>BSBK01008830.1:0-490953 GCA_027943335.1 Chamaecyparis obtusa
TTTGATTAGTTTTAAATGATTTCTAGGGGGAGCACACAAAAATGTCATATTTTCAGGATGTGTGCACTTCGTAAATTCATAAAAAATTATACGTTCATAAAAAAATTACCAAAAAATTCTAGGATAAACTATGTGGTGTTATCTAACTTCTCACTAGAGTGATTAAAAAAATTCAAAAAAAAAGTTAACATTTTAGGGGGAGCACACCAGATGCTATGTTATATTTTTGGAAAAAAAATAGGACCACTTTTTGTGCTCCCCCTTTTTGAGGGCCTTAATCTACACCATTTTCAAAATAAGTTAGTAGTTTAAGAACTAGATTTAGAGTATTACAACTCTTGTTTTTGTCGCATCTCAAAATTTTGAGTCTAACTATCTTCAATTGCTTGTTGAAGTTTAGAGTTTGCTAATTTCAGGAAAAAAGTAGCATCTTATACCCCCTTTTTGGTCCCCCATCTTTGTGCACTTACCCTATGATTTCTTCATCTTTCGAGCCTCTAGCATCATATTCATCATATCAGATAAAGTATGTTTAAGAATTGTTGGGACTAGTCCTTTGGCATACTGGATTTAATTCATAAATGGATTTAATTTTATTTTGTATGTGAAATTTTGGGAGTTGCATGAGAAGTTTTAGTGTCTAAATACTCAACTAATCCCTCTAACTGATTAGGAGTGGTTGGGGAAGTTGAGAGGAAAGTTTTCAAACATTCATATTCACTTATTGAATGCTTTGGAGACTACTGGTTTGACTGTCCATGCGTTACCAATGACTGAGATTCATTAAAGGATACAAAACCCTTCATTTTGGGTTATTGTGTATGGATTCAAATGTAGGTTTGATTTGGTTAATGTTTAGAAATAAAGTATTTAAAGACAATATTACATGTCTGGAGAGGTTTGAGAGGCACTTATCATGACTGTACCCTCACAAACAATGGCATAGACTAGTTTTACTATGTTTCCTTTCTCTATTGATAGGTTTCCTTTCTTTTCCGTAGGGGTACAGTCAGAGGGTTCATTAAAAAAATGATCCTTTGAATGGTTACTATGAATATGAATGATTTGATATAGCATATTGCTCATTTTACTTGAAGTTTATGTTAGGAATAGTCCCAAGAGATAACTAAGAGGGAGGGGGGGGTGAATTAGTTATCTACAAGTTTCAATTCTTTATCCAATTAAGTATACTTAAACTTAAAGCATAAACACAATGAAAGAACACTTGAACACAACACCAATATTTTGGTTACGAGGAAACCCAAATAGGTCAAAAACCCAATGGGAATTGACACCCTCTAATAATATGCACTAGTGTATTATGATCCTTACTATAGCATAAACTCTTTACTTGGTCACATAGATCTTCTGCTGATGGCTCAACACTTCACACTCTTCTCTGCTCTTCACAATCAACTTTGAACCATACTTTAGCAATCACAAATGACTACCTATAAATATATTTCCTCCAAATGATATAATCAAGTCAACCTATTAGAACCACCTTGAAATCATATTAGAGAAACCATAACATACTCCAATAATAATTTTGTTGGCTCTACTAAGCACGCAACACAATCTGGGACTTGTCCAATATTAATAAATGTAGACAGATGCTACACATTGTCGGCTCTACCAAAGTAACTAAAACTTTCTCCTCAAGATGAATTACATCATGCATTCTTAAATAAACATTCTTAACTCTTCTCCAATCTGTAATCCAAAGGCGCATATCAAAATGATAAGTGCAACTCATGAACCAATACAATGTCTATCGGCTCTTCTGAATAAACACAAGAAACTGCTGCTGGTGAATAGCGATAGGATAAATTCATTTCTACTAATCATCAAACTCTACATCCATGCTTGTAACATCACTATCATGTCTTCATCACATATCCAAAGGTGCAAGGCTCCATGATGACTATACAAACAATCACTCACAAAAGACTGCCTGTAACTCTATCAGGAACACTGCTGACATAAGCTACTACATAACTATCTGTTCGAACAATTAACCTCTACATCTATGATAATATTCTGATAACATGTCCATGCTACATATAATCAAGGCTTACTACATAAGTCTTCCATGCAAATTACTTACCATATGTTGTCATCACTGACAAACATACAATTAGTACTGGCTTGCTGGAAAATCTCCAACAATCTCCCCCTTTGGCATTGATGGCAACATATGGAATGAAAAACACCACCAATCCAAATGAATAATTATTTTATAACATTCTCCATTTCCTCAACTAAAATTCTTTCATGACTGAATACTGCTCCCCCTTAGTATATTACTCCTTTACTTTTGTTTTTCATGACTATATATTACTCCCCCTTTGACATCAATGGAAAAGGGTGCCAATCAGTTTAAGCACTAGTACTACTCTTGAAGTAGAGTAGTCAACCATCCATCAGTCCATGAGGACTGATGCTCTTTCCTCTTTCTCTAAGTAGAATCAGGGAAGGGAATTACTCCCAGCTTCTCCCTGAGATACTCAAAAGTATCCTTTGGCAAAGGCTTTGTGAATATATCTGCTAGTTGTTCCTTTGTGCTTACATAGTCCAACTTGACTTCTTTCTCTACCACTTTCTCTCTTAGGAAGTGATACTTAATTTCTATGTACTTTGTCTTTACATGCATCACTGGATTCTTTGACATGTTGATAGTGCTAGTGTTATCATAATGAATAGAAATAGGATAATCAATCTGAATACCAAAGTCCTTTATCATCTGCTTGATCCAAAAAATTGTTGAACAATTTAGGGCTGCTACAACATACTCCACTTCTTCTATTGACTGAGAAATACAATTTTGACTCTTTCTTGTCCAAGTGACAAGTCTTTCACCAAGAAACACTACTCCACTTGATGTACTCTTTCTATCATCAACGCATCCTACCCAATCAACATATGTATAAACATGAAGCTCAACATTCTCTGAGTTAGGATACCATAGACCATAATCTATAGTGCCTTGCAAGTATCTGAATATTTTTTTTACTACCATGAGGTGACTTTGTTTAGGCTCTACTACAAATCTTCCAACTATGCCAACTGCATTGGAAATATCTGGTCTAGTTTGAGTAAGATAAATGATTTTTCCAATCATAGACTTGTACAATGATATATCTACTACTAGTGAATCATCTTATTTTGTAAGCTTACATCCTATTATCATAGGTGTACCCACTGGCTTGCAATCATCCATCTTGAATTTTTTTAATATCTCTTTCACATATTTTGACTGATTAATGAAAATACCTTTCTTTGTCTGCTACACATTTAATCCCAAGAAGTATTTGATAGGTCCAATCATGCTCATCTCAAACTCACTCTACATCTCCTTAGAAAATTCAGCACTAAGTTTGTCATTACCTCCAAAGATAATGTCATCAACAAATATAGCTACAAGTAGTAGTCCTATAGATGTCTCTCTTATGAACAAATTGCAATTTTCTACTCCTTTCTTGAATCCAATTTTAGTTAGATATCCATCAAGTCTCTCATACCATGCTCTAGGGGCTTGCTTAAGTCCATAGAGGGATTTATTCAATCTGCATACCATATCAGGTCTATCTGATAGGTTGAGTCCTTCTAGCTACTCAATGTATACTTCTTCTTTTAGCTCTCCATTCAAGAATGCTAACTTGACATCCATCTGATAAAATTTTTGAAGTTTTTGACTATTGCATAAGCTAGAAACAACTTAATAGCTTCTAATCTCCTCACAAGTGAAAATGTGTCTAAATAATCAATGCCTTCTTTTTGTGCATATCCCTTACACACTAACCTTGCTTTATTCCTTACTACTGTACCATCTTCAATCATCTTGTTTCTAAATATCCACTTTGTTCCAATCACATTCTTAGCACTAGGTCTTGGGACATGTTCCCAAGTATCATTCTTGATAATCTAATCTAGTTCTTCTTTCATAGCATCATGCCAATCTGAATCATTACATGCATGTTCGACACTTAAAGGTTCAATCTGAGATAGTAAACATACCACCTCAGTGCTTGCTGAATTCTTTGCTTTTGATCTTATTGTGACTTTTCCACTCTGATCTCCAATGATGTCATCCTTAGAGTGATATCTAGATGTATACTTTGGAACTTTAGGTGATATTGACTCATCTTCCTTCTGAGTTTCTTCTTCACTTGTTTCAGGGTCATTGAACAATACAGTAATACTATCTCTTCAACAACTATCTCACTAGTGGAAGGTCTGGGTTCTTCTTCAATCATAGGTGAGTAATCATGATATCTTTCTTGAACCATAAACTTTTCATCAATCTTAACATGAGCACTTTCAATGGTTTTCTTCAATCTCAAGTTAAAACATCTATAAGATTTACTTTTAGTAGAGTAACCAAGAAAAATACCTTCATCACTTCTTGCATCAAAATTTCCTATTGCTTCATCCCTCTTGATGTAGCACTTGCTTCCAAAGATTTTGAAGTATTTCACTATGGGAAAATTACCAAACCATAGCTCATAAGGTGTCTTGTCTACGCCAGGCCTTAATTGTATTCTATTGATTGTATAGACTGCTGTATTGATCACATCTCTCCAATAGGTGTGTGCAAATTTTCCTTCAATCATGATGGTGCGTGCTGTATCAAGGATGATCCTATTCCTTCTCTCTACAATCTCATTCTACTGAGGGGTTCTAGGTGCACTCAACTATCTCTTTATGCCATGTTATTTTTAGTACTCATAGAATCCATCAGAGGTGAATTCTCCTCCTCTATCCAACCTTAGACATTTTATCTTTAGTCCAGATTCATTCTCAACCTTAGCTTTGAATATTTTGAACTTCTCAAATGCTTCTGACTTATCTTTTAAGAATGCAACCCACATCATTCTAGAATAATCATCTACAAATAAAATTAAATACCTTTCTCCATAGCATGATTTTGTTTGAGTTGGTCCAAATACATCTATATGAATTAGATCCAACTTGTTCTCTACTAAATTATGCTTGCTCCTGAATGAATTCCTCACATGCTTTCACATTACACATTCCCTGCATATAGTATCAACTGGATTTTCTATGCTAGGTAGGTCTCTAACTTCATTTACATTACTTATCTTTACTATGTTATCAAAATTGATATGACATAGTCTTTTATGCCATAGCCAATTGTGATCTACTTTAGCAACAAAATAACTTGCTTCTGGATTAAGCTGAAAAAGAACTAATGATGCACTTGTTTTCATTGAACTCCAACCTGTAACCTTTATCAAGTAACTTCCCAACACTTAGCAAGTTATGTTTCAAACCATCAATAAAAAGAACATCATCTGTTCTATTCTTTCCATCCAAGGTGATGGCTCCTCTACCAATGATGGGTTTAGGAGTGTTATCGTTAGCTTGTGAAATTAGTGCTAACTCTTGTGAATTCTTTTCATCTTCAAGAGAAATGAATCCAATCTCCTCTTCTATTGATTCTTCATCTAATACTCCATCTCCAACATAGTAGCATTCCTTTGTATACTTAGGCTTGTAGTCATTCTTGAACTTTTTTATTCTTGTAGGACACTTAGATGCAAAGTGACCAATATTATTACATGAAAAGCATTTGAATGGTAATTGTCCTTCATATTTTCCTTTTCCTTTCTTTTATCTTTTAGCAATCATAGAAATGAAATTATCTAGAGTTTTTTCTTCTTCATCATCATCATCAAAATTACCAGAGGTGTTCAAGGATTTCTTACCATGGACCAAAGCTTTGAAGGCTGTCTCACTTTTAGGCTCTGTCTTCAAACTTGATATTTCAAATACAACAATCTTGTTGATTAAGGTTTCTCTTTTGAAGTTTTCTAAAAATTGCATAGTCTCATCAAGGATGTTTATCTTGTTCTCATATTTTGGTGTCAAGGTAGTCATCACCTTATCCATGATGTCTTCTTCTAAGATTTCTCCACCATTGTTTTTGATTTCAACAACTGCTTCATTGATCATTTGATTGTAGGCTCTTATGTTCTCTTCAGGTAGCATCTCCAATGTATTGTACTTTTTCTTCCATGTCTTTCTGCATGCATTTTTTTCTTGTTTATCTCCTTCAAACATGTCTTCTAGGTGCTTCCATATCTTGTAGGTTGTGTCTACTTTCTTTACCTCTAAAAAATCACTATCAGATAGGGTGCTGATAAGGGCTTCTTTTGCTATTGCATTCTAATGGAACAAATCCTTCTTCTTGCTAGTAGCATCATCCTTTGCAAGATCTTCTAGAGAGGGGATCTAAACTTCCTTGATAGACACTTTAAAAAATTCAAAAGCAATGCACTATGATTATGTCATCATCTTGTTCTTCCAATCAAGATAATTCTCTCCATCAAACTTAGGACTGTCTTTTCTAAAGAATGCTATCTGATCAACCTCAAGTTGTTAAAGTTTCTCTCTGAGGTACTTGGATATGATACCAATTGTTAGGAATAGACCCAAGAGATCACTAAGAGGGGGGGGGGGGGTGAATCAGTTGTCTACAAGTTTCAATTCTTTATCCTATTAAGTATAGTTAAACTTAAAGCATAAACACAATGAAAGAACACTTGAACACACCACCAATATTTTGGTTATGGGTAAACCCAAATAGGTAAAAACCCCGTTGAGAATTGACACCCACTAATAATCTACACTAGAGTATTATGATCCTTGTTAGAAGATCCTTAACCCTGTTAGGAGTTTCTTTACAATGTATTTAGTACAGTGACCTGGTCAAGGGTCAGACCCTGTTAGGAGTCTTTTACAATTAACCCTATTAGGGGTGAGGATACACTGTCCAAGAGCACACTGCTTAAAGGGGTGAAAGCTACAACCTTCTGAATAATAGATACACACTATATCTGGATCTTAGTGAACTGTGCTTTGACCTACTATCTGGATCAATTCCAATATATAACATAAAATCTTTACTTGGTCACATAGACCTTCTGCTGATGGCTCAACACTTCACACACTCTTCTCTACTTTGCTCTTCACAATCAACTTTGAACCATACTTTAGCAATCACAAATGACTGCCTATAAATATCTTTCCTCCAAATGATATAATCAAGTCAAATTATTAGAACCACCTTGAAATAATATTAGAGAAACCATAACATACTCCAATAATAATTCTGTCCACTCTACTAAGCACACAACACAATCTGGGACCTGTCCAATATTAATAAATGTAGACACACGCTACACACTGTCAGCTCTACCAAAGTAACTGAAACTTTCTCCTCAAGATGAATTACATCATGCACTCTTAACCAAACATTCTTAACTCTTCTCCAATCCATAATCCAAGGGTGCATGCTGAAATGATAAGCGCAACTCATGAACCAATACATTCTCTGTCGGCTCTTTTGAATAAACAAAGGAAATTGCTGGTGGTGAATAGTAACTACATAAATTCACTTCTACTAATCATCAAATTCTACATCGATGATTGTAACATCACTAAGATGTCTTCATCACATATCCAAAGGTGCAAGGCTCCATGATGACTATATGAACAATCACTCACAAAACACTATTGACACAAGCTGCTACATAACTGTCTGTTCTAACAATTAACCTCTGCATCCATGATATTATGCTGATAACATGTCCATGCTACATATACTCAAGGCTTACTAAATAAGTCTTCCATGCATGCTACTTACCATATTTTGTCATCAATGACAAACATATAGTCAGTATTGGCTTGCTAGAAAATCTCCAATAGTTTGAAATGCTTGTGCAAGGGTGAAAGTACTTTTGATCATTTTGGTCATGACTGTTCCTCTACACAGTCAGGAAATGTAACTGTCTAATGATTATATGTAATGTTGAATGGATTAAATGCTTTATTCTTGGTAGAAGTGAATGGAAGGAATAGTGTTGGTGTTAGGTTTCATTTATTATTGAATTCAATGGTTTCCAAGATGTGTTGAGGAGTTGCTCCTTGTTTAATGTTAACTGTTGCTACACAATCCACTCATACAATAGTGAAGTTACAAAACTAAACCAATGACATGTTTACAATAAAGAAATAGAATGACAATAATATGCTAAAAATTCTATTCTGTTTAATACATGCCAAAGGACTAGTCCCAACAATTCTTAAACATACTTTATCTAATATGATGAATTGTTAATAAAGGTATAATTCTATAGACTGCTAGCACAAAGGAAGATTTGACCTAGCCAAATATTCCTTGTACCACACAAAAAAATGTGTGATAACTATGTCTACTCCAACCTTAATTGTTTAAGAATTCATCATATCAGATAAAGTATGTTTAAGAATTGTTGGGAGTTCTATTAGACCTTTGTTGTAAACATGCCATTGGTTTTAAAATGTTTGGATTCACGTTTGTTGATATAACTGGCACGTTTAATGATGCCATTGTATATTTCTGAGATGCTCTATGAAATGACCACATTCTACTGGTGTCATTCCCTAGCCCATGCTTTAAATCCATTTTTTTGAAATATTGACTGTGGTTATCAAATGGATATCCCATGAGCTTCTAGCTAGGTGCCATTTGTATTGATAGCTTAGGGCATAAAATGTATTGTATCCTTGATATTTGAGACTTTTTAAAAAGGAAATAGGACAAAGAACAATTTTGATTTATTTTCTCTATTTTGATCCCTAAGTGGCTTACAACCCTAGAGAAATATATGCAGATTTACAGATGTAGTTGTAGGATACATAGTAGACAATAATTCATAAGAAATCCATGCATCCAATTTGAATATCAATTAATACAAATAAATAGGGTCCTCCAATGGACCAATCATCTAGACCTTGAGTGTCCCCTCAACCTTCAAAACTGGGTTATCATGCAATCAGTGACTGATCCTTCATTCTCCTGGTCTGCCTTGCATCCAAACATATTGGAAATACACAATACAATGATAAAAAGTCTTTCAAAACCCCCCTTCTCTCGAGGAACACTATCAACCATCCCTTCCACATAGCATTTCACTATTGTATGAGTGGATTGTGTAGGAACAGTTAACATTAAACAAGGAGAAAACTCCTCAACACATCTTGGAAACCATTGAAAGGGCAAGAAATTAGTTTGGAGACCTTTGTTGTAAACATGCCATTGGTTCAGTTTTGTAAATTTGTTTTTTGTGTTAAATGAATTTAAATGGAACATTAAGCATAGTAATAATATGATTAATCTATTAGTAATTGGTAGATTAAATGTAGATAACACCTTTATCAGTTTAGCATGTTATTATAAGATACTAAAGAAGACCTGCTATTTGTTAGAGAAATCTTCACTATCCCCCACAATGAAGACAATGAAGATTGAACTCCTGCCCCACAACAAAGAACATTGTAATAAGAATAATATATAATATAGTGTTAGAATAAACTTCGAACAAAGACATGTAATGCTTATGTTAATGATCTAAAACTCTGCAAATATAGGAATTGAAAAAGAAGATAGTGCCAAGAAACATTTTCACAAATATGAAACGTGAGGAAAAGTAATGACATTAATAATGCCAAGATTCACAACATTAAATTTCACCTATGGATGAGTTTTTGTAGTGGGTTGTCCAGCATAAAAAATATGTTGAGTTGCATTTGAGCTGTAACTAAGAGTATCATGTAGAATAGACCCTAAACTTTGAAAGCATTCTCCAGCCTGGCAATTCAAAATTCAATCTAGGTAAGCATCAGTAAGTGAAATAAATTATAGACATCAACATCAAAATCATCATAATCATTAGACATAAATTATAGACATCAACATCAACATAATCATAATCATTTGGAGGGTATTTGTTTTGGATAGTACTATGTTTCTTGAAATTTTTTGTGATGCTTCTAAACTTTAAAGACATATTTTATGGCTTAATGATAATATAGATTAGTGTTTTGTTTTCTGATGTAAAATATTTTCAATCTAATCATGGAATGTTGTTGATCATTCATGGTCTTGAAGAAACTTTTCTTCTATTTGATGTATCCTAAATTCATTGAGTTCTAGTACAGGTGAATTGGCCAGATTGAATAATTTCTAGAGTTAAATTTTTGTTTACCTATGTAAGCTTCACATTCATTCTATTTAATCATTTGTGTTCTTCATGATGTAAGTGTCAATATGTTATAATCCAACCAGCATGTCATACCCCCACTTTTGACAAACCTCATAGCATGCAAATCACAACCAAAGACTTGGGTGATCAACATACACAAACAATGATTACCCTTAGGAAACAATGATCATTAATATTCATTAATGGCAGGTGGTGATTCCTTCATAATAAAGGCATTGACAACATTCATCATCTTAACCAAGTCATGGGTGGTGATCCTTTAAATAACACAATTAGTAAAAGGAAATAACAACATAACTAATAATCATTACCTTTATTAATAAGTATAAAACATCGCTTACAGTTTAAATAGAAAGCCACATCTCTTAGAAAAGAGATCTCTGTTCAAAGGGATGCATCACTTCATTTGGATATAGAGGTGTAGAAGGAAATACATTTTATTTGGAGTGAGGAAGAAGGAAAATTGGAAAACAAAATATGGAATAATTAGGTTGGAATTGGAGAAGAATTTAGAAATAAACTTAAATTAGAAAAAAACTAAGTTATTCGATTCTTTGTTTGAGGCTCTGTTCTGGGTCTACTTTTGTTCTCCTTTGGGTTTGACTTGGGTTCCTTTGGTAGGAACTTGGGTGCTTGGGCCAATCATGGGTACACCTGTAGTATTATAAATATGATACACAAGGTATTTTATTCATAATTTTATAGGCTAACTCATTATTATGGTAACATGGGTATGACCACACTCCATGCCTAATGGTACCCGACATGGAGTGTGTCAAATGAAGTTGAACCAAATGCTGACTATGATGGCTTTGAATATGATGAAGATGAATATGAATATTAAATCTAAAATATGGCTTGTAATTTGAATTTTCATTGTGAATGAAGAAACTATAGATTCAAGTTGACTCATTGTATGTTGTAGTATATTTGATCCCTAGATCTACCATATTATAAATGTGTAGCCTATAAGGGACATCTTCTACTCATCCATGTATCAAATCTTGGTAAGAGTTCTTAGGAGAAAGACAAGATGTCAGTGGGAGATGGAGAAACCAATCTTAGAATACCACTTGAAGCCTTGCAATGTTGAGAGTGGGATAAAGGCTACACTTGACACCCTATATAAGGAACAATCTTATTGAGCTTCACTTTGTTTCGAGAATAGTTTTCTATTATGTACTAAATAGGGCCAACCACGTGAAGGTGGAAGCTCATTTGGCCCCACCCCCCCTAACATCACTCTAAATTCCCCTTTAACATCTAACATTCATTCATTATTTCATCCATTAATAAAATGTAACATTCATTAATTATCACATGATAAAATTCATTAACACATTAATAAAATCTAACATTCATTAATTATCACATGATAAAATTCATTAACATTCATTAACACATTATAAAATTTATGAACATTCAATACCACATAATTAAATTCATTGGCATATAAAAATCAGTCATTATGAATTAAGGTGCATAGATGACAATCATTTCCTTTTTTTCTTTTTATTTCTTGTTTTTAAGAAGTAATCACTAAGAGGAGCATCGATATCATCATGATCATCTCCCCTCTCATTAGATCTCAATGCACGTCTAGTTCTCTATTGATGCAAAGGGGGGTCATCTATAATAACATATAAAAGGGTTAAATTAAAAATATTTTATTATAATTAAAAACATTAATTTTTTAAAAAAGCATTTCAGTACTTTAAAGGCCATAATCATATAGCTCTTTACCCGATCTAGTCACATCATCAACATCAAGATCAGTTTGTCTGGCCTCGACCTCAACCTCAACCTTCTCATTAACAATGACCTCTACACTCTCTACAACTGCAATACAAATTGTTACATTAATCCAAACACCAATTGCAATTAAATTTGTATTACTACACCAATCAATTTAAGATGTTTACTTGTATTACTTTGATGCACATCCTCATTATCATCATCATGCATAGGTTGTGTACGGCCAGAATCGACAAACTGCATTTCAATTTCATACACATTCATGTTATCATTTTTTTCTTACTTAAAACAAATTTAGTCACTTTATGTTGGAACTTAACATCAAATAAAGTAATTGGTAAATAATTAAATTTGAAATATCATCTATTTAGCTTACTTACCATGATGGATCCATCAGTAGAACCTTGTGCACTTATTCTTTCTTCCATGACTTTATAGCCTTGTTGGAAGCCAATTCTGTTGTCCTCTTTTGTGAGACTTTTATTGAACTCTGCACCCTGCATTTTTGCTTGGTATTGTCAAATTTTATTTCATTGTTTCATCAAAACAAAAAAGATTGCAAATTATAAATAAATATATAAAGATCAAATTATTATTTTCAGTGTTAAAAGCCATCTACATATTGTATTTTTCCTCATTTAATTTTGACAATATTGTATCATCTTAAAATGGAAGTACTTCCATGTTAAGAGCATTTAGCCCTCTGAGTAAGTGGTTTGGGGCCATGTTGAATGCCTTGAATTGATCTTTTCTTTGATCTGGCTCTCTCCCCACTATCCACTTCTTTTCTGCACTTGATTTCTTCATTCTAGGTGAAATTAGGGTTAGGATCTCAAGGATTGTCCTTAATTTCCCTCTTCCATGGCTCTATTTTCTAGGTAGGGCTTAGAAATAGGTCCTCCTAGCCTTCATCATAGTCATCATAGGATTTTATGCCTATCCCTATCATTTTGTCTTATTTTGGTATCATTTCTAGGTCTCCGGGCATCCCCAGGACCTCCTGTCCTGATTTTGGCTGATCTGGGCCCACAGGGTTAGAATCAAGGTTGATCCTAACTAGGTTAGGATCAAGATTAATCCTTACTAGGTCAGAATTGAGCTTGATCCTGACTAGGTCAGTCCCAAGCTCAATTTTGCCCCCTTCTTTCAAAATTCCAAGTTCCTTGATTTCTGGGTATCGGGTTTCGGGGATATTTATTTTCCCGCCTCCAAGTTGGCCATTTCGGGTTTCAGAATGGTAAATCCTCTAATTTCATTTAATCTAGGAATATTTTCTAAAGGTTAGGGCCTAATTGGGATTTAATTCTCCAAGGTGGCCCCTCTAGAGGATTGTGCCCTAGCTCACTATAAAAGGAGGCCTTCCTCTCTCATTTTCTCATCCATTATTCACATCTCTCAATCAATTTTTCATGCTCAAGCACTCTCAAGAAAGGTGATCAAGAAAGAATATATTCAAGAAAGCATTCAAGTCCTCTTCTCCATCCAAGTTCTCCATTGAAGATCAAGGATTCAAGCATTCAAGCCATTGAAGGGATTTGATTCAAGCATTCAAGATTCATCATTCAAACCCTAGATCTAGCCATCATGGTGGTGTGATCTTCCTTCAAGATCCTTTTGTTCATCTTCAAGATCCATTCATCCTTCCCTCAAGGTGGATTCCAAGCTTACAATCACGGAGGTTTGATTTACATTTGTTGATCTTATGTTCAAGCTTTCATATTAACATACTTGATTACATTTCAAATACAATTGCATATCTATTGAATGTCATAGCTTCATTGTTAGATCTACTTCTACTACTTGCTAGCATTCTCCATTTCAATTTCAATATTAAGGTTGATTCCAAACCGGGGTTTGACCAAGGCAAACCCCCCAAACAAATAAACAAAAACCCTCTTTTTCTTGTAGGTACAGGTGCATAATTTTGGATTTGAGAGCGGATTTGGATACCCTTTTCGGTGAACTTTCAGGATTTGCGAACAAAGTCAGAATCAACCTTCAAAATAAAAATGTAGCCTTTGACCTTTTATGAGGGTCAAAGATGAGATCCCTTAGAATTGGAAAAGATTTTTGGGTTTTGTAGATCTCGCATTTTCGGTTCAAGATCGCAGAAATCAATAGTTTTTGAGACTGTTTGACAGGGTTTTCAGCAGGTTCTTTTTCAGAGGTAAGTACCTTTATCTCTTCATTTCAATATTAGTCATTTAAATTTACTTTCCATATCAATAAAATTAAAATGTAAGTGTAAAATATTGGTTTTGGGGTCTCTTTTATGTGCAAACCATTGTTCTAGGACCCCATCCATATTTTATCCTTAACATTTTGGTGAGCTCGACATACTTACTCTCCTTTATTTTGTGGATTTAGATGCCCTATTGTGTTAGATTTGTGGTTAGTATTTTCTTGCATTAAGATTAGGTTTATTTATGCCCTTGCATTTATATTTCAAAAATCCAAAAAAATTGCAAAATTCCTTTAAAAATACAAAAACATTTACATTTTCATGCTTTAAGTATTCAACATGTATGATTCTTGTTTTGAGTACTTTGATGAGGCTTTTGTTGTTCAAGATGATAGATACCTTAATGAGGTACATGGAAGTGAGGATACAAATTGTTTGAATGAGATCTCTATTGATCCTATTCCTATTTCACCCTCCTCCACAACCTCTTCAATTGACCTTTACAAAGATGAGTTAGGGATTGATGTTAATTCTTCTCCTAATATATGTCTTTTCTATGAGCCTACTTTAGAGTATAATTTACCTTCTTTCCCCTTTAGGGATAAAAATTTAGTGAGTTTTGACACTCCTACAATGTGGTTTATGGATAGGGATGATATCCTCCTATTTGGGATGAACCTTTGGATTTGGATGTTGATTACTCTCTTCCTCATGAAACCATTGCGGATAATCCTCCTATTTGGGATGAACCTTTGGATTTGGATGTTGATTACTCTCTTCCTCATGAGACCATTGTGGATAATCCTCCTATTTGGGATGAAACTTTGGATTTGGATGTTGATTATTCTCTTCCTCAAGAAGTCATTGTGGATACTTCTACTTTTTGGGATGAACCCTTGGATAAATACATAGATTTATCTTCTCCTTGTGAAGAATTTTTGATACAAGAAAATGATATATTCTCTAAAACACACTTCCCTTATGTGAAAGAAGATGACATTATAAATCCCTCACCTCCATTTAGGATTCCTTCTAGTGATGAGGCATTAGCAGAGAAAGATAAGAATTCCCTTAATACTCTTCCTCTTAGTGGTGATCTTATGGGAAATCAACATCCTACCTCACAACCTTCTTACCATAGTATTACTTATATCTATTCAAACCATTTTCCAACTATGGTTCCAAGTGTTCCTTCAGTTGTGTCTTCCATTCATATCACTTCCTACACTTTTACTAGTGTTCCTAATCTTCCTAATCCTAATCCTATCATTCCTAATCTGATTCCTAATTCTCCATCTGCTATTCCTAGTTCTTCCCACACTTATGTTGAGGTTCAAACTATGGTTCATGATGTAGATGTACAAAGATTCTTCAAAGTACCTTCTCCTTATTATCTGATCCATAAAGATAAAAGAAAAGACATTTCTCCTTTGAGATTTATTCATAATTTTACCCCTCACTCTCTTTTCTCTTTTAGACTAGGGGGCAAGAGGTATATTTCTTCCTGTCTTTTAGAATCCATTGTATTCCTACTTTGAGCTTAATTGGTTATTCTTTCATTTATCTTGATGGTTTGTATTATGATAGTTTTTCATCTATTGCTCTCTTCTATTATTCAAGATATCTTTTCTAGGGCATGTGTTTTGCAAAGGTATCCCTTGCCTTTCATCCTTGGGGGGCAAGGTTCTTCCTTTTCTCTCTTTTTCTAGGGAATTGATTTCCTTAGCTTAGTGGTATTTTTTTATATTGCAACATTATTTCATCATATTGACAAATGTTTTGACTATGGATAACCTTCTTCTATGAGAAGTTGTTGTCCTAGGTTGTCACTTCTTCTCTATGTTGCAAATTATGTTCTTTATAAACTCTCACCCTTGCTTTGGTGTTAGAGTTGTTTCCCTCACTCCAAAGATTCCTCTTCCTCTTCTTTGCAAGGGGCTTCATGATTGAATCTTTGTTCCCTCCTTTGAAAGATGATATTTTATCTAAAGCACTCCTCTTTGCCGGGGGTCTTGTTGATAAGATCTCTTTCATTTGAGGATCCTTTTCCATGAGTAACATATCCTTTTCATGATTATCTATACTCTTGGATGTAGGGTTCAATATCCCTCACTAAGAATATGGTGTACATTGTTGTAAACAAGATATCTCCTTGCATTGTGAAGTTGGTATCCTCTTCCATCTTTGTTCCTATACTTGGGGGGCAAGGATGCTATCTCCTTTTGTCTTTTTGGGATTCACCTCTTTCCTTGGGTAAGCAGTATTTATCTATTATGTGATATCCAATCATACATGAAAATTTTGGTTTGCATTGAGGATATATGTCCTTGATAACAACCTATTTTGTTGTTTGACATTGGGTTTTCATGGTTGATATATCTCTTACCCTAGAAACTGAATAGTGTGCTATCCCTCATAAGGGTTACTTTCTTATCACTTCTTGCATGATATCTCTTTTCATTCATCCCTTCTATGGCCTCATAGGAGCTATGACCTTCTTAGCTTGGACTGGGTGTTGTTTGTGGATATTGTCTTGATGCTAAAGAAGGCTTTATCCTTGTTCTTTCTTTTCCTTAACATATCAAAATAGTAATTTTTTTCCATATTAAGGAGGGGGGCATATATAGGGTCTCCCTTGTACTATAGTTTTTAATTTATTTATATGCTAAATCTTGGAAGGTAATGCACATAAGTTGCTAAATCTTAAAAAGACACGCATCCATATGCTAA
Source organism: Chamaecyparis obtusa (assembly GCA_027943335.1). Classification (NCBI taxonomy): domain Eukaryota; kingdom Viridiplantae; phylum Streptophyta; class Pinopsida; order Cupressales; family Cupressaceae; genus Chamaecyparis; species Chamaecyparis obtusa. Next base: position 16,738 of record BSBK01008830.1, read on the forward strand.
ATCTTCTGATGGTAATGCACATAAGTTGCTAAATCCTGAGGAGACATGCATTTTTCAAAATTTTCAATATGCTAAATATTGGAAGGTAATGCACATAAGTTGCTAAATCCCAAAGGGACACACATTTCCAATATTTCAAATATGCTAAATCTTGGAAGGTAACACACATAAGTTGCTAAATCCTGAAAAGACATGCATCTATATGCTAAATCTTCTGAAGGTAACACACATAAGTTTCTAAATCCCGAGGAGACACATATTTTATATTCATAGTGATACAAGAAGGTGGATCTATGGGTATTATAGAAGCTGTCAGAAGATGCATTACAATTACAAGCTTAGTTTATGGGTGAACCTGTTGGGCTCTCCCTCCAGGGTGATTCATGGTAAGGTGGGCATCTTACTAGGCAAGGTAATCACTCTTTTCCCTTTCTCTTTTTTTTTGCTTTCATGCTAGTAGGATTGGATCATGAGGCTATGTTATTTATAGTGTTGCTCTTGTCTTTCTTATGTAATAATTTATGCTTTTAAGATAGCTTTCCAAATATGATATTAGTATGAGAAATATTTCTTAGCAAGGTTTCTTATGCTAATTGATTTGGGTTATTTAGTGCTAACCCTGGTTCTTTTGGTTTTCTCTTTTTGCACCCTCGTGCATGTATGTTGAGTTAGAATCCTTAGTCTAGGGGCTTGTGTCCTTAGCTAAGTGTTATTTTATCTCTTTGTGAATCCACTTGGATCTCCTCTTTCTTCTCCTTTACCAATAGTTTGCATCAAGTCCATACTCTTGCTAAAGAGGGGGCTTAATGTATCGTCTTAAAATGGAAGCACTTCCATGTTAAGAGCATTTAGCCCTCTGAGTAAATGGTTTGGGGCCATGTTGAATGCCTTGAATTGATCTTGCTTTGATCTAACTTTCTCCTCGCTATCCACTTCTTTTCTGCACTTGATTTCTTCATTCTAGGTGAAATTAGGGTTAGGATCCTGAGGATTCTCCTTAATTTCCCTCTTCCATGATTGTATTTTCTAGGTAGGACTTAGAAATAGGTCCTCCTAGCCTTCATCATAGTCATCATAGGATTTTATGCCTATCCCTTGCATTCTATCTTATTCTGGTATCATTTCTAGGTCTCCGGGCGTCCCCAGGACCTCCTATCCTGATTCTGGCTGATCTGGGCCCATAGGGTTAGAATCAAGGTTGATCCTGACTAGGTCAGGATTAAGCTTGATCCTGAATAGGTTAGAATTGAACTTGATCTTGACTAGGTTAGTCCCAAGCTCAATTTTTCCCCCTTCTTTCAAAATTCCAAATTCCTTGATTTTCGGGTATCGGGTTTCAGGGATATTTGTTTTCTCGCCTCCGGGTTGGCCATTTCAAGTTTCAGAATGGTAAATCCTCTAATTTCATTTAATCTAGGTATATTTTCTAAAGGTTAGGACCTAATTGGGATTTAATTATCCAAGGTGGCCCCTCTAGAGGTTTATGCCCTAGTTCACTATAAAAGGAGGCCTTCCTCTCTCATTTTCTCATCCATTATTCACATCTCTCAATCAAGTTTTCATGCTCAAGCACTCTCAAGAAAGGTGATAAAGAAATCATCCATTCAAGAAAGCATTCAAGTCCTCTTCTCCATCCAAGTTCTCCATTGAAGATCAAATATTCAAGCATTTAAGCTATTGAAGGGATTTGCTTCAAGCATTCAAGATTCATCATTCAAACCCTAGATCTAGCCATCATGGTGGTGTGATCTTCCTTCAAGATCCTTTTTTTCATCTTCAAGATCCCATTCATGCTTCCCTCAAGGTGGATTCCAAGCATACAATCATGGAGGTTTGATTTACATTTGTTGATCTTATGTTCAAGCTTTCATATTAATATACTTGATTGCATTTCAAATACAATTGCATATCTATTGAATGTCATAGCTTCATTGTTAGATCTACTTCTACTACTTGCTAGCATTCTCCATTTCAATTTTAATATTAAGTTTGATTCCAAACTGGGGTTTGACCAAGGCAAACCCCCCAAACAAACAAACAAAAACCCTCTTTTTCTTGCAGGTGCAGGTGCAGAATTTTAGATTTGAGAGAGGATTTGGATACCCTTTTCAGTGAACTTCCAGGATCTGTGAACAATGTCAGAATAGACCTTCAGAATAAAAATGTAGCCTTTGACCTTTTATGAGGGTCAAAGATGAGCTCCCTTAGAATTGGAAAAGATTTTTGGGTTTTGTAGATCTTGTAGTTTTGGTTCAAGATCACGGAAATCAACAATTTTTGAGACTGTTTGATAGGGTTTTCATCAGGTTCTTTTTTGGAAGTAAGTACCTTTATCTCTTCATTTCAACATTAGTCATTTACATTTACTTTCCATATAAATAAAATTCAAATGTAAGTGTAAAATATTGGTTTTGGGGTCTCTTTTATGTGCAAACCATTGTTCTAGGACCCCATCCATATTTTATCCTTTACAAATATTTAAACTTAAAACTCATGCAACAAGTTTAGAATAACTGCCAGAGCCTAGCTTGTGTTGCCCATGCTTTTGTAGTCTTTCCTTTGTTTCCTTTGATGTGTCAGGCAATCTATGAAGAGATTGAAATATGTTAGTTCATATAAATATGAAGAGTATTTAGTACATAATTACATTCTTAATAGTATCACATACCTTCTTCTGTTGTCTGGTGGTGTATTTCCTTTTTTTATTTCATTTTTCTCATTCACATCCAGAATAAGTTTTTCCCACTCTTTGTCAGGAATGCAAGGGGGATGCTGGTACTTTGGGTTTTTGGATAATGTACACCTGTACTAGTCCCTAATATACCTCAAACATAACCTGAATATCTGAAGGAGCTTACCCTTCTCAAATGCATGAGGTCCAAATAAGTTTATCATACTTTGTACGACAACATCCTTTAACTTTATATATTGGGTTTTCCACCTTTTAAGAAAAAAAATAGTGTTAGATTAAAAAATGAAGTGAAATTACCTTTAATTATAGTACCCCAAAAATGGGCTATAGGTTCACTAAACTCCTATATCGACACATCGAACGAAATCGACATCGAAGTCCTAACCTAAGGCACCTCTGAACATCATCGAATCCTAATTGATTATCTCAAATTCTGCATCAGGGAATATTCCTAGTAATATTTCTAATTATTATAATTATCTTTAATTTAATGATTATTCGGTGATAAATCCTATTTATCCTAAAGTTTGATTAATTGAATATTCTAAATATTTAATTAATTAGATTTAATACTGCCTCTTAATTATTTAATTGAATTTAATTATATTTATTCCTAATTATTATTATTTAAATTTGACAATAAATCAAAATTCCTATCATTAATTGATTAAATTCTTATTTAATTAATTAAAGCAAGTTGTCATATTTAATGATATTATTTTGGAATAAAATTTTGATTTAATGATTGATTAACCCATAAAACAATTATTTTATTTTTAAAATCAGTTAAGTTGGAAATAAATCACTTTATTTATTCATTTAATTCATAATTATTATGCACAAGCAAAAAAAAAAATAGTTAAACTTGAAATCAGAAAATCAATTCAAGTTGTTTTAAAAATGAACTCAACTTTGATTTGAGTTAAAAAGCTATTTTTGCATGATTTTGTGAATTAATTATCTTTTATTCTTTGATGACTCAAAAATCAACCTGAGTTTATCTGAGTGATTTATGGCTTTTGCCATGCATCTACAAAGCCCTAGATTTCTATAAAACCAAGGCTCAACTCTTTAATCTCATATCTCATAATTTGCAAACTTATGCTGGTGAATTGACATCTGAAGAATTGAAACTTCTTTTGCGAATCAACAACTTTTGTGAGATCATTCATATTTAGTATATCAATTCTTAGACTAATTGCATATCATATCAGTTTTCATCTAGAATAGATTCATATCGGTTTTCATTATCATAATTGCATAGAAAATCCAAAAAAAATAGATTAATTGCATTCATTCCATATCTAGATTTTGCATTCAAATCCTTTGTTTAGGTGTCATCAAGGTCACTGATCTCGGTATAATCTGAGAATACATACTCACATCTACTAGAAGGTAGTAAATCATTTGGTTAGTTTAGTTTTCATTTATTGAATGATTTTGATTTTAGCTAACCTCTAATGTTTTATTGAAGTGTTGTGTCTACAGATCAAGTACAAAATTCACACACACATTTTTGGCACCCTCTGTGGGGCCCTAAAATAGGTTTCCCTTCAAATTTTATCAAATTCTATCATTTTCTTATCTTTTTCTATTCCAAATTATGATTTTTATTCTCTGTCCGTGCAATTTTCATACGAGTTTTTTTAGAAACTCATACCAAGAGATACCCACTGTCGTACGACAGTTGATTTGATCGAGGATTGCACAAGCAGAAAACCACTATGATTTGGAAGCTCGATTGTCATATGATTTGACACCCATTGTCGTATGAGTTTTTGGACTATTGTCTAGGAGGTAACCCATTGTTGTACGAGTTTTAGTGCTAGTGTTCAATTGTCATTTCACTTTTTTAGGCAGTTTGTTAGATTTGGCTTTCAGATTTTGACTAATAGCTAACCCTAACAATTGAAATTCTCTATTTTTGATTGATTTTCACAGGTTTTTGATTGGAAAAAGTGTAAGAATTGCTAAAAATAGGTAAGAATCTACTAACCACATTGTGAGGAATTAAGGTAACCTTCTCAGTTGATAACATTTTGATTTGGATTAAAATGAACATCTTGCGTGTCTAGCTTTAGTGCCTTTCTTTTCCATATCACACATTTCATTTGGGCTCTAAAAATGAACATAGATTTGCTTTCAGCATCTTTGTTACACATAGTAAATAGGCCCTATGAACACTATTCATGGCTCTTGAGAGATTGAGTTTCCAGCTAAACTCTTCTCAACGAAGGAACCCTTGTAGGTAGGGAGGATACTGAGGGAGTCTCACATTCTACTAGATCCGCGTGTCTTCAACTATTGGATCGATGCATTCTCTCTCTAGAGAGGTTGATAGATCATAAGGGGTTGATGCCATAGATCTTTGTGAGATAATCTTAGTCTTAGCATGTCAGATTTATCTGTCTACTTTGTTTTGGTGAAGTGAAAAGGCTAGGGGATTATGCTCTACTTCCTTTTTGGATAGTACTAGAAACTAAGATCCTTGAATCTGATCTAGTCCCCATGTGGTATATCTTGTGAGTCACCTTTAGAGAAGGTTAACTATAGTGGTCATTCCCTTAATTGGGTCAACCATGTTGATGGAACCTCAAATGGTAATAGCCATTTTTGCCATGGTAGTGACAACTACTATATAAATGTCCTGTTGGAAGAAATCTCCATAGGTGTGGTCTCTTGTTGGGCTGTTAGATCTCCCTAGTAGATCCTAAAGATTAAGTTCTCAGACTATGTCAAAACCCCGGTGCACTTGGATTAGAGTTCACCCTCTTGGATCATAAAAGTTACAGAGTCAAACCATTACTAAAAATCCTAGTGAGGCCAAATTTTCATTTTCTAAGAATATGTGCGTTACTGCAAAACTTTTTGGAACATACATAATTAGCACTTCTAAGGATTAGCACAAATAAGTCACTTGATTGTTCATGCACAAGGTTGCTTTTTCCCTTGTTCATTGTTTTCAGACATGCTTGAAATCACTTGCTTGCTATTTTGTGTGCTTGCTTATCCATCTGGTTACTAAAAATGAACAAATTTCTTACAATCCTCAAAATCTGGACATTGAAATTTGCAAACAATCTGAAACTGAAAACCCAAAATTTTGCAAAAATTGAAGTGAAATTCCCTTCTGAAGTCAAACATCGTATGAGTTTTGGTCAAGAATCATTTCATTACCCCCTGATTGTTGTATGGTACTTGGTATATTGTTGTACGAGTGTTGCTACCAGTCATTTTCAAAAGTCAATTTTCTTGTTGTCAACTATTGTATGAGCTTGTCAATTGTCATTTCATGCTATACCCACTGTCGTACGAACCTGCAGAAAGCCATTTGAGAAGTTTTAAAAAATTGCCAGAAAGTTGTCAGAATTGCTAGATATCCAGCTTTTTTTGCCTATTTCTAGAATCTGTCAAACAAATCACTGTGTCAAGAATAGAGCAGTGAATACTAGGAATCCAATCATTTTCCTAAAGTGGCCTTTTGAATATGATTTAGCCTTTTGTTTAATCAATTTGAGTCTTTATCATCTTGTGTCAAAACCTTGTCATAACTATCAATCTTCAATCAATCTTCAAAAATGACTAAGTGTTGTGATATCTTGTCTGCTATCTTTTGGGCATCTACCCATACATCTAGGGCATAGTATCCCTCATCTAAGTCAAATCTATGCTTCAATCAATCAAACCTTGACAAGGTTGCATCATCTGATCATCTTGATTCAATTCATTCTTCAGTTGTCTTCATCTTATTCTTTTGCTTCACCCAAGGTTAATGGTCGAAACTAGAGCTTCCTCTCACAAGAAATCAGGAGAAGCACTTAACACCGGAACTTTGTCTACTCACATAGGCCCAACTTTTGAGAAAATCTACAATTTTGGTCTTTACAAAGATGACGGTGCTGGTAACCTTCGATTAAAAACTAGTTACATTCAGGGATGTCACAGGGCTAGACTGTGAATCATTTTTGTGAGCTGTTTGGATCCGAGTTGGAGACTTGGAAGTGTCATGAGTTGTTCTTATCGAAGGAATGTAGCTTCATTGGATGTATTTGCCTTGTGTAGATTCATTGCAGTGATGACTTCTTTGTGTTCGCAGGCCAACATGATCAATTTGTTTTGCAGCTGGGCCGACCTGAATGGAATTCAAGTCGCCGTGATTCATTTTTGTTTGATTGGGCCGACGGGATTTTATGTCTTGGAGAATGCAATGGTGTAACGGCTACTTGAGTTGTTCTTAGCGTGGCGGCATCATTTGCAGAATTAACGGGCGGTATTGCCTTGTTGCCTTGCATCATGGATGTAACTAGCCGTTGCAGATCTAGCCGTTGGAGCTGTGACTTTGTATTTGCTAGGCGTTGCATTGATTCCGTGGCATTTCAATTTAGGTGCGGACCTAAATCTGGGACCGCTTCTTCTGAGGTCATTTGGTATAAAGGCGGAGGCCTTGGCTCATTCTTGGCAATGAATCATCAGAGCAGAGTGAAGTGACTTGCGAAGGTTTTCGACAGAGGAGCAGTGCAAAGGTGCAACTTCCTTTGGTGACGACTTGGAGCAGATTCATTGTATGCTTGTGTTGCAGCCTGGGGTTGCACTGTTTTATTGTAACAGCATTGAGCTAAGTCTGTTTGGCTCAAATGCACATCATTTAGAGGCGATCTGTGTTTTTTCAACATAGACTCCTTTTTGTCTTTGTAATTGGGATCAATTGATGAAGAATTTTGGAGGCGTCGCCTCGCCATAAATCTGGACTGGAGTATTGCGTTGCATTATTTCTTGCATTAGTTTTCTTAGCGGATTTCATTGTGCACTTGGGATGTTCAGATCTTAGCTTTCGTGTTGCGTACTGTGTTAGGCGTAGTCTGGATTCGGTCAAGTTCTGTTGCATTGCATTAGACTTGGACAATTTTATGCCAGTGCCGCATGGGTTCCTCCCAAGCCCGTGACAGTTCCTTCATCAACTCACAGAGGTAATCAACAAAATCCTCCTCAATCTATCCCAGGGAAAACTCCTACCATGTCTCAAGCAGGGACAAACTTTGGCTCTCAAAGAACTCAATCTCAACATGGTGTAGATCAGGAACCCACACCTGAAGAAATTACTCAATATCAAAATGATGATAACTTCAAATGAATGATGAAGCATTTCTTGAAAGAAGATAGAGAAGCATACTTTTTACAATTAGCTCATCAAGGAGCTAAACTTTCTCCCAACTTTAATGTTGAAGATATCATTACGCATGAGGACGAAAATCCACTTACAGCTATGATGAAATAGATGCATGCCATGCAAGTCAAACTTAATAACCTTGAGAAAGAAAAGGAACCCAAGGAGTTCTCCATGGAGGCCCTATGTCCTTTTCCATTTGACAAAGACTTGTACATGCCACCATTCCTGAAAAGAGTGGAGATGCCAAAATATGATAAGTATGATGGACACTTTGATCCTTAAGATCATGTCAGAGAATTCTGTACATAATCTATGGAGTTCATGCATGAACCAACCTATCTAATGCATCTCTTTCCTTGATCTTAGGGAGGAGCATCCATTCATTGGTTCTCTATATTGCCTTCTACTATCAAAACTTTTGAGGAGTTGATCAAATTGTTCTATCAGTAATACTCCTACAACATTCAACATCCAGTCACCATGATTGATATCTTTAATCTCAAGCAATATCCCAGCAAACCATTCTTGACATTTCTCAAAAGATGGAGGAAGAAATTCTCTCTATATGCTAGGCCTATTCCAGAAACTGAGAAACTGGAAATCTTCATCAATAATCTTATCCCAGAGATCAACTACCCTTTACAAATGCAAGATCATACATCTTTTGATAAAATGGTAGACAATGCGGTCAAAATAAAAAAAGTACTTGTGAAAAATGGAGAAATCACACTTCAAAAGGACAAGTATGAATTAGGATCCAGTTCTAAAGACAAGAACAAAAATTGGAGCAAGAATAAAGGCATTGTCATAGATGGTGTTGCTGATACTATCTATGCCCCATCAAAGGCACCAGCTTTCAATCTAACTATTGGTACCTAAACTATCAAAGCTTCAGAACAAAAGGTGCCTAAATCATCTGAAAAGAAGTCAGAGTATAAAAAGTGGTCTGCTAATAATAAATGAATGTTCACTCCTCTTGGAGAATCTTTAGAATCAGCTATGAGAACTCTGTTGGCCAATAACATCATTTCCTTGCCTGAGATCTAACAATCTGATCCTGATCCTAAACCAAAATGGTGGAGAGAGAATGAATTTTTTGATTTCCATTGAGGTAAAGATCACAAAACTAATCACTGCTTATGCTTGAAACATACTATTCGAGATCTAATTGATAAGGGAGATATCACCATCGACAATCATAAGAGCAATAATGATCATACAACATTTATAGAACCATTTCTGAAACATGGTCAAGAAGTTTCATCTTCTCAGCCTAATATGGGGGCAAAGGTCAATTATGCTTACCCTGGAAATAATGCTATTATCAATATGGTTGAACCTTGTCTCTCTGAGCATTGCAATGTCATCACAATTGTGCGAAGAGATAGAGATCATACTTCAGCTTTAATGCAGTGACTCAATCACAAGCTCAGGCACATCTGAATGGACAAATCCCAGATTCATCAAATGTCCCTAAGATGCCCTTCAATCTTTCTTCCACTTCAAAATAGAAGGCTATTTCTAAATCTTCCAATCCTAAAGATACAAGGCCAACATCTTATAGCATTGTTCAACAACTCTAACACACTAATGCAAAAATCTCCATGTTTGAGTTGCTTCGGATATCTCCAGCTCATAGAGCCATTCTAGACAAAGCTTTGCTCAGATCCAATGTTCCCGATGACCTTGATTTAGATAGGTTCCAGACTATGGTTGGACATCTTACATCTCTATAATATATCTCCTTTTTAGAGGAAGATGACAACTCCTTGAGTCACCCACAACACTAGCCCTTGCATATAGAAGTCTTGATCCAGAACCATAGAGTCAAATGTGTGTTGATAGATGGAGGTGTTGGCCTAAACATTTGTTCTTACAGATTGGTCACACAGTTGGGATTTTTAGAATTGGCTATTGATCCTAGAAAGAAAATAACTATAAAGGCCTATGATGAACAAGAAAGATCTTCTAAAGGCACCATTGTCTTACCTATCAGAGTAGGTCCAGTTATCAGAGATACTATATGTTAGGTTCTTGATCTACCTTTGGCTTACAACATTCTTCTAGGGAGACCATGGATACATGAGATGAAGGCTATTCCTTCTACATTCCACCAATGCTTGAAATTTCCTTATGAAGGAGTAGAGGTCATTATTCCAGCAGACATATCCACCACTTGCAATACATTGAAGGAAAGTGCAGATAAACTTGTGCCTAATAATAGAGAATCTTCCATTGAGCCAACCAAAGAAGCATCCACACCTAAAATGGAAGATGTTGCAAAAGAGGTCAATATCAAAGAAAGTATTATGGGAGAATATACTATAGAGCCAGTCTTATCTTTGACATCTCTCCCTATTTCACTGAAGTCTTATGGACAATCTTTAAAATAGTCCAAACCAGATTCTAAAGAACCTCTTGAGGCATATAAAAAGAATTTTGTAGCAGAACAAGTCTCCAAGCAAGAATTTGAAGAGGATGAAGCTATGCTTGCATGGCTATACAAAGATGAACCTGAATCTCAAGTTATTCAAACTAGTGACTCTACAGTATCCCAAATCCCTTCTAAGGCATATGGTCTAGGAGATAGATTAATAGCTAAGATGGGATATTCAGGTAAAGGACCTCTAGGAGTTAGAGGAGAAGGTCTTATAACACCTATTTCACATACTAGTAGGGCAAACAAGGATACAGTTGGATTAGGCTTTAAAAAGAAACCCTTCCACCTCAAAGGTAATTGTTCTCATGTCATAGAGAAAATCACACTAGGAGAACCTCTTCTTAAAAAGGAAGAAATTGATCCATCAGACAGTGATTCAGATAGCTCTGAACTTATCCCTTATGAGTGTTTGCCTAAAGAAATCAAAGACCTTCTTGATGATAAAGATGATCCAATCAAAAGAATTAATGTAGTAGAAACACAAGAACCTACTATCAATCAAGAGATAGTTGCCACACAAGAACCAGCTAATCTCAAAAACAATCAAGAAGAGGAAGGTGGTAGTGAGTCTGAGACAGATTCCCATGAGTATGAATTCAAATTAGAATCTGAGGGTAACCCTTCTTGGGGTATTCATCCTGACTTTACTCATGTTCTTAGATTTCCCTGAGGCATAGATGAAGAATCTAATGACTATGAATGGGGAGCCATTCTAGAAGAAGATGAGCTTATTACAGAAAAAAATGTTGATGTTATTCACCAATATGCACCTGAACCCAATGTAAGTCTAGAGAGAAATGATGAACCTATCAAGTCTGATCCACCTATGGATGAATTAGACTCCCATAATGACATTGAGCCTATTCATGAATTGAATGTCTTAAGTTGTAATATCACCTTTGAACTCAAGCATCAGGTTAGGACCAATGATGATAGATCCATATTCGTAAACACTATATCCCAATCTTTCCCCACTTTGACTATCCAATATCCAGACCTTATTGATCAAACCTCCACAAATATGAGCCATGGTATTTATACCTTCCCGAATGACTATGCCCTTACTTGCTACCTCAATGCAGTTGAGCCTATGATTACTTCCATCAATGAATCAAGCGTTAGCATGACAGAGTTAGACATCAAGTATCTTAGTCAGAAAAATAAAAATAAGAATAAAAAGAAAAGGAATTCTGAGGGTGAAAACCACTTTGTGGCAGTTTCAGAACCTACAAAATTAAAAATAAAAGATGTGTCCGAAGGTGAAAACCTCTCTGAGGTGCCTAAGGATGAGATATTTGATGTCCTTTTGAGTCATTTACAAGATAGATCTCCAGTTCTAATTGAGCCCACTCAATCTATCAATTTGGGAACAATAGAGGAACCACAGTTGATCCATGTGGCATAATCTTTATCAGAAGAAGAAAAGCAAAAATTTACAACATTCCTGATAGAAAAGAAGATCAAATTTGCATGGAAATATTCAGATATGCTAGGGTTGGATCCTAATCTTATAATGCATCATTTATCTATAGCTCTAAATGTCAAACCTGTCAAGCAAAAATTGAGAAAGATGCATCCTCATGTTGCACTCTTGGTAAAAGTTGAATTAGAGAAGCTCCTGAAAGCTGGATTCATCTAAGTTATTGATTATGCAGAATGGATCTCTAATATTGTACCTATTTCAAAACTAGATAAATTAATCAGAGTGTGCATAGACTTTAGAGACATAAATAGAGCATGCCCTAAGGATGATTTTCCACTACCTAACATTGATATGATAGTGGAAATGACTGTGGGCTTTGAGATGTATTCTTTAATGGATGGTTTTTCTTGATATAATCAAATAAAAATTGCTCCAGAGGATCAAGAGAAAACTACTTTCACATGTGCATGGGGCACCTTCTATTGGAATGTCATGCCATTTGGGCTTAAAAATGCTAGTGCTACATATCAAAGAGCCATGACATCTATTTTTCATGAAATGATGCATAGGGGTATGGAGGATTATGTTGATGATACTTTAGCAAAATATATGATTAGAGCTGAACATCTAAATGACTTGAGCAAGATACTAGATAGAATGGAAAAATTTAGTCTCAGACTAAATCCTAAGAAGTGTGCTTTTGGTGTCACTTCTGGAAAGCTCTTAGGATACATAGTCTCAAAGAAGGGCATTGAATTTGATCCAGCTAAAGTAAAGGCTATCATGGAAATGCAACCTCTAAAGAATATTAGTCAAATGAGGAAATTGCAAGGAAGGGTTCAATCTATCAGATGCTTCATATCACAGCTAGCAGACATATCACAACCTTTTACAAAAACATTACATAAAGGTGTGACCTTTGCATGGAATGAAGAATGTGAGAACAACTTCAATCATATCAAGAAGTATCTATCAAATCCTCCTATCTTGATGCCTCCCATTCCATGCAAGCCTTTGATCTTATATGTCTCCGCAATAGGTACATCACTGGGGGCATTGCTAGCACAAAATGATGAGAATAAAAAGGAAAGAGTTATATATTATATCAGTAGAACATTGGTTGCATATGAGAAGAACTATTCAATGATTGAGAAAGCTTGTCTAGCTGTGATCTTTGCATCATAGAAACTGAGACACTACATGTTAGCTCATACCACACAATTGGTAGCTAAAATTGATCCACTCAAGTACCTACTAAGCAAGCTGCCCTCATAGGTAGATTAGCCAAATGGGTCATGCTCTTAAGTGAATTTGACATTGAATATGTTGAGAGAAAAGCTATCAAAGGATAGGTTATTGCTGATCAATTATTAGATGCACCTATGATTGATGATACACCAATGCAAATGGAATTTTTAGATTCCTCTATCATGACTCTTTCTCCTAGAGAATGTCAGTTATTATTTGATGGCTCCTATACATAGAATGGATTTGGAGTAGGCATATTGTTCATAACTCCTCAAGGATACTCAATCCCAAAAGCATTTAGATTAAAGTTTCCTTGCACAAACCTTATTGCTGAATATGAAGCCCTTTTGAATGGTATGAAAATAGCAATTGAATGGAGAGTAACAGAGCTACACATTCATGGAGACTCTCAACTTGTTATCCATCAAGTCAATGATGTGTACCAAAATAAAGATGAAAAGCTCATTCCTTACAAGAGAATGGTAGATGATCTAAATAAGTATTTTCTATCTATCACATTTGAGAAAATTCCTAGAATGAAGAACAAGGCTGCTGATGCCATGGAAACATTATCTACTTTATTATAGCAGCTTGAACATGAGCTACACTATGAGTTCCTAGTGGAAGCACTATCTTATCCTGCATATGATTCCCTCGAAACCCACTGATTTGCACTATTGTTGGTCATGATTCATCCAAATACAAAAACCTATTTTCCTATCTCCAAGACCAAATCATTCCCGATACCTTCAATGGCCATGAAAAGAGATACCTTATCTGAAATGCCTCTTGATATGTCATCATTGGTCATGATCTCTACAAATGAGGTCTAGATGGTACACTACTTAGATATTTAGAATGAGAAGAGTCTCAACGTGCATTAGAGGAAGTCCATGATGGTATTTATGGGTCACACTTGAATGGTTTAACACTAGCTCAAAAAATTATTAGGGCTGGGTACTATTGGCCTGAAATGGAGAAAGAGTCTATCAAGTTTTATAAGAATTGTCAAAAATGCCAAGTGCATGGCAACTTAATTCATGCTCTAGGGAGGGATCTAATTCCCTTTACTACACAATGGCCTTTTCACCAATGGGCCTTTGATCTTATAGGAGCTATACATCCTCATTCTTCTAATGGACATACCCATATAATCATAGCTACAGATTATTTTACAAAATGGGTAGAAGCAGTCCCTTTGACACAAGCAACTGGAAAACAAATATCTATGTTCATATTGAACTATATCATATGTAGATATGGGATACCTCATTCCATAATCATAGATAATGGTGGACAATTCAAAAAAAAGGATTTAGATGATCTATGTGCCAAATTCAAGATTACACAACATTGGTCATCTATCTACTATCCTCAAGGGAATGGACAAGCAGAGGCTTCTAACAAGAATCTATTGAAAATCTTGCACCGTATAGTTAACAAAATAGGAAGAGACTGGCATCTCATGATCAATCTAGCTCTCTGGGCCTATAGAACAAGTATCAGAATTCCCACTGGGGCTACACCTTTCACTTTAGTTTATGGGTCTTAAGCAGTACTACCTATTGAGGTTGAAATCCCATCACTAAGAATCAGAATACATGGTCTAGTAACTGATGATGACTACAGAGTGTTTAGGTTGCAAGAACTGGAACTACTAGATGAGCGCAGACAAGCAACGTATGATCATCTTAGAGTATGTCAGAAAAGGATGTTTAGAGGTTACAACAAGAAAGTTAGACATAGAGAATTTCAAGTTGGTGATCTAGTCTTGAGAGAAAATCCTAAAAATCATCACATAGAGAACGCAAGGGGAAGTTTGAACCCAATTGGTTGGGTCCCTTTGTTATCACTACTACTTTTGGCTCTGGTGCCTATCAACTCTCAACAATTGAAGGAAAACAGCTCTAAGAACCAATCAACGTTCTCCATCTGAAGAACTTCTATGCCTAAGGCATTCAGTGTATGGTAAAATGTCTTGAAAAAAAATCTTAAAAATATGAAAAAGTCCTGAAAAAAATGAACATCTTGGTGCAAACCTAGCAATAGGCACCTTGATGATTCATAAAAAAAGTAAAATATATCAAAAGTCCAAAAAAATTGAAAAAATGAAAAATACAAAAAAATGAGAAAAAGAAAAAAGTGCCTTGGTGAAAACTTGGAAACAGGCACCTTGGTAGCAAAAATAGAATCTTTGCCAAGATGGTGAAAACCCAAAAAATGGGTGCCACTTGTTTCAAAATGCTCCATCTATCAGTGCAATCTTGGTCTTTCCCAGCTTTTAGTCTTGCTTTAGTTTGTACATATCTCCCGGTTTGTTTCTGCATTCCTATTTTCAATAAGTTGGTCTGTACACCAATCAGCTCAAGCGTCTATATTCTATCAATGTTCAAACTTGTTTACAATCAAAGTCATATCCTATGGCCTCCAATGTATCTTAGATGTATCATATCCGGTTAGAGTCCTTTGAAGCTTCATTCGAGTTAGTTAGCCAGTCTTGTCTCTAGAAAGGATTTTGCATCTACAACAATGCAATCAAAACATCAAACATCAAACATCAAACAATCTATGCTTTTTACATGCTTTTATCTCCTTGTATGCTTACTAATTCACATTGAAATTTTTGCATATTATGTCCTTTCAAGCTCATCAATGATGTCCTTTATAGGATTTGGAGAGTGATGACTGGGGGCATAATCTTTTTTTGTCTTCTGCTTGTATCTGAAAATCTAACAACTTTGGAAATTCTAGATTGAAATGGTGTCTGACTGTAAGAGCCTCTATCTCGAATTGGATGGCCATGCGTATCTTGACCATTGATACCCAGAAAAATCAAGGTAGTTTGATCTAACTATTATCTTTTTTTTGAGTGAGTTCTTTCTCCTATTGTGAAATGCGATCTTACCTAAAGATGTGAATGATAAAGGGTCACTATGGGTAGTTCACATTGGATTTAGAATGATCTCTTGACTATTTGTTATGTTTGAACACAAGGCATATTCTGGTCATCACAACATTTATGTTTTAATGCTTATACAAATTGCTATATCAAAATGGACATGATATTTAGGTCATCTTGGCGTTTATGCCTTGGTGCTTATATCTAATCCGACATTCAAAAAATAAAATCAATATTCATATATCCATAGTTTCCTAATTAGTGGGTGTTGTATTGATTCCTACCCATACAAATTGATATTCATATGTCTATGGTTTCATAACTAGTGGGCATTGTATTGACTTATTTGGTTACCTAAAAATTCAATGATGAAAATGACCGACACATGATCAATGACTAGGTCCTAGGTCTTAGGTTGCATTTCATATTGCATGTTTCTTTGCATTTTGCATGTTTGCATGATCTCACAATGGCTGAATAAACTTCAATGCTAAAACAATTCTTCAATCACATCTTCAAATCTAACAAGAGCTGAATCTCACATGAAGCTTCTTCCAACCAAATAGCAAGTAGAATCCTTTTTCGAGATCAAAATCAAAATTTGAGATCGTTCATATTATTAACTACTTGCATAATCGACCTTCCATCATTATAGAAATCCAGTATTCAACTTAACTAATTATCTTGCATCAAACTATCAAAATTTCAACTTGGTCAACCATAGTCAACTCATGGTCAAACCTAGTTAAACTTGGTCTTCAGGACCTCCAAACAATGCAGAATGCATTCTCAAACGTGTATAACCACTTCTCAAATTAATTAACATGCTTCTGAACTATCAATGCTAACTTTTCTTGTCAGATTTCAATTTTAATCCCGAAGGTTGCATGGTATTGCACATCATTCAAAGTCTATAAATCTAGAGCTGAAATCATATCTTTCCTCAGTAATCAAGACAACAACCATGTCTAGTTGTTGATTCATCAAAAAGACCTCATTACTTGGGGAAAATCAATCATCACTTGGGGCATATCAGATTCATCGAGATCCATATCAATCTGGTATTCTCCTAATCTTGTAAATTGTATCAATTTTTGTAACTATCAGTTCAATTGTGTTATTTCCTTGGTTCTTCAGAAACTGAAGGGTTCATATGTGATACCAATGTGATTCAATATAAGGACAATCGGGTCTAGAATTGGTCACTCACTTCTTTGCAATCATAAGGTTTGAAATCAAGGATTTTGACACTTTTTCACAATCATCGGTTCATTTGCTGTTATAGTTAACATTATCTTTGGTCATTTAGGACCTATTATCTTCATATCAATTTCAATCAATTTTTGTCTCATATCACAATTTCTATTTCGTATCAATTTCAAACATTAGTTTCAATATCATACATAGACTGTCTTTGAACCACTATGCTTCGCACAACAATTCAAAGAGGGGAAAAATGTAATACCCCAAAAATGGGCTATAGGTTCACTAACCTCTTATATTGACACATCGAACGAAATCTGTTAGAAAGTAAAGATCCCCAAGATAACTAAGAGGGGGGGTGAATCAGTTATTTGATAATTTAACCATTCAACTACTTTAAACAATATAATCAATGTAGTAATCAACCATAGAAAGATAACCATACACAATTGCACAATAACACAAGATATGTTGACTAGGGAACCTCTTGAAAAGAGTAAACCTCGGTGGGAATGATGCCCACAAAATGATGCACTAAAATGAAAGTTCCTTGTTAGAGGATGGACCTTGTTAGGAGTCTTATGAAATACATTCAGTACATATAAATCCCTGTTAGGAGATTTT
This sequence comes from Chamaecyparis obtusa, assembly GCA_027943335.1. Taxonomy (NCBI): domain Eukaryota; kingdom Viridiplantae; phylum Streptophyta; class Pinopsida; order Cupressales; family Cupressaceae; genus Chamaecyparis; species Chamaecyparis obtusa. The sequence goes on from BSBK01008830.1 coordinate 34,434, forward strand.
GAATCCCTATTAAAAGATTCTAACCTAGTTAAGAGTTTATGGAAGACAGAAGGACCCACTGCTCAAACAGCTCCAAGGAAAGATCTCTGAACCCACTGTCCAAAAGATCTTATAATTATTCAATAGAATAATATGAAATATATTACCTCCTTCATACTGTACCAAAACTACACTCTCTGCTACACAAGATCACAATTCCAGATCTCTGTACTCACAAGTCTTCCTTCATCACTAAATTAGCTCTTTTCTTCACTTCATGCATATATTCGCATCTCAACTTTCACAATTCAATCCTCTCTACTCAATTCTCTTTTTTACAATTCTCTTTTTCTCAATTCTTTTTTTCTCAATTCTTATTACAACAAGGAAAACATTCCTTCTTATATATCAAACTCAAATAATTACAAATGAGTCGGTCCTCAATTACAAAATAATAATTTCTACACACTACACAAAAAATTCACATAAAACTGTCAGCTTCCAGATACTGTAACTTTCTCCAAACATATCCTCAAAGTTTTCACTATGAACCACATCATCACTAATGAGTCTCCAACATCCCTTTAACTACACAAAATTAGATTCCATCCCAGCTAAGAGATATCCTCCGATTTCTAAAAATCGCTACACAAAAACACTGTCTAAACACTACTTTCACCAAAATGCTCATAACTCTCATGAATGAATGAATTTCTTTTTGTACTATTAACCATAGATTAATATCACACCAAAGAACATACCATCAACTGTGCAAAAGCCAATCTTCAATACAACATGTGCGCAAAACAAAACTATACCTACTTTCCTGCTGATATCCAGAATATCACTGTGTTGACATCAATGACAATCCAAGTCATGAATGCAACAACAACTGCTACAGAATGAATTCCAAAATACTTTGCATTCATTCCTAACAATCTCCCCCATTGGCATTGATGGCAACATAGATGAAAAAATCCAATGTTCCAAAAATCCAATACTGCAACATCACTGCAAAATATCAAATTAAATCTTGCTTCGTTCTCCCATTCAGCTCTCTCATACAATCCAAAATATTTTTCATGTATATCTCTCCCCCATTGACATCAATGATAGAAATTCCATCACTAAGTCAAAAACAACTTAATGTCAAAAGACACTATTCAGAAAAATACAATAACAAGAGTCCTCATGACTCAGCTCATAAACTCCCCCATAGAGGAAGTTCCAACATCCAATCTAGAAGAAAGATAGGGCTCATATACCACTGGATGGATGCAATCATCTACATCAATTCTCAAAAATAGGTTGGGGCATAACCCCAAGCATACCTCTCAAATACACAAGTGTATCCTTAGGTAAAGGTTTTGTAAATATATCTGCTATCTGTTCCTTTGTGCTTATGTACTCCAATCTTACTTCTTTTTCTGCAACTTTCTCTCTTACAACATGATACTTGATCTCAATATGTTTAGTCTTAGAATGTAAAACATGATTTTTTGATATACTCACTGTACTGGTGTTATCACAATGTATAACAATAGGCTCATCAAACTTTATTCTAATATCCTTCAACAACTACTTCATCCAAATAATCTGATTACAATTGTTTGCTGCTGCAACATATTCTACTTCTGCTGTACTTTGTGAAATACAATTCTACTTCTTACTTAACCAAGAGACCAATTTTCCTCCAAGAAAAAAGGCTCCACCACTGGTGCTTTTCTTGTCATCAACACTGCCTCCCCAATATGCATCAGTATAGGCACATAAAGTAAAATCATCAAAATTCTCATACCATAATCCATAATCCATAATCCATTATTCCTTTTAGATATCTTAGTATCCTCTTTACTGCTGCATAGTGTGATTCTCTAGGTTCTGCTTGAAATCTTGCTATAATCCCAACTGAATGTGCTATATTAGGTCTTGTATCTGTCAAGTACTGCAATCCTCCAATCATAGATCTGTACTTTTTTTACTCAACTGCTGGTGTCTCATCTTTGCTAGATAACTTATGTCCAGTTACCATAGGTGTTCCAATAGGTTTAGAATCTTCCATTCCAAATCTTTTCAATAAGTCATTCAAATACTTAGTCTGACTTACAAATATACCTTCCTTGCTTTGTGTTATCTATAATCCCAAAAAATATTTCATTTCTCCAATCATGCTCATTTCAAATTCAGTCTTCATTTCATCTGCAAATTTGTCACTGGCTTCATCTTCTCCTCCAAAGATAATATCATCAACAAATATAACTATAACCAACAAAATAATTTCTTTTGTGAATAAGTTACTATCTGCTGTTCCTTTTATAAATCCAAATTTCAATAAATACTTATCCAATCTTGCATACCAGGTTCTAGGTGCTTGTTTTAATCCATATAAAGCTTTCTTTAACTTACATACCATATCTCCTTCTTGTGTCAAAGGAAAACCTTGAGGCTTCTCAATGTAGACTTCTTCTTCCAATTCACCATTCAAAAATACTGACTTCACATCCATCTGATACACTTTGAATTTATTATAAGATGCATATGCTAGAAACATTCTCACTGCTTTAAATCTGGCCACAGGTGCAAAAGTTTCTTCATAGTCAATTCCTTCTTGTTGTGAATATCCTTTACATACCGATCTTGCTTTGTTTCTTATCACTTCTTCTTGTTCATTTATCTTGTTTCTGAGTACCCATTTTGTTCCAATCACATTCTTGTCTTTAGGTCTAGGGACCAATTCCCATGTCTTGTTTTTTTTAATCTGCTCCAGTTCTTCTTTCATAGCATTAATCCAATGTTCATCTTCACAAGCTTCATTAGTAGTCTTAGGTTCAATTTGAGAAATCAAACATAAATGTACCTTATTTCGAGTCAAAACTCCTCTGTCTAAAGTTCCAATAACTTGCTCAATAGGGTGATGTCTTGAAATATACCTGTTAGGTGTCATAGTTACTGATCTTGTTCCAACTGTAGATTCTTCTCTACTTTCTTCTCTATTTTCCTCTCTATTTTCTTCTCTATTTTCTTCAGTATGACTTTCATTTAGCAAATCATTGTTAGTTTTGAAAAATAATTCTATATTTTCAATGTTATGCTGAGGTTGTGCTTCTCCATCAGATTCATAATCAAGCATTCTTTCCTGAATTTTAAACTTCTCATCAACTTTGACATTTGCACTTTCAACAATAGTCTTAGTTCTTTTGTTATAACATCTATATGATTTGCTTTTCAAAGAATATCCAAGAAATATTCCTTCATCACTTCTAGGATCAAACTTTCCTATATCATTATCTCTCTTAATATAACATTTACTTCCAAAAATTCTAAAATACTTAACTGAGGGTGCATGTCCAAACCATAATTCATAAGGTGTCTTGTTTGTATCTGCTCTAATTTGTACTTTGTTCATAGTGTATACTGCTGTGTTCATTGCTTCTCTCCAAAAAGTCTTAGCCAAATCATTCTCAAACAACATAGCTCTTGTTGCTTTAGTTATTGACCTGTTCCTTCTTTCTGCAATACCATTTTGTTCTGGTGTTCTAGGGGTTGAAAGTTGTCTCTTAATACCATTCATTTCACAAAAAGTATTAAACTCTCTAGATGTAAATTCACCACCTTTATCAGATCTTAGACACTTAATCTTCATCCCAGATTCATTCTCAATTTTGCTTTTCATGATCTTAAATTTATCAAATGCTTTAGATTTTTCTTTCAAAAATGCAATCCACATCATTCTTATAAAATCATCAACAAGAATCATAAAATACCTCTCCATAGAATCCTCTAGTCCTAGTAGGACCACTCAAGTCTGTATGAACAATCTCCTACTTCTCTGCCAATGTGAACTTCTTGCTGGGAAATGAACTCCTTTTCTACTTTGCCATCATACATTCTTTGCAAATCATGTTAGTAGGTTTCATAATTCTAGGTAAATCTCTTACCGCAAGTGTAGTACTCACTTTGACAATATTATCAAAGTTTATATGACAAAGCCTTTTATGACATAACCAACTGTCATCAATCTTAGTTAACAAACATGTCATCTCAGTATGATTCAACTGAAATACATTACCTCTAGTTCTGGATCCTTTTCCAATCATATTTCCATCTTTATCTTTTATCACATAAGTTTTCTCAGCAAACCAAACTTGATAACCCTTATCAACCAATTGTCCAACACTTAGTAGATTATGTCTCAATCCATCAAAAAAGTAAACATCATCAGTGTTAGTCTTTCCATCAAGAGTAATAGATCCTGTAGACTAGGATTTGAGCGTGCACCTAAACCTGTTTTGAAGGCCAAAGACAAACAAATGTCATAGCATATTATCAAATCAAATTTAATGGTTAGCAAACTAAAATCAAAGCCACCTCAGTTTAAGCTTAAAACGGATGCGCCCATGCACCGTTTGATATGCTTGGATATAAATGGATGTGGGTGTGCAAACTCAAGCACTTGGAGTATGCAAATAGGATGATTTGAGGATCAAGAAGACCCAAAATGACACAAAATAGGTATGAGGAACCTATTTTGCCTCAAAGGCCTCAAGAACACACAAATATGCAAAGCTAAAAGATGAACTAAGATTGATTAAACAAGAAATGAATCTATGTTAATCCAATTAAGCTAATTTAAATGTGATTTAAGCTTGAAAATGATCTAAAATGATGAGTTTATGCTTATGCTAGAAGGAAAATGGCATTATAACTTTGCTATTGAGTTTGAGAGTTGAAAGATGATTTGCCTTAGGAAGTGAGGGTATTTATAGGAAAAGGGAAGGGCTTGGTTAAAAAGGATGAGTCAGAGTTAGGGCTAAGGTTAGGGTTGAGTCAAGGACAAGTGTCCTGACAAGTGTCAAGGGAGGATTGAGTTGAAAGTTTGAGGGCATGTGCACAATTTGGTAAATGTGCCCAAGGCCAAGAGGTGGCAAGGAAGGGATAAGAAGGTCTTAAATGCATAATGAATGCATGTAAGAAAGATAAGGAAGGCTTAAATGCATCCTTAAATGCATTTGCAAGAGGTGGCCAAGAGGTGGCCATCTTTGTTGACTAAGGAGGATGACTAAGAGGAGGTTAGCATAAGTTTTGGTAAACCTTTTGCTAATGGAATGTGACAAGATTAGAAAGGGGATTAGGATTAGGATTAGGGGATTTTAGGATTAGGATGGGTGAAGAGGTTGGGTTGAGAAGTTTCTAGAAGAGTCTAGAATTCTCCTAGGTTTTATGGAATAAAAGTTTATTCATTCCAAAAGCTTAAGTTTGGGAAAATTTATTGAAATATTTTCAATAAATATGAAAATTAAATATTTAATTTTAATTAAATATTTTGAGTTGAGATTAGGGTTAGAAAAGGTGGGATTAGCCTTTTAATCGAAATTAAGAAGGGATTAGAAGATTTTGGAAGAGGTTAGTGGTCTTAAGGAAATTGGCCAAGTTTTGGTCAAAAAATAAATTAATTATTTTTTGGGGGATTTTTGGTCAATTTATTAATTAAAATAATTAATAAATAGGGGATTAATGTTTAAATAAGATTTAAACATTTTTGGGAGGGATTTCTTAATTAAATATTTTTAATTAAGAAAAAGGGATTTAATAACATAAAAATAAATTAATTAATTAAATAATTAATTAATTAATAAATGATGATGTCATTAGAGATTTTTTAGAAAATAAAAATACTTTATTTTCTAAAGGATTTTTAGGTGTCTACATTTTGCCCCTCTTTGATGCGATGTCGCAAGTGGCATGGCGTCAAAGACAAGAAAATAAGATGCCCAAGGCTAGAATTTAGAGGAAGAGGGTACGATGCCCGGGTGGAATGGAAGAAAGAGGATACATGCCCCGGTGGGACAAAATCATGGAAGATGTGCCCAGTGGGACAAGGAGAAAGAGGGATTACGCCCTGGGACAGAGTGTGCCCGACGGGACGAGGAAGGAAGGGCCTAGGAAGAAAGGGGAGATAAATAACCTCACTTCTAAGAACAAATATGGATGATATGCAAGATGAGATGGAAATGCAAGATGCAAGATGCAGCTATATGTAAAGATGCAAGATTAATCTATATGATAAATGCAAGGGACTAGATAGCTCCAAGTGCAAACGGGAGTGCACAACCTAGATTTAATATAGCTATGTTAGAGACCTGCCAAGGATACTGTGATCACGAGGCCTTGTCACCAGCGTTGCAGAGGACTGACGCTAAACAAACACACAGGGTTGCCCCAACATCACACATGAAGCGCAGAGGCGACATGGTGGATCCGATGCTGAAGGAACCACAAACACACAACTGACTCACAGGCAGAAGCGAAAGATCAAAAGACCTTGCCCCAGATTATCCGCACACGCAGCACACCGTGATATAATGAATCGTGATGACCCTGGTGGGATAATGAGAAGCCAAAAAAGATTAACAAGACCCAAAGGAAAAAAATCCAAGATCAAAATGATAACTCCAAAAAGACATCCTTTGCCAAGGAGAGAGATTAGGTTTGATTGATGGTGGGAAGATTGGTCGGACAGGAGGAACGATATATCCTCAAGGACCAGGATGGAAGATTAGGTCAGATAGGAGGAACGATATATCCTCAAGGACCCATGGCTGCTGAGAGAATAAGTGTAGTTGTTCGTTGGCAAAAGCTGAAGTTCAAGGAATGACCAGGATGAGCAAGGATAAGTCGACAATTGATGTTGCTGAAGCACAAGGCCCGAGTGGGACTAAAAGTTTTCTGATCAAATGCTGCTGCAGGATGGACAAGGACTAAGACAAAGGATGGGTCCTAAAGACACAAATGTACAAATGAGCTTAGGTGGAGACACGACTGACGCTATGGTACAAGATGTTGGATAGGATGTACAAAGAACCTGGGGATGAAGCTGACAACTTCAAAGATATGCAAGATGGTGCCCCAGTTGGGTTGGAAGGCCAAGACGGATTGGCGATGAATGATGTGTCCTAAAATGACACGGATTTGGGAAAAACATATCCCAATGATGATGATTGGATCGAGATCAAGGCCTGCTACAAGACGAAGGATGCGATTTCATCAGTTAGCTTGATCTTGGATGTTGGCTAGCTAGAAGATATGGATAGGTTGGGAAGATTGCTAGCAAGGTGTGGATAGGGATGAATGGCATTGGATTGCAATGAGGTTGGCCTATAGCTAGATACCAATGACAAGAGAAGATACTAGGTGTTGGAAAGATGGAGGAAAATGCTGAGGATGGGGAGGATGGAACTGCTAGAAGATTTGGATGGAGGAAGATTCGGGGAGATTGGATGGTGGAACTGCTGAAGGAGTTGGAAGATGGAAAGCTGCTTGGAGGATGAAAAGCTGGTGGAAGATGGAAAGCTGGTGGAAGATTACCATGTGTCAACAAAATGAGCTGCTATTTTCCCAATGGAGGATCAGTGATAGGATTGCGTCAACCTAGGATAGACTGATGATCTTCGGTCAACTGGATTCTTGTCAATACAAGCCAATCTCTTGCTCGAGATGATAAGGCTATGCAAGGACAAGGTTTTGATTTCTTTAAGACAACACGTTGTGCCAAAAAGAGGATGATTTCTAATTTAGGATAAGGGATGGAAACAACTCAAAGGGCTGAAACACGATAATGCTTGTGGATTTGGAGCTCTGGATTTTGGTGCAAAAGATGGTGAATCTACTTTTTGCTGTGGATGGTGGATGTTGGATTCTGATAAAGGATATGGGACGCTGAGTTGGTTTGCTGGTGGATCAAGATAGAGGATGCTAGAGGAACTGCTGATGGATCAAGATAGAGGAATGCTTGGGAGTTTTGAAAGATTGACTTTGGAAAATGGAAGGCTGTAGGAACTGCTAAGGGATCAAGAATGCTTGGGAGATTGGATGGTGGATAGGTTTGGATTTGGATAGAGAAATTGCTGAGGATTTTGGGAGATGGAAGATTCAGATTTGGATAGCCTCCAAGGAATACGTCACCAAGGAAGAGGATGCCCTCTGTTTAAGATAGTTCATGTGTTTTAAAGGCATGGTGTATGCTTGGACAAAAGATATGCCAACAAGAGGATGAGGAAGGATGGAAGCTAGGATGAAAGGATTGGATAGAGGATATGTAGCTGAAAGGTGCAATGGATGCCAAGGAGGTGCCCAAAAGCATGTACATCTGATAGTCTCTATTTTTGTCATCAAGATCCAATGGAAAATGAAGGAAGTGAGAGACGAAAGGGGATGGAGGACATGTTGGATAAGAGGTGATAGAAAGGAAGCCCCTAACTACAGAAAGGAATTAGGGGGGGTGCACTACGCATGGCGCCTGTTTGCCAGGTTTTCACCATGGTACTTGTCCAAGGCACTTGAATTGCCAAGTTTTCACCAGAGGATGAATGTTTTTCTCTTGATTTTTTTCTTTGTTGATAATTTGCTCCTTTGATTTATCCAATTTTTATGGATTTTAGTATTTTTTCCTTGACTTTGTCCTGATCTTGCTGATTTGTTGCTGAGCTTGTGCTGATATTCCACTGATTTTCTGATTTGTTGCTGATTTTGTGCTGATATGCATTGATACTTCTAATTTGTTACTGAAGCTCTAATTTAATGCTGTCGTGCTTGCTGATCAGCTGATTTCGCCATTTTGGTGCTTCCTCTTGATTAGGTGGTGACCTTTTGATTTGTCACTAATATTCTGATGGTGTTGCTGATTCTTTGATTGGATGTTCCCTTATGATTTGATGATGGCCCTGCTGTTTTTGAATTTGCACAGATATTTTGATGTTATTGCTAACTCTCTGATGTGGCGCTGAGTTTTGTGCTGATTTTGGTGCTATCATGCGATTTGATGTTGATCTTCTGAGAGATTCTTCACTGATTTTCTGATGTGGATTGCTGATTTTCTGATGTTGCCAGCTTGTCATGGGGATCCATTGCTAGATGATGGACGACAAGCTTAAGATCACACCTAGGCATGTGCATATGACCATGCACAGTTGATAATTGACTCCTCGGAGCAAGGCACTTAAGGTCATGATTCACTTTCTGTCAGGTTAACTTCCATGTAGATGAGCCACAAACATCCTTCTGTACCCAAGTTGATTTGGCTTGGTTTCTGCAATGTTGATAGAGAACTATCATGTGTTGTTATCCCAGATAGGAGGAAGAGGCAAAGCTCCATCTTCTAGCGCTTGAATTGCCAAGTTTTCACTAGAAGATACGCCCTTTATTTTTACTGTTTTGGAATCAGAATGTGCCCCAGAAGGGTTTTCACATAAAGACTCATGATTTGCTTTTGTTTTTTTACTTTTGCGACTAAAGCTTGCCTCCTCTCCAAAATATGCTTCTGTTTTAAGCTGATAGGCACATGTTGATGCTAAAGCCTGATTGATTGCTGATTTTTGCTGATTTCTCTAATTTGTCATTGATTTCCCTTTGCTGTTTTAGATGTGCTGACTGATCTTTGTTGACTTTCCTCACTGATTTCTTCTGATTGTGTGCCTGGATGTTGGTACAACTGTAGCAGGATGGGGGGGATCATGCAAAGTCATGGATTAGATGGGGGAGATGGGAAAGATGGTGGTAGAAAGTGTTTGGATGGAAGGATGGAAAGTGATCAAGATAGGGGGATGTTGTCAAGATCAACATTGGCACATGTTGCGAGGAAGATGGATGATTGGATGTGGAAGATAGAGATAGATGTGATGGAGGATTTATGCTAGAGGATGGAGGAGATGGAGGGGAAGATTGAGGAGCTGGGAGATGGGCAACGTTGGATGCCATTGTGGATGTTTTTGTTAGATGGATTACATCTTTTTGCTTTGGGATCCACATCATTTTTGTTTTAGCTTTAGTGTGCCTTTGCGGCCATTGGTGGGCATCAGATTGTGCTTTTTCTTTGCTAGGCCTTTGTGGCCATGTGATAGATTTTGCTTGGACTTTGCTAGATTTTCGGAGCCATTGGGGTGCTTTAGCATGCCTGATTGGCTCTTTGCTAGGCCTTTGCGGCGCATTTGATTGCCTGATTGAAGCTTGCATTGATTGACCATGTCGATTAGACTGGACATGGTAATCGTCATTGGGCCTTTGCAGCCATTGGGATGCATTAGATTTGGCATTTGCTTTGATGGGCCTTTGTGGCCAGTGGTTTGCTTTGGCTTGCTTGATCGGATTTTGCTTTGATTGCGTATGTCGATTAGGCTGGACATAACAATCTTTGGATTTTTGTGGATTTTTCCCTTTATTCATGCGTGATATGGCATCCAAGTTGCGAGGAGCATTGGGAGGAATATGAGGAGTTGTCTGGGATGGAGGAAATTTGGATGGAGAGATGGAAGGAGATTGGTAGATAGGATATGTGGACATGTGCCTTTGTTGATCTTGACTAGGGATGCTTGGATGTTGGATGAAAGGCTGAGTAGGATAAGATGGAGGATGATATTTTGGGATATAAGGTCCCAAAATGGATTTGCTAGGTAACGGAGATGCGCTGAAAGAATTTGGGACATAGGGACCCAAAATGGATGGGGAGGATGAAGGAGGAATATGATAGGTTTTCCTCGGTTGTAACGATGGAGGAGGAGGAATTGCGTTGTGGTTTTTGGAAGATGTTTTGTTGGTTTTGAATGGATGTTTGACCTTTGCCTTAGCTGTACCAACATTTCTGGATGAAGTACCTTTCGCTGATGTGGAGGAAGTGCCCTCATCTAGTGTGCAACCGATTCCACAGCCTTTTGGATGTTTCTTGCCTTGAATGGGTTGTATATTTCCTTGTTCGTGAGTGCCAAGGCCTTTGCCTTGATAGTTCCATCTTTTCAGCATTTTATCCAGACAAGGATATTTTTGACTTGGGGTGAATGACAAACAGCCATTTTCTGGTTCCCTGATGGAAGATAAGAAGCTGATGTCTTCTTTTTCAAGTGGTTTGCCTTTGACAAATGTTAGTTTTCCAAGTGGATAGAGTGACGGTAGCTGGACAGTTTGGACTGGCGGATCCTCAAGAGGAGAGGATAGGATGCTGGGATTTTGACTAGGATTAGGGGATGGTATTGGATCTTTAGTTGGAGAAACTGGGATCATAGGATCTTGGATTGGAGGAATTGGGATTGTAGGATTTTGGATTGAAGGTGATGGAGGCAATAGAACATGCGATGGGGGAAGTAAAGGGGTTGGATCTTGATGTTCTTCTGTGAGTAGTTCATCATGCTTTTGGCCAAGATCTTGACACGATGGGATTTGTTCAGATAGAGGATTAGTGGATATATGGATGGACTCTTCAAAGGGGCGGAATGAAAGGATTGGAGACTCTGCTGCTGGGGTTTCTGGAAGAAGGAAGAACTCTTCAGATGGTATGGATAAAAGGATGGAAGATTTTTCAGCTACAATGGTAGGAAGAAGGGTGAACTCATGAGGTTCTTCAGATATGCTTTGGGTAATGCTAGGAGGGGGTGATGTTGGTGGGGATTGGATGGAGACTCCAGATGGAAGGGACTCAACGATGATAGGAGATGGAAGAGGATCAACGGTTGGGATGTATGGAAGATAGATAATAGATGGGAGCGCTGGATGGGCCTCATCAATGATGGCTTCACATGAAGGATTGCTTGGCTTTTCAATTTCAGGCATGGGTTTTGCTATTGGCTCTTCCTTGGGTTCTGTTATTGGTTTTCTTGGAGACTTTTGTGGTGAAGAAGGTTTGGAAGGTGGAGGAGATGGGGAACTTGGATGGTCTTCGCATGAAAGTGGGGTTTGTGCTTGGGTAGATGCTCGCGAAGGAGGAGAGAAAGAAGGGAACACCCATGAAAAAGATGACTTTGAAAAGGGAGCTTTGGGTTTTGCTTGAGGGGATGATGGTGCTGAAGAGGCAGGGCTAATGGCTTGAGGTACAAGTTTTGGAGTGGGTTGAGGGATGAACTCTGCTGGTGGGGAAAGATTTTTGGTAATGTGGTTTGGAAGAGAGGATGGTGGTTTGAGACAGGATGGAGGATTGGGGTTTGGAGCAGAAGATGATGGTTTGGGAAAGGATAGAGGTTTGGTGAAAAGGATGGGAGGACTAGAATCTTGGTTTTTAGAATGTTTTGGAGGATAGGTAGTTGGAGGCCTTAGATAGGGGAAGTAACGTGAAGTGTTTCTAAGGGATGATGGTGATGGAGAAATGACCATAGCAGAAGGTGGAGGCCTGAAAGGAGCATATGGAAGAGGTGTAGGTTGAAGACAAGGATAAGTTGGGGATGGATAAGATACTGGGGTTGCTTTGCCAAGGACATGAAAAGGAGTGCTAGCCTTGCCGAGGACATGAAAGGGAGTGCTAGGAGATAAGCATGAAGGCATGGTTGGCTGGATTGGAGGAATGATGGAACGCTGGGGGTTGCTTGGAGGAAACTGGCTGTAATAGGCATCATGGTCTACAAGACCTTCATCATCATTAGGATCGATTGGTGGGAGAGGAGAGATATCATAACCAAACTCATTATAGATTTGAGACACGCTGACTTGCAGATGAGTTTGGATAAGGATAAGGACGAAGATGGTTTGGAAGACTAAGACTCAGATTGGGATGACTGATGGAAGAAGACGGTTTTCTAGAAGAAGACAGATAAAGGGATGGGAGATGACCAAGTTTTGGGATAGCTGCTCTGATTGTCCTTCGAACCAAGTTATAGATCTGCTTGATGTTTTTCAATTGGCAAAGGATTTGATAAAAGCAATCTTCACAAAGGACAAAGCAACTTTGTGAGATACAAACAAGATAAAAGACTCTGATAAATGCTTTCAAAAAAGTGTATGTTCCAACAAGTGTTTTCACGGAGTCTTTGACTGTCAAGCACTTCAAACAGATCTACCTGAGGAAGGTGAGTATCAAAATCGCTTGCCCACAGCTTGGTATCCCCCAGAAGGGAATACAAATGGTGAGTAATCTTGAGGCGACCCGGTAAACCCCTTGGAATCGGTCCTTGCACAAGGATTTTGATACTTTCGGATGTAGATAGGGTAGCCTCTATTTTATCAGGTTGCTAATGATTCCGTGGTGTCTCCATACCCGGTTATGCTGATCATCCGTGACTCACTTAAGAGCCTTGCCAATTATGCTGGGGGAGAGGAATGTTTACCATCCCCAGACACGTGTTTGGCACGAACGCCCGGCGATTAGGAGATGTAAGTGATTCTTTTGGTATTCACTTATTTGTATACCGGCCGGGGGGGATACCGGTTTGAGGTCGTTCTCCGAGGAGGAAGCGCTTCTCCTTGGACAGGCCTCGCTAAAAGCAGAACAGGTGAACTTGTCCAAGTTCAAATGTTCCACGTTGCTTACTCTAACAAGGATTATGCAAAATTTGAAAAACTCCTACATGCACATCAAGCAGATTTTGTTCATTTTCCCAAATTTGATTAAGTTTGTTTGAACTTTGAAAAATGAAGACACACGTGTTTAGATTTTGATTTGTTCCTTTCTCCAAAATGTAAATAAATTGAACGTTTGCAAGTTCTTTCCTTTTGTGCATTCAAGATTTGATTAGCGAGTTGATTTAAGAACTTTGAAAAAGCTTTGTTTTGTCCCTTAGATCACTCAAGATTGAATTTGGCTTGCTTGCTTTGAAAACTGAAACAGATGAGGGAATAGAGTTGTTTGTTCCTTTTAGTGCATTCAAGATTGAGTTTGATTTTCAAATTGACAATGACACTTAGGACCTAAGTTCTTCCTTTTAGCTTCATTCAAGATTTTATTTTGACTCGTTTGAATGCAGATTTGATGTTCTTTTTATGCCCAAAAAGATATGATCATTCCTACTTTGCATGAATGCATTGTTAAAAATCCTTGATGTTGCAAGGATGCAAATGCCTTGATTAATTTTTTTGTTTTGTTTGTTAGAACAAATTTTGCAAATTTTAGTCCTTAATGCATTCAAGAATGATTTGGGGGTTCATTTTAAGCACTAAAATAAGGATTGTATGATTTTGCTTCCTTATGGATATTACTATTAAAAAAAAATGGCCATGACCTCCTTGCTAGAAGAAGAAGAAGAAGGAGATGGAATAGAAGAAGAATATAGACAAGAAGAGGAAGAAGAATATAGACAAGAAGAAGAAGAAGGGATCGAAGTGCTCCGTCCACCTATAAGCTTGAAAAATCTGAAAATGGTCTAAAACCCATCAGAATGTTTGCAAAGAACCCGTGAAGTGGGTCCCACCGGGCGTGCCAGAATGTAGACTAAGATTTGAGCGTGCACCTAAACCTGTTTTGAAGGCCAAAGACAAACAAATGTCATAGCATATTATCAAATCAAATTTAATGGTTAGCAAACTAAAATCAAAGCCACCTCAGTTTAAGCTTAAAACGGATGCGCCCATGCACCGTTTGATATGCTTGGATATAAATGGATGTGGGTGTGCAAACTCAAGCACTTGGAGTATGCAAATAGGATGATTTGAGGATCAAGAAGACCCAAAATGACACAAAATAGGTATGAGGAACCTATTTTGCCTCAAAGGCCTCAAGAACACACAAATATGCAAAGCTAAAAGATGAACTAAGATTGATTAAACAAGAAATGAATCTATGTTAATCCAATTAAGCTAATTTAAATGTGATTTAAGCTTGAAAATGATCTAAAATGATGAGTTTATGCTTATGCTAGAAGGAAAATGGCATTATAACTTTGCTATTGAGTTTGAGAGTTGAAAGATGATTTGCCTTAGGAAGTGAGGGTATTTATAGGAAAAGGGAAGGGCTTGGTTAAAAAGGATGAGTCAGAGTTAGGGCTAAGGTTAGGGTTGAGTCAAGGACAAGTGTCCTGACAAGTGTCAAGGGAGGATTGAGTTGAAAGTTTGAGGGCATGTGCACAATTTGGTAAATGTGCCCAAGGCCAAGAGGTGGCAAGGAAGGGATAAGAAGGTCTTAAATGCATAATGAATGCATGTAAGAAAGATAAGGAAGGCTTAAATGCATCCTTAAATGCATTTGCAAGAGGTGGCCAAGAGGTGGCCATCTTTGTTGACTAAGGAGGATGACTAAGAGGAGGTTAGCATAAGTTTTGGTAAACCTTTTGCTAATGGAATGTGACAAGATTAGAAAGGGGATTAGGATTAGGATTAGGGGATTTTAGGATTAGGATGGGTGAAGAGGTTGGGTTGAGAAGTTTCTAGAAGAGTCTAGAATTCTCCTAGGTTTTATGGAATAAAAGTTTATTCATTCCAAAAGCTTAAGTTTGGGAAAATTTATTGAAATATTTTCAATAAATATGAAAATTAAATATTTAATTTTAATTAAATATTTTGAGTTGAGATTAGGGTTAGAAAAGGTGGGATTAGCCTTTTAATCGAAATTAAGAAGGGATTAGAAGATTTTGGAAGAGGTTAGTGGTCTTAAGGAAATTGGCCAAGTTTTGGTCAAAAAATAAATTAATTATTTTTTGGGGGATTTTTGGTCAATTTATTAATTAAAATAATTAATAAATAGGGGATTAATGTTTAAATAAGATTTAAACATTTTTGGGAGGGATTTCTTAATTAAATATTTTTAATTAAGAAAAAGGGATTTAATAACATAAAAATAAATTAATTAATTAAATAATTAATTAATTAATAAATGATGATGTCATCAGAGATTTTTTAGAAAATAAAAATACTTTATTTTCTAAAGGATTTTTAGGTGTCTACAGATCCTATACCCTTAATCAAACAAGGTGCATTATTACCAACTCTAACAATTCCTCCATCATAATTGTCTAACTTAACAAACTTTCTTTTATCTCCAGCCATATGATGTGAACAACCACTGTCTATAATCTAATCACAAATTTCTTATCAACTTGAGAAACTAATGCTTTTTCTTCCCTTTCATCAGATTCAGAACTTTCTTCTTTAATTGCTACAAATCCTATTTCCTCAAAGTTATCATTATCACTGTCACTTAAATGTCTTTCAATTCTTGCTTCAAGATCTTCATCATTTGCATAATAACATTCTTTAGATTTCTTAGGTTTAA
The DNA here is from genome assembly GCA_027943335.1 of Chamaecyparis obtusa. NCBI lineage: Eukaryota > Viridiplantae > Streptophyta > Pinopsida > Cupressales > Cupressaceae > Chamaecyparis > Chamaecyparis obtusa. The sequence continues at coordinate 50,368 of BSBK01008830.1, forward strand.
AGTTGCTTCTATACTTCTTAACTCTTTTAGGACATTTAGATGTAAAATGACCATATTCTTGACAAGTCCAACATTTAAAGATTTTCTTACCTTTTGGTTCTCTTTTTACAAGTAATGCAATACCTTCTTCAATCTTCTTATCTTCCTTAGATTTAGATCTGCTACTGCTAGCATAATCTCCATTCACACTAGTGCTTCTTGATAATGTAGGTCTAATGTTAAGAGCATTGAATGGTATCTCCATTCTAGGTAGCTCTCCTGATAATCTCAAATTCATCTTTGCTATTTCTAATCTTCCAAGAAGAGTCTCTCTTGAAAAGTTCGGTGTACAAGGTATCACTTGTTCAATCATTTGTGTTGTCTGCTTGAATACTGGTGTCAAAGTCCTCAGAATTTTCCATATCACTTCATTCTTTTTCTTATCACCTCCACAAGACTTTATTCCTATTACAATCTTAGACATCCTACCAATATAGCTTCTAATAGATTCATCTTCCATCATTATGATATCTTCAAATGCACAAATCCAATTATGTAAGCTAGCCTTCTTTGCATGTTCATCACCTTCAAAAGTAGAATGTAAAGCTTTCCAAATTGCATGAGATGTTTTCAAACATCTTACCTGACTATATTCATTCTTCGGTAGTCCTGACAAAAGTGCTTCTCTTGCAAGTATGTTACACATGAATAGATCTAGCTCATCTTTAGTTCTTGCCTCTAGATTGTCTTCCTCAATGATAGTCTTCTCATTCTTTGTAATCAACCAATAACTTGGTCCTAAACACAATAAATGTGTCTTCATCTTTTCTTTCCAGTTGTCAAAATTTACTCCATCAAACTTAGGGCTTTCTTTCCTGAAATTTTCCATGGATCTCCTTAAGTTGTTAAAATTTTCTTTCAAGGACCTGCTGCTCTGATACCAATTGTTAGAAAGTAAAGATCCCCAAGATAACTGAGAGGGGGGCGGGGGGGGGGTGAATCATTTATCTGATAATTTAACCATTTAATTGCTTTAAACAATATAATCAATGTAGTAATCAACCATAGAAAGATAACCATACACAATTGCACAATAACACAAGATATGTTGACTAGGGAACCTCTTGAAAAGAGTAAACCCCGATGGGAATGATGCCCACAAAATGATGTACTAAAATGAAAGTTCCTTGTTAGAAGATGGACCCTCTTAGGAGTCTTATGAAATACATTCAGTACATATAAATCCCTGTTAGGAGATTTTGAATCCCTGTTAAAAGATTCTAACCCGGTTAAGAGTTTATGGAAGACAAAAGGACCCACTGCCCAAACAGCTTCAAGGGAAGATCTCTGAACCCACTATCCAAAAGATCTTAGAATTATTCAATAGAATAATATGAAATATATTACCTCCTTCATACTATGCCAAAACCGCACTCTCTGCTACACAAGATCACAATTCCAGATCTCTGTACTCACAAGTCTTCCTTCATCACTAAATTAGCTCTTTTCTTCACTTCATGCATATATTCACATCTCAACTTTCACAATTCAATCCTCTCTACTCAATTCTCTTTTTTACAATTCTCTTTTTCTCAATTCTTTTTTTTCTCAATTATTTTTTTCTCAATTCTTATTACAACAAGGAAAACATTCCTTCTTATATACCAAATTCAAATAATTACAAATGAGTCAGTCCTCAATTACAAAATAATAATTTCTACACGCTACACACAAAATTCACATAAAACTGTCAGCTTCCAAATACTGTAAATTTCTCCAAACATATCCTCAAAGTTTGTGCTATGAACCACATCATCATTAATGAGTCTCCAACATCCCTTTAACTGCACAAAATCAGATTCCATCCCAGCTAAGAGATATCCTCCGATTTTCAAAAATCGCTACACAAAAACACTGTCTAAACACTGCTTTCACCAAAATGCTCATAAATCTCATGAATGAATGAATTTCTTTTTGCACTGTTAACCATAGGTTAATAACACACCAAAGAACATACCATCAACTATGCAAAAGCCAATCTACAATACAACATGTGCGCAAAAGAAAATTGTACCTACTTTCTTGCTGATATTCAGAATATCACTGTGTTGACATCAATGACAATCCAAGTCATGAATGCAACAACAACTGCTACAGAATGACTACCAAAATACTTTGCATTCATTCCTAACAAAATTGACATTGAAGTCCTAACCGAAGGCACCTCTGAACATCATCGAATCCTAATTGATTATCTCAAATTCTGCATTGGGGAATATTCCTAGTAATATTCCTAATTATTATAATTATCTTTAATTTAATGATTATTCGGTGATAAATCCTATTTATCCTAAAGTTTGAGTAATTGAATATTCTAAATATTTAATTAATTAGATTTAATACTGCCACTTAATTATTTAATTGAATTTAATTATATTTATTCCTAATTATTATTATTTAAATTTGATAATAAATCAAAATTCCTATCATTAATTGATTAAATTCTTATTTAATTAATTAAAACAAGTTGTCATATTTAATGATATTATTTTAGAATAAAAGTTTGATTTAATGATTGATTAACCCATAAATCAATTATTTTATTTTTAAAATCAGTTAAGTTGGAAATGAATCACTTTATTTATTCATTTAATTCATAATTATTATGCACAAGCAAAAAAAAAATAGTTAAACTTGAAATCAGAAAATCAATTCAAGTTGTTTTAAAAATGAACTCAACTCTAATTTGAGTTAAAAAGCTATTTTTGCATGATTTTGTGAATTAATTATCTTTTATTCTTTGATAACTCAAAAATCAACCTGAGTTTATCTGAGTGATTTATGGCTTTTTCCATGCATCCCCAAAGCCCTGGATTTCTATAAAACCAAGGCTTAGCTCTTCAATCTCATATCTCATAATTTGCAAACTTATGCTAGCAAATTGACATCATAAGAATTGAAACTTCTTTTGCAAATCAACAACTTTTGTGAGATCATTCATATTTAGTATATCAATTCTTAGACTAATTGCATATCATATCAGTTTTCATCTAGAATAGATTTATATTGGTTTTCATTATCATAATTGCATAGAAAATCCAAAAAAAAAAGATTAATTGCATTCATTCTATATCTAGATTTTGCATTCAAATCCTTCGTTTAGGTGTTGTCAAGGTCACTGATCTTGGTATAATCTAAGAATACATACTCGCATCTACTAAAAGGCAGTAAATCGCCTGGTTAGTTTAGTTTTCATTTATTGCGTGATTTTGATTTTAGCTAACCTCTAATGTTTTACTAAAGTGTTGTGTCTATAGATCAGGTACAAAATTCACACACACATTTCTGGCGCCCACCTTTGGCTTACAACATTCTTCTAGTGAGATCAAATAAGTTTAAGGTTTTTGTAAAGTGTACACCTGTTCTGGTCCCTAATATACCTCAAACATAACCTAAATCTCTGGAGGAGCTTACCCTTCTCAAATGCATGAGGTCCAAATAAGTTTATCATACTTTGTACGAGAGCATCCTTTAACTTTATATATTGGGTTTTCCACCTTTTAAGAAAAAAATAGTGTTAGATTAAAAAATGAAGTGAAATTACCTTTAATATAGTTTAAGAAATAGATGTAATGATAACTATCCTAGCAATGATATGAAATCAAAATAGTGGATTGGGGTTTTAGTTCAGATATGATGTTCCACCCTATAGAGATGGTGGGCCCGAATATCTGCAAACACTCATCACTAAGTTTATCATAAAAAACATCATTCCCTACAAAATAATCATGGGATCATTAGTCGAAGGATATAATAGTATAAAATAAGAATACAATAGATGTAAGCTTCTCATATTGAATGCAAGGTGTAATTAACATACGATAGTATAGTAAAACAAAGGTCCAACCTTTAAAGTACCTGGAAGTTTTTCTATTTTCAAGGGAACTCCTTCTTTGTCTCTCACAAGAAATATGTAATCCTTCACCATTCCTGTACTAGGAATATGAGTACATCTAGGAAATTCACCATCAAGTGGTGTATCTCTTGTTGCATAAATTGAATCCATTATGAAATGCCCCTAAGAAAGAATACTTCAAGGGAAATAAACATATATATAATGATATAGAAAATAAAATCTGTGTATGAGTAGGTGGTGCCATGGTGTTTGTGGCCATGCTATGCATTGCTGACATTGTAGGACGTAGTACATCTGAGCTTGCCATCATATGAGGTGGTGATAGTAAATGATCATTGACACGTGTTGAAGAATAAGATTGTCAGAGCATAATAAAAGCAGTGATTAGCATGGACAATATTGTTAGAGAGTAAAAAAAAATAGTCCAACATGCGATCTACCTAAACTAGTTGCAGTACCCTCATCATGGCCGTGAGGATCAAAATTACACAAAAAAAGTTGTAAAAGAAACACATCCACTTATTTTTTAATGACATAAAAGACTAGTATAACATAAAAACTATTATTGAACTATAGTTATAATTAAAAATTACATTAATACTTACTCTATAATTTTGAGATAGGTGCATCAATTTAGTTGCCCTCTTTTGTGACTCAACAGTCAGAGGGAATATAGATGCCAATTCAGCCACTCTTTTTCCACTAGTAAATTTGACCCTATTTTTTGACGAGGATTAGTCAAATTTTTGACACCAATTGGTTGAACAGATGACTAAAATTGTGGTCAAAATTTTTTCATCGATTATTCTACACAAAAAATCATCATCAAAATTTTAACCCTACGAGTGGTCAAATTATTGATTGAATCAATCACTTGGAACTGGAAGAATTGAGACCAACTTTGGTCAGCATTGTCATCGAAATTGAGACCAACTTTGGTCAAAATTTGTGTCGAATGCATAGCACTCTCCTCGCACCTACTAGTATGTAAAGGTCAAAATTGAGACCTACTGTGTGTCACATTTTCCACCAAACTTCATTGAAATTGATGTCGAATGCATAACATTCTCGTCGATCCTACTGGTATGTAAAGGTCAAAATTGAGACCAACCATGTGTTGAAATATCCACCAAAGTTTGTCGAAATGGTCATCAAATGCATAGCATTCTCGTCGAACATAGTAATATTGAAAGGTCAAAAAATTGACCAATACTAACTTTTGGTTAAAAAAAAAATGTGACCAGTTAGGAATAACACACACTTGTTATAGTAAAAGGACACAAGAACACAATTCATATTTAGGAGTCTAATTCATAATCATATCAAAATAAAAGAGCATCCAAATAACAATGGGGCATTAAGAAAGTGCATGCAAGAAAAAGTTAGAAAAGCATGTGGACAAAGCATTTACGCAAGCAAAGAAAATGATATGTCAAACTTTTGAATCCCTTATATGACCATGCACAAAAGAACCATATAGAAGTGGAAATTAAATGAAAACTAAAGATGTCAATGAGTTGGCTAAGAATTAGTTTGCACCAACTAAAGTGTGTGAAACTAAAAGATGAATTGTGCCTGTAGAAGAGTGGGCAGATAGAAGATTTTGCTATTGTACTTTAGGATTGGTGAAGACATAATGGAACAACATCATGGAGTGTCAAGCTAATATGGAAATTTCAATCCAACCATTGAGATTTTAAACGTGGGCTTCTTGAGTAATTTGTTTGAAGAAGAGAAGATAGGAACAATTTCTAAATAGTTGATCAGAATTCATAGTAGAAAATCCAAGATCCAAAAGGCAAGGGAGATCAAATAGTCATGGTGTTGGTAGTTGGTTTTCTTTAGTTTTTTTGTTTTTTTTGGTGTTGTTGGCTACCCATGGGTCCCATAGGCTCTTTTTCCTTATGTGCATTCTTGAAACCCATTATTTGTGCATTCATTGTTTCTTCCCTCTTAAGGGCATCCTTTGAAGTCAACTAATGCAAGGTACCCCGCTAAAACACCCTAAATAGATGACCTTTCAACTTCCCCAAGTGGGCTGCTAAAAGGTGTATTTTCCCAATTTTTTATGTAAGCATTCAATAAATATGAGGGCATGATTCTTTCCCTTCCTTCTTTGCATGTCAAGAAGGGAAATTTATGATTTTAGCATTATAAATAATAGGAAAAGGTGTCCCTTCTTAAAAAAAACAATTTTCGTTGAGCTTAGGCCACAAATATTAACTACTTTCAACCTCCTATGTCCTCAAGGGCACTTTCCTAGGGACATGGAGACCTATATATGCTTGAATTTATTTTTACCCACATAACCATAATAGAAAATTTAAAAGAAAAATTAAAAAAACAATATTTTTGAAAGATGCAAGATTGGTCTACACCCTTGGATGCTCCTGCAACAGCCGCTAAAGTGAGAATTGATAAAGACACAAGCATTGAGCTGTAAGGAACCAATAACTTGAGGAAAAGGCATGCGGGGAAGGGAAATCACAAAATTGATGAAATTAGTGGGCATGAAGGAATCAAAGGAAAAGCCACCCAAATAAGAAAACCCTAAATGTCTAATATCAAAACTAATGGTTTTCAAGATTGCAAGGAAAAGGCACCAAAGAAGGGAAAACTGCAAAAGATTGAAACTAACACTCGGGGGTTGAAGAATCAAGAAGGAAAAGGCATCAAGGTGATGAAAGCCCCAAGATCCCACCCAAGCTTGGAAATTGATCTAAAATCCATCAAACTTAGAAAATATTTTGAACTCACTCAAGCACATGATAAGAGAATGGGGGGATGCAAAGCACAACATTAAGCAGAAATTGACCATGGGCTTTCATTGAAAGAACTCTCTAATCAAATATCAATGATGGAAGATGTACGGCCAAGGAAAAAAAGGGAACAAGACTTGAAATTTTTTGCATTTTAGAGCATGTTTCTTTGATCATTGGGGTGCCCTTTTCCATGTGAAAGTGTTATTCAAGATATTATTAATATTATATAATTCCTCCTAGACCTACAGCTTCATAACATATAAGACAACATCAAGTCCTCCAGTCCTAACAAATAACAATTTACTATTGAAATTATAAGAATGCTTAATAAGAAGGAATTAAAAATTACAAAAGAGAAATTTTTGAAATAATATTTTATATTAAATAATATGAAATATAAAATCCTCTTATTATATAATTTTTAATTAAAGAATGGAACCTACCCATCCATCTATATAAATTGATGAATTAATTCCCAAATTTTAAGCTAACCAACCACCCTTCCTCCCTCACAAATGTGTTTTCTTTACAAACTAACTTAATCACCATATCTCAAGCCACCCACATACACTCCTCACACATAGGAATTCAACAATGTTAACTAAGACTTGAACAAGAACTTATGCTATTTATAAATATCATTCAATAGGCTAGAAAAATAGTAGATAGAAATTATGTACTAAAAAAATCTATTATGGGATTCATTCTCCATAACGTATGTTAGATAAGAGACACAAAATCTAACCTGTGATACATCCCAATGTTGTGCATCAATTGGTTCATCATTTATTTGTCCATTCTGACCATGCATTCCATTCTCCTCGACTACAAATTTAACATAAAAAGAATCAAAATCTTCTAAATAACATATGTTATCATAAAGGAAGGTCACAACCATCATTGAATGTAGAAGACAAAAAGGGAAAAATTCCACTCTTGAAACAAACAACCAAAACTCCCATATCCTCTCCCAAAGAATTGATGGTTAAAAATCATTCTAACAAGCCCTGTCAATAGTTGTGTGGCACTCAAAAATATTCAAAATTGATATGGTTTGAAGCTATTGACATTCATTTTCTTATTTTATTACACTTAAATAATTATGACATATCCATCTTTTCCTTTTGATTCTTGAAGAATATTACTCGCTTAAATGATAATCAATCTCATCTACCAGGATATTTATGATAGATATTTCGAAAGAAATAAAACCCATGTATGAATGAAAAGATTGTACAGCGTATTTCCCCACATATTTTAGTTATGCACATCAAAATCAAATAAGTGAACATAGAGGCATGTTACTGTTACAAGCATTAGATTAAGCAAATCAAAATTTTGAATATTCTACCAGGTAATATAATGTTTATTAATTAACTTACACATTGAGTTTGACAAAATGAGCCCTATGTTAGTCATTGTCAGGCATTTGGGTGTGTAATGGTGTCCAAATGTGATGAAGGGTGCTCCCCTTAATACCACAAACACATAACAGACATAGAGAAACAACAACAATAATATGCAAGAACAGAAAATTGGCTTCTTATTATCTCCACAAGTGTGGAATTACAAATTTTCAGAATTACAACATGCAAAACCACATGGGCATTCCCTTACAATATTCTGTAGGACAAAGCCTCGAACTATTACCCAGATCTACTACCCAGAACTATTCTGAACTGCCTAAGACAATAATACAGCCTTCCTTATATAGGCAATTTTCCACCGCCTGGGAAGGTTCCAGAATTTTAGCCAATAAGGCCGACCAAACTTAGAATTATTTTATTTTACATTTTATTACATCATAGTCGGCTCAAGATAACCTTTGAAACCCGAACAGAAATTTGCAAGAAAAATTATTTTCTGCCATTTCAGGTTGCCCAACTTCTGAAGACCATAAGTCATCACCAGTTGACCCGATCGGCTATTATAACCCCATTTCGGAAACGCCACGAAGTGCTCTACAGGCTTGACTAGCGCAAGCGTTCGTCACCCAAAATTTTGACCTCATCCGAGGCCTCTAAAGCCTTCAAAACTGAGTTCAAAGTTTCTGTACCCTGCTGCCAATACCGAAAATCTTCAATATCTTCCAATATACACTTGATCTGGCAATGAAACTTTACTGGCAGACTTATATGACCAAAATGAACCTCCAAGAAAGAAATCAGATCATTCTGAGCACATACGAAAATTACCAAAAATAGTAACTTTCCATAAATAGCAGCTCTGCACAAAATAGCCCTTATTAAATACAAAAATAGAAATATTTTTGGGTGATGCAAGATTGCTCTTACACCCAGGATGCTCCTGCATTAGACACTCGGGGTAATTTAAGAAGTGACCCTGTCACGACTCAGGTGTGTAGAGGAAAACCAAGACCCTGTCATGACTCAGGTGTGTAGAGAAAAATTATTTTCTGCCATTTCAGGTTGCCCAACTTCCGAAGACCATAAGTCATCACCAGTTGACCCGATTGGCTATTATAAACCCATTTCAAAAATGCCACGAAGCGCTCTACAGGCTTGACTGGCGCAAGCGCCTGTCACCCAAATTTTTGACCTCATCCGGGGCCTCTAAAGCCTTCAAAACTGAGTTCAAAGTTTCTGTACCCTGCTGCCAATACCGAAAATCTTCAATATCTTCCAATATACACTTGATCTGGCAATGAAACTTTACTGGCAGACTTATATGACCAAAATGAACCTCCAAGAAAGAAATCAGATCATTCTGAGCACATACAAAAATTACCAAAAATAGTAACTTTCCATAAATAGCAGCTCTGCACAAAATAGCCCTTATTGAATACAAAAATAGAAATATTTTTGGGTGATGCAAGATTGCTCTTACACCCAGGATGCTCCTGCATCAGACACCCGGGGTAATTTGAGAAGTGACCCTGTCACGACTCAGGTGTGTAGAGGAAAACCAAGATGGTTAACCTCCTCCTTTGTTAGCCATGATGAATCTTCAACAGGTCATCCTTTCCACTTGACCAGATATTCTTCATATGTCCTGTTCCTTGTGCTTCTGCCAACACGACTATCCAGTATGTCTTCAATCTCCTTAGTGTCTGAACTAGTTGCTGGAATACTCCACTGTGCTGCTGTGATCTCATCTTCAACACCTCCTTCATGATACTCTGTCAGATCTGAAATGTTAAACACTGGTGAAATATTTAGCTCAGTAGGTAATTCTACCTCATATGCATTTCCCGAATCATGTTTCTTCAGTATCTTACACGGCCCAAACTTCTTCATTTTCAGCTTGTTATATGTACCAACTGGAAACCGCTCCTTCCGCAAATGAACCATGACTTCATCACCAACCTGAAATTCCTTATACCTCCTTTTCTCATCTGCCTTAGCCTTATACTGTGTGTTCATCTTGGTAATATGCTTCCTCACCTCCCCATGGATGTTCTTCAAGTGTTCTACAAAATCTTCAGCTTCAGCACTACTTACTTCTCCTTTATCTATCTTCCTCAATTCAGATGCATTTCTTGGACTACTTCCATATATAATCTGGAATGGTGATTTACCAGTGCTCCTGTTGACAGAATTATTGTATGCAAATTCCGCCTGTGGTAAAATCAAATCCCATCCTGTTGGCTTATCTCCAACCAAACATCTCAACAAATTTCCCAAACTCCTATTCACCACCTCTGTCTGTCCATCAGTCTATGGATGATGTGATGAACTGAACTTCAAATCTATCTTCAACTTCTTCCATAATGTACACCAGAAATACCCAACAAACTTAGTGTCCCGATCTGAAACTATGGTCTTTGGAAAACCATAAAGTCTCACTACTTCTCTGAAAAACAATTCTGCTACATGAACAACATCATTAGTCTTCTTGCAGGGAATGAAATGTGCCATCTTTGAAAATCTGTCAACCACCACAAAAATTGAATCATGTCCCCGCTGAGTCCTCGGTAAACCAAGAACAAAGTCCATGCTGATATCCTCCCAAGGCTTCTCTGGTACAGGTAATGGCTTATACAACCCTATATTCTGCTTCACTCCTTTCGCCATCTGACATACTCTGCAACTCTGTACAAACTTCTTCACATCTTGCTGCAACTGTAGCCAATAATAATTCTCACTAACCAAACCAACGGTTTTATCACGACCAAAATGTCCAGCCAATCCTCCGCTATGCTTCTCCTTGATGAGATTCTCCCTCATAGAACTTCGTGGAATGCACAACTGACTCCCTCTGAATAGCATATCATCCTGGATGATGAAATCCAACCATTTCATCCTGTCTAGAGTAACAGGTTCTGTACAAGCTTTCCAAGCTTCACCAAAATCGGGATCCTCTGGATATAAATTCTTGAGTTCCTTGAACCCAACCACTTCAATCTGCATTTCTGTCAGCAACAGTTGCCTTCTGCTAAGAGCATCTGCAACCCTATTAGACTTTCCACTCCTGTGTTTCAAAACAAATGTATAACTCTTCAAAAACTCAACCCATTTCAAATGCCTTTGATTCAATTTTCCTTGACTATTCAAATATTGCAAAGCTTGATGATCAGTATACAAAAAAAACTCTTTAGGAAGAAGATAATGTCTCCACTTCTTTAATGCCTGAACTATAGCATAAAATTCCTGATCATAAACAGAATACTTCCTCTTGGCATCATTTAACTTCTCACTGAAATACGCAACAGGTTTACCTTCTTGGCTCATAACAGCTCCTATTGCAGTACCACTAGCATCACAATCTACTTGAAACACCTTATTAAAATCTGGAAGTGCTAAAACAGGTTGTTCTGTAATTTTTTGTTTCAATAATTGAAAACTATTTTCTGCCCCATTAGTCCACTTAAACTCTTTTCTATCCCCTCTCATTGTTTCAGTCAAGGGTCCACAAATACTGCTAAAATTTTTGATAAACTTTCTGTAAAAGCTAGCCAAACCATGAAAAGATCTTACCTCAGTAGCACTCCTGGAGTAGGCCATTCAAGGATAGCCTGTACCTTCTCTGGGTCCATTTTTAGACCTTCTGCTGAAACTACAAATCCCAAATACACTAACTCTTTCTTCACAAAATTGTACTTTTTCAAATTAATCAACAATTTCTCTTCTTTCAGCTTCTCAAATACCATACGAATATGCATCATATGCTCCTCCAATGTCTTACTAAAGATCAAAATATCATCTAGGTAAACAATGACAAACTTACCCAGAAATTCTTTCAGAACCTTGTTCATGAGCCGCATGAAAGTGCTCGGTGCATTGGTTAGCCCAAAAGGCATGACTAACCACTCATATAGTCCTTCCTTTGTCTTGAAGGCAGTCTTCCATTCATCTCCTTCTCTGATCCGAATCTGGTGATATCCACTCTTCAGATCTATCTTTGAGAAATACACAGCTCCACTCAAACAGTCCATAATATCATCCATTCGTGGCAATGGAAACCTATACTTGATTGTGATCTTGTTTATTGCTCTGGAATCTGTACACATCCTCCATTCTCTATTCTTCTTTGGTGGTAATACCGCTGGTACAACATAGGGACTCAGACTCTCACAAATCAATCCTTTCTGTAACAACTCATGTACTTGTCTGTTCAACTCCTCACTTTTTGCAGGTGTCATTCTGTGTGCTGCCTTATTCGGCAAACTCACTCCTGGGATCAAGTCCATCTGATGACTGATCTTCCTGACTGGTGGTAATCCATCAGGCACGTTATCGGATACAATATCCTGAAACTTACTCAACAAATCTGCAACTTTTACAGGAACATCTTCTACTTCCTATTTACCAGCTTTTGGAATTAAAGCAAAACATACATGCTCATGCCTCATACCATCTAGGAAATTTTTTCCATCAACAAAAGTTATCCTTGCATTACCACATACCTTTTCTGCAGTCTCCTTCAATGGTTTTAGCTTATGCCGCACCCCATCCTTTGTCAGGGAATAGGTATTCGCATGACCATCATGTACAGCACATCTGTCAAACTGCCATGGTCTACCCAACAACATATGACATGCATCCATAGATATGATATCACACAATACCTCATCTTGGTATCCGCCGATCTTGAACTTTACTAGGCACTGTTCACTGACCATGACCTTGTGGTCATCCTGCACCCAGGCAATCCGATATGGATGTGGGTGTTTCTATCTCTTGAGCTTCAACTTTGTCACCATCTCTTCTAACACCAAATTGTCAGTGCTTCTACTATCGATAATCACATCACAACATTTACCTTCACACTTGCACCTGGTGTGAAACAGGCTCCTCCTTTGCTCAGGTTCATTCTCACCACTCAACAGGACTCTTCTGTTAATCAACGTTTCTCCTCTTTCAGCATCTTCAAAATTTGATGATCTGGCATCTTCATCTACATGTGCAACTCTAGCCTGGCCTTCATTTCTCCTGTCTGTTCTGCCTTGGCGCTGAGGACATTCAAATGCCCTATGACCTTCTTCTCCACAGTGAAAACATGTTCCACAGAAGCCTCCTCTTCCAGATCCTTGTCCTCTTCCTCTTCCTCTCTGATCTCTATTATTCTGATCCTGGAAGTGATTGAAATTATTTCCACGCTGATTCTGACTGCTACTGGCCTCATCCTTCTTTTTCGGATATTCATTTCGGCCACCATATGACCGTCCACCAGATCGTCCACCGCGACCTCTTCCATTTTGTCTGCTATCGAACTTCTTATTCAGCTTTTCCTCTACTTTTAGGGCAAATTGGTATGCCTCCTCAATGCTGTTCATTCGAACCAGATTCAACTCCTCCTGAATGCTTGGCCTTAACCCATTAAGGTATCAGGCAACTTTCTCCTTATCAGCTTCTGCATGGCCTGTTCTAATGAGAAGTCGATAGAACTCCTCTATATACTCCTGAACAGATCTTCCTGCTTGCTTCAAACTCTGCATTTTCTTCAGTAGGTCAAGCTCATAATCAACAGGAATGAACTGTCGCTTCAATTTTTCCACCATCCGATCCCATCTTGTGATTTTATCTTTCCCTCTTCTATTTCGCTCCAATTGAATTTCTTGCCACCAGATCTTCGCATGACCTTTCAGTCTGGCCTTCGCAAATTTGACCCTATCAGGATCCTCAACATCTTCATACTCAAAATATTCTTCACATTCATTGATCCAGTCGATCAATTCCTCTGGGTTAAGATTTCCAGAAAATGTAGGAACCTCAATCTTAGGTCTTTTCTCAATCTTGGAAATCGCCCGAAAAAGTCTTTCTTCCTCCTGGTTCACAATTTCAGCTTCTCCTTCTTGATATTCTTCTTCGGCTTCATCCTCACTTTCATCTCTAACATTAAGATTCATTCCTCTACGAATCTCTTCTTGTAATGCTCGCACTTGTCTCTGCAGCTCTCTAACCTCAGGTGTTACAACACCAGCTCTTCCGCCACGTTCCCTTCGTGGAGGCATTTTTGCGATGCGCACTGAAACCCTAACCACGGTCCTGGTGCAAACTGCCTCACAGTCGGTGATCTGTTTACACACTCAAGAAAACCTGCTCTGATACCACTTGATGAAGGGTGCTCCCCTTAATACCACAAACACATAACAGACATAGAGAAACAACAACAATAATATGCAAGAACAGAAAATTAGCTTCTTATTATCTCCACAAGTGTGGAATTACAAATTTTTAGAATTACAACATGCAAAACCACATGGGCATTCCCTTACAATATTCTGTAGGACAAAGCCTCGAACTATTACCCAGATCTACTACCCAGAACTATTCTGAACTGCCTAAGACAATAATACAGCCTTCCTTATATAGGCAATTTTCCACCACCTGGGAAGGTTCCACAATTTTAGCCAATAAGGCCGACCAAACTTAGAATTATTTTATTTTACATTTTATTACATCATAGTCAGCTCAAGATAACCTTTGAAACCCGAACAGAAATTTGCAAGAAAAATTATTTTCTGCAATTTCAGGTTGCCCAACTTTCGAAGACCATAAGTCATCAGCAGTTGACCCGATCGGCTATTATAACCCCATTTCGGAAACACCACGAAGTGCTCTACAGGCTTGACCGGCGCAAGCGCCTGTCACCGAAAATTTTGACCTCATCCGGGGCCTCTAAAGCCTTCAAAACTGAGTTCAAAGTTTCTGTACCCTGCTGCCAATACCGAAAATCTTCAATATCTTCCAATATACACTTGATCTGGCAATGAAACTTTACTGGCAGACTTATATGACCAAAATGAACCTCCAAGAAAGAAATCAGATCATTCTGAGCACATACAAAAATTACCAAAAATAGTAACTTTCCATAAATAGCAGCTCTGCACAAAATAGCCCTTATTGAATACAAAAATAGAAATATTTTTGGGTGATGCAAGATTGCTCTTACACCCAGGATGCTCCTGCATCAAAATGACATGCCTCTTGTGCTTCACAATATGTTCAATTTGAATTGAATATTGTGCTATTTGAAAATATAAATGAATGCCAAGCTTCTATTTTATTTTGCTATTTTTCTAAGTGATGTTTATTCTCAATATTGATTTGCTTATTCTGCATATTCTGATTTGGTCATGTTATTTGTAATTAACTTTTGATGGTGTTTGTAATGTTCCCTTCTCAAGCATAAGCTATTGGTAACCCTTAGCCTCATTTCCTAAAGTTTTTCCATAGGTATTGGTAAAGGGAAAATAAGTTAAATAATTATATCTAGTTTTGGGGACGAAAACCCTCCTAGCTAGCTGTGTGGTTTCACTCTAAAATCACCACTGTGCTGAATATTGAGCTTACTTTCTTGTTTCCTACTAAGAAAGGAGATTTTTTATGTGTTTTAATTTCTCAGTATAATACTTAATTGTTTCCAGTGATTGAGTTTCAATATTAGCATGATTTGAATACCTTTTGATAATTTAGATGTTGGTATTGAGGCTGTGCAAGTTTCCAGATGAGGTCATACCATTCTTAAATGTAGATAGGAGTGAATTTGTTGGGTTGTACTATTGACTAGAAGTAGGTAAATCGCTGCTTGGCAGAATCACTACCTTTTGCCCTCACTATTATCCTCATTTCATGCTGTTTACACCATTTTTTATGCTGGGTATGACTGAGAAGGTGAAATTTGACCAAAAGTTGGAGCTGAGGTTGTTGGATAGCTATATCATCCTCAGTATTTGCTGTTTAATAGACTGTTGTCTTACTTTATCGGGTCTACTATTCTTAATTGCATATAGGCCTAACACAAATTATATTTTAACGTTGCTTGTCTTACTTTATTGGGCCTTCCTATACTATCTTGCTACTGTTGTTTATTGTAATTAGAAATTCTATTAAATACTAATCAAAATGGGGGCATCACAGTTTATGATATTTTTCATTAAAGAGTGGATATGTGTTTGGGCCCACTATGCCTCTACATCATAGTGGTATCAGAGAAAGTGACTAGATATTTGCAAGTTAAATATTGAGAAGAATCTTAGAAAAGGTGAAGATGAAATTGAAAAAGATAGAGACAGACATGGTAAAGGTGTTGAAAAAGCACCTAAAGAATGAAACAAAGAAAAGAGATAAAGACGAGAAAAGAGAATAGGAAAGGAGACAAGAGGAGATAAGAAGCTTAAGGAAAGCATTATAGGAAAGTATAGAAAGGAAAAGGAATTTGAAAGAACTCATGGAGAAGGATAGGAGGAATAATGATAGGTTTGCAGAAAAATGTAGGCACTTAAGAGAAAGGTCATTGAAGGTAGTGAAAAGTTGGCATTTGAGTGTCAAGAAGAAGGTGCAATGGTCTATGCAAAGGCTAGTAGAAAGAGGAAAGTTGGTGGATGAGAAAGACAAGGAATCAAGCAATGAAAATGTTCTTGATGTTGATTTAGAGATGTAAGATGCTAGTGAAGATAGCAAAGAAGCAAGTTTTGAAGGGCTTGAGAGTGATGAGTCAGTTGTGGTAGGCACTATGTTGTTTCCTTTGGAGGAAGATAAGGGTAGTATGAAAGTTACTCCTATGACATCACATAGTGAGGGTAATGATGTGGCCATGGAGGTTGATGATTGTTTGGTATGCCAAGAGGAATGACATGAGAGTAAGGATCAATTGGTGAGGGTTGAGTTGGTCTCAAGGGAAGAGACTAAGGATGAGTTAGCTATGATGATGGGCCATGAAATGGCTCAAGAGATTGTTTACTCTCCAAGCATGGAGGCATGGTATGTTGATGGTGTCAAGGAAGAGGAGTGTCTTTGGAAAGTAGATTTATTGAAGTTTTAGATGTATGCAAAAGTAGAGGTTCAAAATAGGAAGAGGAAGTTGTTGATGGCCAACAAAGAGAAGCAGGTGTTCATGTTGCAAATAGAAGTCAAGCCAAAAGTCAAGATCAAGGAGTGGGGGTTTTAACATGATGGAAAGAATCACACTACCATAATTTAACCATCACACAATGACATTAGAAATTAAGAGGGAACATAGATTAGACCATGACATGCATACAAGGATATAGATAAATGATTTTGATATACAGACCTGTGCAATCCAATCTCCCAAGGAATAGACATCACCACTTATCACCATCTTTGCCAAAATAGGATTTGTCTTCAAGGCCTCTTCATATGTAGTCCAGTTATGCATAGGAGCATATCTGACAATCTCATAGAGGGTCCATCCTTGAAAACAAAAGCACCATTTTAGTTTGAATATTGAATATATACAAATATATGATGAAAGAAAAGAAGACAATCATACGCTCTCTGATTTTGAGGTATAGAATAGAAAATATAAGTTGAAAATCCAATAAAAAATAGAAGAGACAAATCACACTTCAGGAAAGTACAAAAAGGAAAGCAAGATAAGTTCTTATCAGGCCACTGAAAAGCTTTCGATATTTTAGATAAGACATCACAGGTATTTATTTGTATCTTGAAGCCTTGTTATAGAAATTTGCTTTTATTAATCCTTATAATTAGTTAGCGAATCTTCTTCTTTCTTTCTAAATTCATGGATGATTCTATTTTTCTACAGTAAATAGCATACGTAACAGATAAACATGAAATCATCAACAAATATCTACCTCTAAATACAACTCCAAATGAATGAATAAAAGAAGAAAATGATAATGCTGATTGTGTATCCAATAAATTAAATAGTTTAATCATGCAAATAGATGTGGATAGTGCACATCACAATGATGAGGAAACAATGCTAGTAGGGCAGTCACATACAAAGAGACCAGCTTAAGAGGGAACATAGATCAGACCGTGACATGCATACAAGGATAATAAATAATTATAGTATGTTCAACTAGAGATAAGAGATCAACCAAGACACCTACATGAAATAGTCATATATCAAGTGCAATAACATGATCAAGAGATGGTTTAATCATTAAGAGTCACAACTACTAAGAAATAGAGCATCATGATTACATATGGAAAAAAGAGGTGTTATAGGTTTGCATCACACATGCTTAAGGAAAAAGTTTCTAATACAACTGAAGAGAGTAATTAATATGGAAAATTAATCAAATGTAAGCAACATATGGCATTAATTTTGATAGTTTGATCAAAGGACACTTTTGCAGGCACCACCCACCAATCCTAGAAAGGAAATAGAGCCTATATACCCATATTTGTTTATCATACCCTTTTTGCAAGGAACTCAAAAATTATTCAAATTAAACAAGTATGAACTGTAAGAGACTAAGAAAGAAGGCAAAGGTGTTACTTCACTAGGATGATAGTAATAATGAGACAAAGAACCATGAAGACTAAATCCAAGGAGACCAGATCTAAACATTTGGGTTCAATCAAATTCAAAAATTGGTTTTCCTTCATAGCACTATCAAGTCAACATCATAAGCATTATTTTGTGTCTAGAGTGTCATCAATGTTTTTAAATGTAGAATGAAATGGTTGTAAGTATGCATTTCTACCACATGTAAATGATTTTGAGATACAAACCTATGCAATCCAATCTCCCAAGGAATAAACAATGCCACTTATCGCCATCTTTCCCAAAATAGGATTTGTCTTCAAGGCCTCTTCATACGTAGTCTAGTTATGCACAAGAGCATATCTGACAATCTCATAGAGGGTCCGTCTCTGAAAACAAAAGCACCATTTTAGTTTGAATATTGAATATATACAAATATAATGTTGAAAGAAAAGAAGAAAATCATACGCTCTCTAATTTTGAGGTATAGAACAAAAAATATAAGCTGAAAAGCCAATAAAAAACATAAGAGACAAATCACACTTTAGGAAAGTACAAAAAGAAAAATAAGATAAGTTCTTATCAGGCCACTGAAAAGCTTTCGGTATTTTAGATAAGACATCATAGGTATTTATTTCATTTTTTTCATGAAGTATATGCATGATGGTATATTGATTTATTATCATTTCCTTATATTGCTGTATAAAGTATCTCTGTTAAATGCCTTTTGTCTTTTCTTCCATAGGTCATTCTTACAAATAGATAGTAAAGAGGTATGACATATTGCTTCACATCTCAAATTGCTTCTCCACCTTCTCCATCACCAATTGAGGTATGTTAACAACAATTTCCCTCACATCATTTCTTCTCATTGCCACATCATACTTTTCCCCAAGTCCACCAAGGATTGCAAAGAAACAAGATAAACAAATCACAAGCATATATCGATGTTAGAATAGTTACTAAAATGGTCATAAATAATGTTCTTATAGTAAAAGAATACTTTGACATAAGAAAAAAACTACACAATATTAAAACATGACATTGTGCTTTAAAAACTAAAAAGGTACCTATAATGAAGAACTTCATTTCAACTTGCTAATTGGTTGTCACTATTAACTCTAAGCTTATCTTTAAAGTTTGAGCCTCGAGAATAGTTTAATATTCTCTACTAAACAAGGCCAACCACGTGAAGGTGGAAGCTCATTTGGCCCCTCCCCCCCCCTAACATCACTTAAAATTCCCCATTAACATTTAATAACATTCATTCATTCATTCATCCATTTTTGAAATATAACATTCAATCATTATAATCACGTGATAACATTCATTAACACACAACATTCAAGAATAATTCATTAACACAAAATTAATTAACACACAACATTCATGAATAATTAATTAACACATAAAATTCATTAACACACAACATTCATGAAGAATTCATTAACACATCATTCATCAACATTACTAGTACAAAATTACATCCATTAAGACAACGTTCTTTCATTAGGAAAAAATGTTAATTATAATCATTTCTTTTTGGGTTTCTTGCTAATTTTTTTAATAATGTAATTTCTAAGAGGAAGATCAATGTCCTCATCATTCTCCTCCTCTAATAATTCTAATTCCAATGCATGTCTCCTCCTCATTTATTCAGGAACACGAGGCCATTGCGCCAAAGGGGGGTCTTCTACAATAACAACTACTTCACAAGTTAAATTCACACCATTTTATATTAGTGAATTACAAGTATTTATTTAAGTAAAAGAAATATAAATCAAAAAATTAATTTAAAAGAACAAAACATAGATTTTCTTTACCTGAATGTGCCACATGATCTACATGGTGATCAGTCTGAACATCCTCTGACACTTGTTCAACATGACATGATTCTGTATCCTCTAAAATATACATAAAAAGGTTACACCAAGTTCAATTTAAGATGTTAAATTGTATTAATAATTACATAATTAGTTTTAAATAGAAAATGCGCACCTCCATTGACAGTATGATGCACATTAGGGGCTTCATCATGTGGCGTATGATCTATGTCACGATTAAGAGGCTGCATTGCAATGTCATGCATATTATTATCAAATAGATTGTTGCTCAAGTATTCAATTTATAATATATTTTTTGGCATATTTACTTGTGCACATGATGCAGGAGACTCTTTGGTTGGGCTAGTGGAAGCTTGCTGTAGGTGTTCAGCCACCCCTTGATAGCCTTCCTTGAAGGCAATTTTTTTGTGTTTTGCCGTAGCCTCTAAATTAAATTTAGAGCCCTGCATTTTTTGATTAAACAAAATTATTTGCATTTTATAAATAATTTTTCTCTAAAATTCATTTACTGCTACTTAGAATTCATGCTTTAATTTTGGAATATCCACTAGAGCCAAGTCTGTGCTGCCCAATCTTTTGCAGCCTAGCCTTTGTTGCCTTTAATGTGTCCTGCAACCTATGAAAAGTTTGAAATATGTTAGATGATATAGATATAAAGATCACTAATTAGTGAATTATTACATTGTACTAGTAGTTAATACTATTTCATACCTTCTTCTCTCATTTACTGGTGTAATTCCTCTTTGAGCATCCCCTTTATCCTTTGCATCCAAAATGAACTCATTCCAATCCCTCACTGGAATAAAGGGAGGACACTCGTACTTTGGGTTCTGGATGAGACTCTTTCTATATGAGTCCCTTATGGTCTTAAGATGTTTGCAAGCTCTTTCTAAAATTTTCTTCTCATCAAAAATATTACTACCAAACTCATGCTCTAAATCTTTAATGAGCTGATCTTTTAATTTTTTGTCTTGCAAGTTCCACCTTTTAAGAAAAAACACAAAATTGTTAGATAGAAAAATTAACTAAAGTTGTGTACCTTGAATATAGTAAAAGAAAAGACCCAAATGAAAGGAAAAATACCATACCAATTAATGAGATGAAAAAAAAATAGTGGGATAAAGTTAGTTCACTTATGATGTTCCACCTTGTACGTATGGTGGGCCTGAATATATGCAGTGCAAGGTCATAAAGCCTCTTATAAAATGAATCATTTGCTGCAAAAAATGTCATGGGATAATCAATCCAAAACTTGTTATGAATAGATAAATGCATATTACAATATAAAAAATAATAATTTTAAAGTACCTAGAAGCTTAGGACATTTTAAAGGCATTGATTCATTATCGTCAATCAACAATGACATCTGCATAACTCCCATGCTAGAAACACCGGTAGATACAGGAAATGATGGTGAATTATCACCAATACATGTACTCTGATCTGTATTGGTGTACTAGATGGTGCCACCGGTGTATCTCCTACTCCAAAAAAATAATCCACTATGTGATGCACCCAAGATTAAAGTACAAATTATCAAATCATAATTAACACAAAACCAAATATAGCAAAACAAGGATTTACCAGCGGCATAGACTGTGAAGGCATCGATGTTTGCATGCCCCTTGTTGCTGACATTGCACTCGACAATCTTAGATAGATGTCTGTCGACCTCCTAGGAGGAGTCTCCTGCACTTGATGACCTGAACAATACATTATTAGCAAAGACATTTTGAAATAATAAAAGTAAGAGTTAACTTAAGAAGTTTTTGAATGTTCCAAAGAGAAAATTCCTTGTAACTTGTCAACTAAAGGATTATTTTACCTCAGGCGGCTGGAGCTCTGCTAGTACTAGCCTCACTACATTGTCCTTGACCAAGTTCTAGATCAGTTTCCAAAAAATCCTGTAACAAGAACACATATTACATATTTTACTTCACAACATAAAAGAGTATAAAATATAAACCTTTATTGAACTTTTGTTATAACTAAAGATTCATTACTACTTACTTCATAACGACATGCTTGCACTTTCAATTCAGATAGCCTCTTCAGCATCTCCTCGGTTGGAATATTTGCTTCATCCAAAATTCTCATTATTTCTAAATTGATTTTTTTTAGTTTTTTCCTCAACATAATTGTTACATTAGGTGTTTCTGCGATATCATCATCAGAAGGGGTAGCTATTGCCTCTGTTACTGCATGTGCTTTTCCCCTATCTTGAACATCAAATTATGATAGGAATATCAGTAAAAATATCATAAAAACTCCAAAACCATAAATAAAATAACATAATAATATAACATTTTTCAACTAGCTAATTTGTACAAATTCAATAAGGTTTACCCTTGTTGAAGAATGGGTGGGAGGAGCATCCTTGTGGCCTCTATCATGTGCGGGATCCATATCATCCTGTGACAAAGATTAAATATAAAAAATTCAATGAACTGAAAGCAATAGACTTGGCACAAAAAACTTATTAATAAAATGGCATATAGTACTTACCACCCTTATGATAGTAACTTTGTTTGTATCTATGTGATTTAAATGGTAATCTATTAGCAGTTTTTCCCCTACACTTATTGATTTTATCACACATACAAAAACTTGATTCCCCTCACGTGCCTCAAATATGCAATTGGGTTGCTTATTAGTTGAGGAAGGTCACGTACTATTTATAAAACTTGCAATATTACCTGTTGCTTTTGGTCTCCCATCAATGTACATTGCAAATATTTTACTTTGATTATTTTCTTTCCATTGTATATAATTAGCTGATAGTGCATACCTACACATACTTTTTTTATATTGAACAATCCGCATCCAATCATTGTAATTGTAACATAGACCGACATACTTGAACAATTCAACAACTTTGTTGTAACATACCTTTATCCCATCCATGGAAAATAGGCCAAAACCATGCAATGAGGATGGAGCTATGTGATATATCCTCTCATTAACACAAAAATCAGTGTTAATTGGAGGTAGCTCATTGGGTACCCATTTTTTTTCAATATGTTGGTACCGAAAGGGCACCTTGATCTTGCCTTTGGTCTCATCATCATAAGAACATGACCCCCCTTTAGCAAGGAAAAATTGCATGCATTTATCAAATTTTTTTCTAATCTTTTGACCTCTAGTTGATCTCCTTATTTTAGCCATACTACATGTAGAACTTTCATCTAGCATTCCCTCATTTCCCTCATTCAATGTAGATAGATCTGACAAGTACCTATTTGGTGGGTCCTGCAATCCATCAAATGAGATATTGTCACATCCCTGCTTCAAATAGAATTTTGATAATATTTAAATAATATATATATAATAATCAAGTTATGACCCATACATACGGTTCTTCTTTGTCTATACGTGGGAGATATAAAATGTAGTAAGTTGAAAGTGATTATATAATTATATTTCTATACGGTTCTTCTTTGTCTATATATACATTATATGATTATATAATATGTCTATTTATAACATACATGCTCACTGATAAACAAGAAGAATATAAAAAAATTATGTCTATTTATTGACTTATACCTGCTAATCCATGTCACTGTGCATGATCCAAGCCAAAGGGGTTAAATTTCCTGCATATGTTAATCATTTATCTTAAGTTAGCTAAAAATTACATGATATGTATGCTACAAATAGCTTAGAAGATAACATGAACAATATGCAACATCATAAACATGAACAAATTTACCTTATATATGGAATGCAAGATCGTCAACAGAAGGGGTGACAATGTCTGTAGTCAATTGCCTGTTTGCAAAAAAGGTGATAATCAAACACAATATATACATGTATTAGCAATAATTAATTGAGCATTGTAAGCAAAACATTGGTAATTATAAATCACATATGTTGTAATCATTAGAATTGAACACAATAAATATGTAATCATTACAATTGAAATCAATAAATCATGTCAATCATTTCATTGATCATTTCAATCATGTCATTGATCATCTTCTTCATCCATCTCATCATCATCATCATCATCACCATCATCTTGATCTTCATCATCTGCTTCTTCATCATCTTCAATATCTTCTTCTTCCATAACATTATACTTTATCGGCCTTCCTCTTGGATCATGTGTAACAACAAATTACCAAACCTCTTTATGTGGAACCACTGAGTAAAACACTTGCTCAAATTGGCTTGTAAGAACATAGGGCTCATCTCCAACTAGCTCAAATGACCTTGTATTAATTATTGTAAATCTATTATCATGTTGAATAATAATTATATTTGGATCATTTTGATTCAGTTGTAGCCTGTACCATTTGATGACGAATAGAATTACTTTGAAGGAGTTAAAGTCGCACTCAATTATATCATCCAAGATGCCATAGTATCAATTTTGAGATTGTTGAGGATGTATGTCATTTCTAGATGATATATTAGTGACCTCGAAAACTATAGTTATCCCAAAATCACAAGTTTTCTTTGTGTCATCCAACTTTTTAATGTGAAATTTGTAGCCATGATAGTACATAGCTTTGTGGTGCTTGACCTGCAATTTTTCAAGCGTGCATAAATTATTTTCATCATGAGTTGATATGAAACATATGAGTCATGATCATTAATAAATTTGTACGTACCTCTCTACCTCTTAAACCATATACTAGATCAATTACCATTGGTGTAACATTGGAATCTCCATTACGATGAGCTTCTCTAACCAATGAAGAAACACCTTCCCATGTTAATGAGCAACTATTTTTTTAACATCGTTCAATCCATACCGTCATCCAATCAAGATTGTTTGCAATATACAAATGTATTGCATCCCACTCTCGACCAACTATATAAAAAAAATACACCAATTATAAATAACTTATATTAAAGATTTATAAGAATTAATTAACTACAATAACATCTTATATTTACCTCTCACTTTCCTCAATCTATCTTTTCCCATCAAGTACTCCTCTTCAAATTTGTTAATGGAGTTGGGATCCCAAATACGATCTACATGGATCTTTGCTGCAAACTTAGGAAGATATTCACTAATGTACACCATGGTCTGGTATACCATATATCCCTCCACCATAGAACCCTCAAGATGTGCTCTCTGTCGAACCAAGCCCTTCAAAAATTTTAAGTGCCTCTCAACCATCCACATTGACCTAGTTGGTATAGGTCCACACAATTTAATCTCCTCAACTTGATGTATGAGGTAGTGTTCTTGTGCATTGAAAAAAGTTGAAGGTAGACACTTTTGCATTTCACACATAAGAAGAGGAATTTTTATCTTCCAATAATTTATATCTTCTTTATTGATTTCTTTTGATGACAACCACCTCATGTATTTTCCAAGATCATATATAACTTGTTTGACACTGTTGGTGAAGTGGTGTGGGAGAGATATAGGTAGAACGTACTGCAATATTTGTAAAATAATCTTGTCAATATTTTATAAAAGAATGCAATGAAAACTACATGCAGTATACAAATATATAGTGAATAAAAAATAACATGAATTACCTTAATAAATGTATGCCAATCATGTGTTTTCATCCCTGGCCCAAATTCAATTTTCTTTGATATGAGATCATTTTGTTTGTAGCAAATCCTGTGGGAAATCGTATTTTTTTTATAACTTCCTTTATAGCATTGCTCTGCTACTTCGACAATAACCAACTAAGGGCACTTGTATTAATCTGGTCTCCATTGTTATTTGATCAAATGACATTTTTCATTGCACGGTTGGATTCTTCAATGTCACTACAAATTTTGACAATTTTGTCTTTGTCACGCCTGCCATCCAAGATTTTCCATAATGTCTTTGTTACATTCTTTCCAATATGCATAGGATCAAACAAATGCATGATTAGGAGTTTCTCATAGTACAAAAACCTACTAAATTGTGTAGGATATCTTTTTAGTCCTTTTGGAAGTTGGTCATTGATGCCTTGACGACCTTCACAAGCATCAATTACATCACCAGTAAACAAAACACAATATCAAAATATAAATTTCAAACAAAAACCATTAGATGGAATGACATTACCTCAACGATTTATTTTATTGTATGCCAACTTTCATAGGCGAGGTGTCATTCTCTATGGCTTTGATGTAGTCTCTTCTTTCCCATTGAAAAGATGTTTTTTGGTAATTTGGTACTTATGATTTTTGTGGAGAACGTGTCTATTCTCATCAAACACTTATTTTCTTAAACTTTTTGAATGACGAGATTTCATCTTTGGACCACAAACTGGACATGCAAATTTTCCCTTTGTTTGAAGACCTACAAGATCATGTATAATTAGATTAAATATGTTAACTTTGTGTTAGCACTATAACATACCAAAAAAGAGGTGTTAAGAAGAGAACATACCACAAAAATGTGTTAGCCCAGGGGCATCATGTATTGTCCATACAAGGATTGCATGGAATTGAAATTGTCTTTATCCTATTGGTCTAGAGATGTCATACATAGTGAACCCATTCTATAACACCATCAAATCATCGATAAGGGGCTCAATATATACATTGATATCTTTAACTTGGTACTTACCTAGTTGAATGAACAAAAACATTACATAATTATTATGAGCATTTTGATGGATTATTTATAATAAATTAATTTAGATGACTATTAAATCAAAAAATACCTGGAACAATCAGTGCCAACATTATGTGCTCCCTCTTTATGGATAACCAAGGAGGAATGTTATTGTTGATAGCAAAAATAGGCCACATCGAGTAAGTAGATCTCATCTCTCCAAATGGATTGACACCGTTTGCTGCCAATGAAAGCTTGAGATTATGAGGTTCTTCTTTAAAGTGTGGCCATTTTCCCTCTATTTCCTTAAATGTCAAACCATCTGCAGCCATTCACATAATATCATCTTGACTTCTATTGCATGCATGGTAATCCATAAATTGTGCCAAGCTATTGCACCTGAATAATCGTTGTAGACGTGGAATAATGGGAATAAACCAAAGAACCTTGTGAGACACCTTTTTTGTTATTCAATCTGATTGATATCTAGTAATATGACAAATAAGGCATTCTATTGCAAATTTATGCTATTTATGATATATAATATGATCGTTTGGACATGCATGTATTGTTTGATACTCCACTCCAATATCTTTCATAATGGCAAATAATTCTTGGTACGAACGAGGTAGAATGTTTGATGGTGGTAACAAAAACTCACCTATCAACCTATGACCAAAAATATAATTTGTTAATTTAAAGAACATTAATTGCTACACAATTCACCCAATGTTAATTGTACAAGAATTATGACTAAAATAATGAAAAAATATGACATACCTTAACATACATGTCATTGCTACATTGGATAAACCATTCATAACCTTCAAGTTCACCAACAACAATACAACGGCAAGAAGAGTTGTTTGGGAGCCTTCATATAGGGGCTTGTGTGCCTTCTCAAGTATAGATACATCAAGGTCCGTGTCAACATCATCATCATCATCATCTTGATCATCGTGATCATCTTAGTCATCATGAGCATCTCGATCATCATGATCTTCTTCATCATCATGGTCTTCTTCCATGGGATCATTACCTTCTACTTCTATATTCACACCTCCATGTTCCCTCATTTGGAAATCCACATTCTCTAGATTGTCATGGTCCATAACATGAAACCTAGGGAGGTTGACCTATATGAAAATGATGACCTTATATTAACCATGACCATGATGTCATCATAAAATCATGTCTTATATATTTTATAAATTATTAAAATACATACCAATGGATGAAATTCATTTCCCCCTTCAATGTGACCATGTTGCCTAAAATGTTCCTTAGCTATTTTGATTAGATGTCTTCAAGTCTTTAAGCCCTTACAAATCTTGCAAGGACAATAACATTTTCCATCACCTTTTCTTTTTAAGTTAGACCATAGTCTAGCAATTGTCTCCCTATTTTTTTGTGCATTGATATCATCAGACATGGTCTTTCTTGAAAGGAATGACTCATTGGTGGAAGAAGGATGATTTGTTTGCAACTTGCAGATACAAATCATTATTGAACAACCATTTTATCAACTATAATTTTCTCAACGCAAAGGGAAATTTATCATACCAAATCAAAGTTTAGAAATGGATGGTTCTAATGCTTTGCCATTACAATAATTGAGCATTCATCATTTGGTATTGTGTATTCCACTTAAGTATGTCAACAATGTTCAAAATGCTGTCACCAAGTACAGACATAGGAAATAAAAAAGGGACAAAAGACAAGAAATAAGAAAAATCATTATGACTATAGAAAATCTGCATGTTCACAATACTACATGTGCATATAAGAGTTGATTAGAGAAGGTGTTAGAAAGAAAAGATCCCCAAGATAACTGAGAGGGGGGGGGGGTGAATCAGTTATCTGATAATTAAACCATTTATCAACTTCAACAACTTTAAACCATATAATCAATGCAGTAACCAACCATAGAAAGATAATCATACACAATGACACAATGACACAAGATATGTTAA
This sequence comes from Chamaecyparis obtusa, assembly GCA_027943335.1. Lineage (NCBI taxonomy): Eukaryota > Viridiplantae > Streptophyta > Pinopsida > Cupressales > Cupressaceae > Chamaecyparis > Chamaecyparis obtusa. The sequence continues at coordinate 79,029 of BSBK01008830.1, forward strand.
CTAGGGAACCTCTTGATCAAAGAGTAAACTCCGGTGGGAATGATGCCCACAAAATGATGTACTAATATGAAAGTTCCTTGTGAAAGGATGGACCCTGTTAGGAGACTTATGAAATACATTCAGTACATATGAATCCCTGTTAGGAGATTTTGAATCACTGTTAAAAGATTCTAGCCCTGTTAGGAGTTATGGAAGACAAAAGGACCCATTGCCCGAATAGCTTCAAGGCAAGATCTCTAAACTCAATGTCCAATAGATCTTAGGATTATTCAATAGAATAATATGAAATATGTTACCTCCTTCACACTATCCCAGTACTGCACTCTCTGCTACACAAGATCACAAATCCAGATCTCTGTACTTCACAAGTCTTCCTTCATCACTGAATTAGCTCTATTCTTCACCTCATGCATATATTCGCATCAAAAATTTCACAATTTCATATCACAACTATTAAAATCCCATATTACAAAAAGGAAAACATTCCTTCCTTTATACCACACTCAAATAATTAAAAATGAGTCGGCATCCAAATACAAAATAATAATTTCAACATGCTACATCAAAATTACATAAAAAATTGTCAGCTTCTAGATACAATAACTTTCCAATCATGTGACCTCAAAGTTTGTGCTATGAACCACATCACCACCAATGAGTCTCAAACTTCCCTTTAACTATGCAGAATCAGATTCCATCCCAGTTAGGAGATATCCTCCGATTACCAAAAACCGCTACTCAGGAACATTGCCAGAATACTGCTTCCACCAAAATGCTTATAACTTTCATGAATAAATGAATTTCTTTTTGTGCTATTAACCATAGGTTAATAACACACCAAAAAACATACCATCAAATGCACATAACTCAATTTGCAATATAACATGTGCGCAAAACAAAACTGTGCCTTCTTCTTTGCTAAACTCTAGAATATCACTGTGTTGACATCAATGACAATCATAGTCATGAATGCAACAACCACTGCTATAGAATAACTGCCAAAGGCTTCAAAATTCATTCCTAACAATCTCCCCCATTGGCATTAATGGCAACATAGATGAAAAACATCCAATGTTCCAAAAATCCAATCATTGCTGCTCAACTGCTCTGCTGCTCTTCATCAATCAAATCTTGCTTCATTTTCCTATTCAGTCTCTCAACAAATGTAGTTCCTCAATATTTTTTATGATTCTCTCCCCCATTGACATCAATGACAAAAATTATATCACTATGTCAAATAATAGCTCAATGTCAAAAGACACTGTTCAGAAAATACATTCACAATAGTCCTCAATGACTCAGCTCAGATGCACATACTCCCCCATAGAGGAAGTACCAACATCCAATCCAGAAAATAGATAGGTCCATATTCCACTAGACAGATGCAACCAACTACATCATTACTCAAAAGTAGGCTGGGGCATAACCCCAAGCATACCTCTCAAATACTCAAATGTATCTTTCGGCAAGGGCTTAGTAAATATGTCTGCTATTTGTTCCTTTGTACTAATGTACTCCAATCTGACTTCTTTATCTGCAACTTTCTCTCTTACAACATGATACTTGATCTATATATGCTTAGTTTTAGAATGTAATATAGGATTCTTAGACATACTAACTGTACTGGTGTTATCACAATGTATAACAATGTATAACAATAGGCTCATCAAACTTAATTCCAATATCCTTCAACATTTGCTTCATCCAAATTATCTAGTTACAATTGTTTGTTGCTGCTACATACTCTGGTTTTGCTATACTCTGTGAGATACAATTCTTCTTTTTTCTCAACCAAGAAACTAATCTTCCTCCAAGAAAAAGGCTCCACCACTGGTACTTTTCTTATCATCAACACTGCCTCCCCAATCAACATCAGCATATGCACATAGGGTAAAATCATCAAAAGTTTCATACCACAATCCATAGTCCATTGTGCCTCTAAGATATCTCAATATCCTCTTTACTGCTGCATAATGTGACTCTCTATGTTTAGCTTGAAATATTGCTACCATTCCAACTGAATGTTGTATATCTGGTCTAGTGTGTGTCAAGTACTACAATCCACCAATCATGGATCTGTATTTCTTCTACTCAACTGCTGGTGTTTCATCTTTACTAGATAGTTTATGTCCTGTAACCATAGGTGTTACAATTGGTTTACAATTCTCCATACCAAATCTTTTCAACAAATCATTCAAGTACTTTGTCTGACTTAGAAAGATACCATCTTTATTTTGTGTTATCTATAATCCCAAAAAGTATTTCATTTCTCCAATCATACTCATTTGAAATTCTATCTTTATTTCATCAGCAAATTTGTCACTAGCTTCATCTTCTCCTCCAAAAATAATGTCATCAACAAAAATAACAAAAACTAACAATCCATTCTCAATTTCTTTTGTGTATAAGTTACTATCAGTTGTTCATTTTGTAAATCCCAATTTTAACAAATACTTATCCAATCTAGCATACCAAGTTCTAGGTGCTTGCTTTAGTCCATACAATACTTTCTTTAGTTTACATAACATGTCTCCTTCTTGAGTCAAAGGAAAACCTTCAGGCTACTCAATGTAGACTTCTTCTAATTCACCATTCAGAAATGCTGACTTCACATCCATCTGATACACTTTGAATTTCTTAAATGCTGCATAAGCCAAAAATATTCTTACTGCTTCAAGTCTTGCGAGGAGGGAAAAAGTCTCTTCATAGTCAATTCCTTCTTGCTGTGAGTATCCCTTACATACCAACCTTGCTTTGTTTCTAATTACTTCTCTTTTTTCATTCATCTTGTTCCTGAATACCCATTTAGTTCCAATCACATTTTTGTCTTTAGGTCTAGGGACCAATTCCCATGTCTTGTTCTTTTCAATCTTATCCAATTCTTCTTTCATAGCTTTAATCCAAAGTTCATCTTCACAAGCTTCATTAGTAGACTTAAGTTCAATTTGAGAAATCAAACATAAATGTACCTTCTTTCTAGTCATAACTCCTCTGTCCAAACTTCCAATCACTTGTTCAATAGGATGATGTCTTGATATATACCTGTTAGGTGTCATAGTCACTGATCTTTCTTCAACTGTAGATTCTTGTCTATTTTCTTCAACATGACTTTCATTCAACAATTCATTGTCAGTCTCAACAAATTGTTCAGTATTTTCAATGTTAGGCTGAGGGTTAGTTCCTTCATTAGATTCATAATCAAGCATTCTTTCCTAAATTTTAAACTTCTCATCAACTTTCACATTTGCACTTTCAACAATAGTCTTAGTTCTCTTATTGTAACATCTATACACTTTTCTTTCCAAAGAATATCCAAGAAAAATTCCTTCATCACTTCTAGGATCAAACTTTCCTATATCATCATCTCTCTTAATATAACATTTGCTTCCAAAAATTCTAGAATACTTAACTGAGGGTGCATGTCCAAACCATAATTCATAAGGTGTCTTGTTTGTGTTTGCTCTGATTTGTACTCTGTTCATTGTATATACTACTGTATTCATTGCTTCTCTCCGAAATGTCTTTGCCAAATCACCTTCAAACAACATAGCTCTAGTTGCTTCAGTCACTAATTTGTTCCTTCTTTCTACAATACCATTTTGTTCAGGTGTTCTAGGGGATGAAAACTGTCTCTTAATACCATTTACTTCACAAAAAGTGTTAAACTCTTTAGATGTAAATTCTTGTCCTCTATCAGATCTCAAACATTTAATCCTCATTCCTGATTCATTCTCAACTTTATTCTTCATGACCTTAAACTTATCAAATGCTTCAAAATTTTCTTTCAAAAATGCAATCCACATCATTCTTGTAAAATCATCAACAAGAATCATAAAATACCTTTCTCCATAGAATCCTCTAGTCCTAGTAGGACCACTCAAGTATGTATGAACAATCTCCAACTTCTCTGTAGATGTGAACTTCTTGCTAGGAAATGAACTCCTTTTCTACTTAGCCATCACACATTCCTTGCAAATCATGTTAGTAGGCTTCATAATCTTAGGTAAATCTCTTACTGCAAGTGTAGAACTTACTTTCACAATATTATCAAAGTTTATATGATAGAACCTTCTATGCCATAACCAACTATCATCAATCTTAGTCATCAAACATGTCATCTTAGTAGGGTTCAACTAAAATACATTACCTCTAGTTCTAGATCCTATTCCAATCAGATTTCCATCTTTATCCTTAATCACACAAGTTTTCTCAATAAACCAAACTTGATATCCTTTATCCACTAACTATCCAACACTCAAAAGATTATGTTTCAATCCATCAACAAAGTAAACTTCATTAGTATTAGTCTTTCCATCAAGAGTAATAGATCCTATACCTTTAATCAAATAAGGTGCATTGTTACCAACTCTAACAACTCCTCCATCATGATTGTTAAAATTTATGAGCTTTCCTTTATCACCAGTCATATGATGTCAACAACCACTATCTATAATCCAATCAACTTTCTTTTCAACCTGGGAAACTAAGGCTTTCTCTTCCTTAACATGAGATTCAGAATTTTCTTCCTTAATTGCTACAAATCCTATGTCATCAAAGTTATCATTATCACTGTCGCTCAAATGTCTTTCAATTCCTGCTTCAATTTCTTCATCATTTTCATAATAACATTCTTTAGATCTTCTAGGCTTGAAATTGTTTCTATACTTCTTAACTCTCTTAGGACACTTAGATGCAAAATGACCATATTCTTGACAAGTCTAACATTTAAAGATTTTCTTACCATTTGGTTCTCTTTTCACAAGCAAGGCAATACCTTCTTCAATCTTCTTATCTTCATTAGATTTGGATCTACTACTACTGGCATAATCTCCATTCACACTTGTACTTCTAGAAAAAGTAGGTCTGATGCTTAGAGCACTGAATGCTGTCTCCACTCTAGGTAGTTCTCCTGATAATCTCAAATTCATCTTTGCTACTTCCAATCTTCTAAGAAGAGTCTCTCTTGAAAAGTTTGGTGTACAAGGTATCACTTGTTCAATCATTTGTGTAGTCTGCTTGAATACCGGTGTCAATGTTCTCAAAATCTTCCATATTACTTCATTCTCTATCTTTTGACCTCCACAAGACTTTATTCCTGCAACAATTCTGCCATCCTACTAATATAGCTTCTAACATATTCATCTTCCATCATTCTTATGTCTTCAAATGCACAAATCCAATTATGTAACCTAGCTTTCTTTGGATGTTCATCACCTTCAAAAGTAGAATGTAAAGCTTTCCAAATATCATAATATCTAGTTAAACCTTTTACTTGACTGTATTCATTCTTTGAAAGTGCTGATAAAAGTGATTCTCTTGCAAGTATGTTATGCATGAATAGATCTACCTCATCTTTAGAACTTGATTCAAGACTGTCTTCAATTATAGTTCTCTAATTTTTTGTAATCAACCAATAACCTGGTCCTAAACACAAGAGATGTGTCTTCATCTTTTCTTTCCAGCTATCAAAATTTACTCCATCAAACTTAGGGCTTTCTTTCTTGAAATTTTCCATAGATCTCCTTAAGTTGTTAAAATTCTCTTTCAAGGGCCTATTGCTCTGATACCAATTGTTAGAAAGAAAAGATCCCCAAGATAATTGAGAGGGGGGGTTGAATCAGTTATCTGATAATTAAACCATATATCAACTTCAACAACTTTAAACCATATAATCAATTTAGTAACCAACCATAGAAAGATAATCATACACAATGACACAATGAGACAATATATGTTAACTAGGGAACCTCTTGATCAAAGAGTAAACCCCGGTGGGAATGATGCCCACAAAATGATGTACTAATATGAAAGTTCCTTGTGAAAGGATGGACCTTGTTAGGATTCTTATAAAATACATTTAGTACATATGAATCCCTGTTAGGAGATTTTGAATCCCTGTTAAAAGATTCTAACCCTGTTAGGAGTTATGGAAGACAGAAGGACCCACTGCCCAAACAGCTTCAAGGAAAGATCTCTGAACTCACTGTCCAATAGATCTTAGGATTATTCAATAGAATAATATGAAATATGTTACCTCCTTCACACTATGCCAAAACTACACTCTCTGCTACACAAGATCACAAATCTAGATCTCTGTACTTCGCAAGTCTTCCTTCATCACTGAATTAGCTCTATTCTTCACCTCATGCATCTATTCGCATCACAACTTTCACAATTTCATATCACAACTATTAAAATCCCATCTTAAAATAAGGAAAACATTCCTTTCTTTATACCACACTCAAATAATTACAAATGAGTCGGCATCCAAATGCAAAATAATAATTTCAACACACTACATCAAAATTACATAAAAAACTGTCGGCTTCCAGATACAATAACTTTCCAATCATGTGACCTCAAAGTTTGTGCTATGAACCATATCACCACCAATGAGTCTCAAAATTTTCTTTAACTGTGCAGAATTAGATTCCATCCCAGTTAGGAGATATCCTCCGATTACCAAAAATTGCTAGTCAGGAACACTGCCAGAATACTGCTTCCACCAAAATGCTTATAACTTTCATGAATAAATAAATTTCTTTTTGTGCTATTAACCATAGGTTAATAACACACCAAAAAACATACCATCAAATGCGCATAACTCAATTTTCAATATAACATGTGCAAAAAATAAAATTGTGCCTGCTTCTTTGCTAAACTCTAGAATATCACTATGTTGACATCAATGACAATCATAGTCATGAATGCAACAACCACTACTACAGAATGACTTCCAAAGGCTTCAACATTCATTCTTAACATAAGATTAATGCACAGGTGAAAAACATGTAGATTTATTGACCAAGCATCACTGGGAGCTTGACCCTGCAACAAATGGACTTGTGATGATATTTCACAATAGTACATGTGTTGCAGGGTAAGCTCCCAGTAGTGCTTATACAAATATGCATGTTCATTACCTATGCATATGAAAGAGCTCTAATGGTTACTTGAAAGAGTGGCTTAATATAAATAACATGGTTACAAATATGAGAATATGTCGTTAGAATTATGGCAAAGAGAAAAAATATAAAAATACCACTATAATACTTTAAAAGATCAGCATAAAAATACCACTATAATCATTTCATTTCACAAAGGCAAAGAGAAATTTCAGTTAATACCACTAACTTGATAGTGTATGTCTACTATGTCCTTGGTCACAACCTCTTCCTTGCTTGATAGTGTATGTCTACTATGTCTACCTAATACATGACATTTAAAATTAAGGGCTCTCTAATAATAACTTAGATAAACTACCACATCCAACTAAAAAATATTCAAGTAAGAAGAGATAACCTTACACTTAGATTTCACATGGATTTCACCAAGTATAGACATAGGAAATAAAAAAGGGACAAAAGAAAAGAAATAAGAAAAATCATTATGACTATAGAAAATTTGCATGTTCACAATACTACATGTGCATATAAGAGTCGATCAGAAAGGTATATGCATAGGTGAAAAACATGCAGATTTATTGACTAAGCATTACCAGGAGCTGGACCTTGCAACAAATGGACTTGTGATGATATTTCACAATAGTACATGTGTTGCAGGGTAAGCTCCTAGTAGCGCTTATACAAATATGCATGTTCATTACCTGTGCATATGAAATAGCTCTAATGGTTACTTGAAAGAGTGGCTTAATATAAACAAAATGGTTACAAAGATGAGAATATGTTGTTAGAATAATGGCAAAGAGAAAAAATATAAAAATACCACTATAATCCTTTAAAAGATCAGCATAAAAATACCACTATAATCATTTCATTTCACAAAGGCAAAGAGAAATTTTAGTTAATACCACTGACTTGATAGTGTATGTCTACTATGTCTACCTAATACATGGCATTTAAAATTAAGGGCTCTCTAATAATAAGTTAGATAAAAAAAAACTATAAACTAGGAAACCATCATGTTTGAATGCTAAACAAAACCAATTCAGAAAGATACAATTTAAGAATGAAATAAATCTAAAACTAACATGAAATAGGTAAAAATAGAGAACAAATGTAGGGGATTGGTTATTCCATGGCTAACAAGTATACTTCAAAATAGACAAGTTTGTTTTCTATGGCCAAGCCTCACCAGAATATAAAACTAAATATTAGAGGTTATAACAATAAATTAATATAGAAGAATATCTTGGGCTTGTGGATATTCTACATACAACAAAGCATATAATTTATCAATATATGGATTAATTATATTGGCAAGTGCTCCATGGGATGTAGGAAGTTTCTGATTTCCACCTCTTTGACATGTTGTTGAAACTAATTCACCAAGGCTAAAATGACAACGCTAATTAGCAAATACAATCCAATAATCAATTTTCATATTTGACAAGCCCAGGATATTCTTTTATATTAATTTATTTTTATAACCTCCAATATTTAGTTTTATATTCTGGTGAGGCTTGGCCATAGAAAACAAACTTGTCTATTTTGAAGTATACTTGTTAGCCATGCAATAACCAATCCCCTACATCATCTAATGTCATCTAAAACATCATCATCAAAATATTTAAGTAAAATCTTAGACTCTAATCTGAATCACAACTATGGATTCTAAATTTGTATGTTTACCTTCCAGATTTGTATGTTTTCTAGTCAAAATATCCATATAATCATTCCACATAACTTTTTTGTGAGCAATGAAACCCAAACGACTCCCTAATTCATCCTTGTATCTAGATAATGGTAAATGCATGATCAATAGTTTATGGCATATCATAGCATATCATAAAATAATGTAGGTAAAGTATGAGGCTAGCCAAAAGAATAAAATATGTTGGGGGTAATTAGAACAAATTATCTAATTAGTTATATAAAGGTTCTTTATTCATTTATTCTTTGAACATAGGAGTGCAATTTAGATTGAGTTTTATTCAATAGTTGAACTATTTGAACTATTTGTTATTTCAATGGATTGTGTAAATGGAAATAAGACTAAAATTCATGACATACCTGTAGTTCAAGTCTTAAACCTATTTTGAGAGGTATCATATTGTCTTTCAAAGAGCAGAGTAAAAGCTGACAGGAGCATCAAGAGGTGCATGTTTTGTACAAAGTTTTAGACCATGGAATGAAGAGCATGAGGCTATCATCACATCAATCCTTATGAGTTGTGAGATAAAAAAAGATTGAAGGCATTAGATCTTACAAGGAAGCAATGTCCAGTGTAATGAAATGACAATGGCTATAAAATGAAAATTGACAATGGCTATATGGAGGAATTGACAACGGCCACTTATCGACAAGTTGGTGGAGTTATGGAATGGTGTCACTATGTATGACATCTCTAGACCAATAGGAGACAGACAATTTCAATTCCATGCAATGCTTGTATGGACAATACATGATGCCCCAGGGCTAACACATTTTTCTAGTATGTTATGGTGAATTCAAGTTGCACATGATAATTCTAAATATTAAAATTAACATATTTAATCTAATTGTATCATTATCTTGTAGGTCTTCAAACAAAAGGAAAATTTTAATTTCCTGTTTGTGGTCCAAAGATGAAATCTCGTCATTCAAAAAGTTTAGGAAAGAAGGTGTTTGATGAGCATAGACACTTTCTCCACAAAAATCATAACTATCAAATTACAGAAAAACATATTTTCAATAGGAAAGAAGAGACTACATCTAAGCCACAGATAATGACACCTTGCCTATGGAAGTTTGAATATAATAGAATTAATCATCAAGGTAATACCATTATACCTAATGGTTTATGTTTGGAATTTGTATATTTATATTGTGTTTTGTTTATTGATTATGTGATTGATGATCATGAATGTCGTCAAGGCAATACTATTGAGCACCTTCCAAAGGGACTAAAAAGTTATCCCAGACAATTTAGTAGGTTGCCTTACTATGAGCAGCTGCAAATTGTACATTTGTTTAATACTATGCATATTGGAAAGAATGTAATGGAGGCATTGTGAAAGATATTGGATGGAAGGTGTGACAAAGAAAAAATTGTCAAAACTTGTAGTGACATTCATGAATCCAATCATGAAATGAAAAATTTCGTTGAATCAAATAGAAATGGAGAACGGATTAATATAAGTGCCCTTCCTTGGTTATTAAAAAAGTAGCAAAGTGATGCCACAAAAGAAGTCATACGAAAAATTCAATTTTCCACAGGATTTGCTGCAAACATAAGCATTACCATATCAAAGAAAAGTGAATTTGGGCCAGGGTTGAAAATGCATGATTGGCATACCTTCATCAAGGTAAGTCATGTTCTTTTGTATTTACAATATATTTGTAAACTACATGTACTTCTCATTGTATTATGTGAGAAAAGAATGACATGATTATTTTTATAATTGTTGCAGTACATGCTACCCCAATCTCTTCCAGAGAAATTCGACAATAACATCAAACAAGTGATATATGATCTTGAAAAATACATGAGGTAAGTAGTGATATTTGTTCAATTTGTTGTATATATTGTAAAGTCTCATGTTTATATGTTTTTGTGTCTTGAATGTCTTGTAGGTGGTTGTCATCTAAAGAAATCCATAAAGTAGATATAAAATATTGAAAGAGAAGAATTCCTCATCTAATGCGTGAAATGAAAAAGTGTCTACCTTCAACCTTTTTCAATGCACAAGAACACTACCTCATACACCAAGTTGAGGAGATTTAATTATGTGGACCTATACACACTCGGTCAATGTGGATGGTTGAGAGGCAGCTAAAATTTTTTAAGGCTTTAGTTCGGCAAAAAGCATGTCCTGAGGCTTCTATGGTGGAGGGATATATGGTATACCAGACTATGGTGTGCATTACTAAATATCTTCCTAAGCTTGCAGTAAAGATCCATATAGATCACATGAGGAAAGTAGGGGAGTACTTGATGGGGAAAAGGTAGAATGAGGAAAGTGAGAGGTAATAAATTATAAGATGTTATTGTAGCTATTAATTAATTCTTGATCTTCAAAATTAATCAGTTGTAAGTCATCTATTTATTTTTTGTACAACTCAAGAGTGGGATGCAATACATTTGTACATTACAAACAATCAAGATTGGATGATAGTATGGATTGAACGATGTCATCATTTAGGTTGCACATTAACATGGGAAGCTATGTCTTCATTGGTTAATGAAGCTCATCGTAACAGAGATCCAAATTTTACATAAAGGGAAATAGATTTAGCACATGATTTAAGATATTTCTAAGTATGTATAAATTTGTTAATCACCCATATGTTTGTGAACTCTTGATGCAATAATTTATACATGTTTGACATATTTTTGTAGGTCAAACACCACAAGGCTATGTTTTTCAATGGTCATAAATTTTGCATCAAAAAGTTGGATGACACAAAGAAAACTTGTGATTCTGGGATAAGTGTAGTCTTTAAGGTGACTAATATTTCATCTAGAAATGACTTACATCCTTGAGAGTCTGAAAATTGATACTATGGCATTTTGGATGATATACTTGAGTGTGACTTTAATTCCTTCAAATTAGTTCTCTTCGTTGTCAGATGGTATAGGCTATGACTGAATCAAAATGATCCTGATAGAACTATTATTGATCAACATGACAATAGATTTCCAATGATTAATACAAGGTGGTTTGAGCTAGTTGGGGATGAGTCCTATGTTCTTCCAAGCCAATGTGAGTAGCTATTTTACTCAGAGGTTCCAAATAAATCAGGTTGGTCATTTGTTGTTAGAGATGATCCAAGAGGAAGGCTGGTGAGGTATAATGCAATGGAAGAAGAAGATTGTGAATAACTAGAAGATGATGTAGATGATGATCATGAACACAGTTAGTCGATGATGTTCCTGACACAACTTTTCTTGAAGAAGAAGAAGAAGATGATGACAATGATGATGCTACTGATGATGATGATGATGATGATGATGATGCTAATGCCGATGATGATGATGACAATGACATTGGTGGTGATGATGTTGATGACAATGATGATCATGGTGATGAGTTGGATGAAGAAGAAGATGAATGACATGAATGAAATGTACAGTTACGTGATCACTACTTAATCTATTTAATATTGATTTCTTGATAGAAATGTGTAGTTATGCTATCAATGCTTAATCTAATGAATTCATGATGTACCTTTTAATGTTTTTAATTCATATGGGATGCTTATGGTTTTTAATGTACTTACTATGTGTTTTTGAGACTCTCCTCACCATCCACCTCATCTCCATCATCATCTTCTAATGAAATTTATTAATGTAGTCCTTTCTAATCATTGGCTAACTTTAAATAATAACATAGGGCCATAATATGGAGCAACCACGTAGAGGGGACAATGATGATCCTGCATGCACTTCTTCCCAGCAGGTAAACCTCTTTGTTATTGTACTACAAATTAGATAGAAGCAAAATGTTAAATAGTGTTTTTTATTATATTCTTTTCATCACTATTTCAGATTAATTCTAATAGTGTTAGTATTATTGTTGTCACAGACAGGTGGTCAGCAAAGAAATGGAAAGGAACCCACAGTCCCTGAAAAGGAGTACTTTGATGAGGACCTAACTATTGATTTCACTACATGTGATGACTTGGCCTCTGTAATTAAAAAATGCCTCCACAAAATTGGAACACTAGTACATTTGACCTCATTTTTCTACGAAAATTATCAACCATTAATTAAAAAGGTTTAGGTTGGTCGGATTATAGAAGGAAAAATTTGGCTTTTTTTAAATCCATGCCCGTGTTGGTCAAAATTCTGACCAATAGCATGTCGGTTGAAATATCGACAAACACAGGCATATAACTTTTTAAAAAAAATTTCAATTCTCATTTCATTTTTATAGGCAAATTATATGAATGGTTGTAGCCCATGAAGGATTTCCATCTTTTAAGCTACACACCAAGGGATATAGGAACAGAGCTTATTACAGATCATGAAGAGCCAGACCCTATGCTAGTAGCATATCTAGCACCCGAGGTTAATAGCATATTGATGCAGGAGCATCCTGGGTGTAAGAGCAATCTTGCATCATCCAAAAATATTTCTATTTTTTTTTATTATTCAGTAAGGGTTATTTTGTGCAGAGCTGCTATTTATGGAAAGTTACTATTTTTGGTAATTTTCGTATGTGCTCAGAATGATCTGATTTCTTTCTTGGAGGTTCATTTTGGTCATATAAGTCTGCCAGTAAAGTTTCATTGCCAGATCAAGTGTATATTGGAAGATATTGAAGATTTTCGGTATTGGCAGCAGGATACAGAAACTTTGAACTCAGTTTTGAAGGCTTTAGAGGCCCCAGATGAGGTCAAAAATTTGGGTGACGGGTGCTTGTGCTGGTCAAGCCTGTAGAGCGCTTCGTGGTGTTTCCGAAATGGGGTTATAATAGCCGAGCGGGTCAACTGGTGATGACTTATGGTCTTCGGAAGTTGGGCCACCCGAAATGGCGGGAAATAATTTTCTTCAAAATTTCTGTTCGGGTTTCAAAGGTTATCTTGAGCCGACTATGATGTAATAAAATGTAAAATAAAATAATTCTAAGTTTGGTCGGCCTTATTGGCTAAATCCTGGAACCTTCCCAGGCGGTGGATAATTGCCTATATAAGGAAGGCTGTATTATTGTCTTAGGCAGTTCAGAATAGTTCTGGGTAGTAGATCTGGGTATTGATTCGAGGCTTTGTCCTACAGAATATTGTAAGGGAATGCCCATGTGGCTTTGCATATTGTAATTCTGAAAGTTTGTAATTCCACATTTGTGGAGATAATAAGAAGCCAATTTTCTGTTCTTGCATATTGTTGTTGTTTCTCTATTTCTGTTATGTGTTTGTGGTATTAAGGGGAGCACCCTTCATCAAGTGGTATCAGAGCAGGAGTTCTTGAGTGTGTAAATAGATCGCCGACTGTGAGGCAGTTTGCACCAGGACCGTGGCTAGGGTTTCAGCGCGCATCGCAAAAATGCCTCCATGAAGGGAACGTGGCGGAAGAGCTGGTGTTGTAACACCTGAGGTTAGAGAGTTGCAGAGACAAGTGCGAGCATTGCAAGAAGAGATTCGCAGAGGAATGAATCTTAATGTCAGAGACGAAAGCGAGGATGAAGCCGAAGAAGAATATCAAGAAGGAGAAGTTGAAATTGTGAACCATGAGGAAGAAAGACTTTTTCGGGCGATTTCCAAGATTGGGAAAAGACCTAAGATTGAGGTTCCTACATTTTCTGGAAATCTTAACCTAGAGGAATTGATCGACTGGATCAATGAATGTGAGGAATATTTTGAGTATGAAGATGTTGAGGATCCTGATAGGGTCAAATTTGCGAAGGCCAGACTGAAAGGTCATGCAAAGATCTGGTGGCAAGAAATTCAACTGGAGCGAAATAGAAGAGGGAAAGATAAAATCACAAGATGGGATCGGATGGTGGATAAATTGAAGCGACAGTTCATTCCTGTTGATTATGAGCTTGATCTACTAAAGAAAATGCAAAGTTTGAAGCAAGCAGGAAGATCTATTCAGGAGTATACAGAGGAGTTCTATCGACTTCTCATCAGAACAAGCCATGCAGAAGCTGATAAGGAGAAAGTTGCCCGATACCTTAATGGGTTAAGGCCAAGCATTCAGGAGGAGCTGAATCTGGTTCGAATGAACAGTATTGAGGAGGCATACCAGTTTGCCCTAAAAGTAGAGGAAAAGCTGAACAAGAAGTTTGAGAACAGACAAAACGGAAGAGGTCGCGGTGGATGATCTGGTGGACGGTCATATGGTGGCCGAAATGAAGATCCGAAAAAGAAGGATGAGGCTAGTAGCAGTCAGAATCAGCGAGGAAATAATTCTAATCACTTCCAGGATCAGAATAATAGAGATCAAAGAGGAAGAGGAAGAGGACAAGGATCTGGAAGAGGTGGCTTCCGTGGAACATGTTTTCACTATGGAGAAGAAGGTCATAGGGCATTTGAATGTCCTCAGCGCCAAGGCAGAACAGACAGGAGAAATGAAGGCCAGGCCAGAATTGCACATGTAGATGAAGATGCCAGATCATCAAATTCTGAAGATGCTGAAAGAGGAGAAACGTTGATTAACAGAAGAGTCCTGTTGAGTGGTGAGAATGAACCTGAGCAAAGGAGGAGCTTGTTTCGCACCAGGTGCAAGTGTGAAGGCAAATGTTGTGATGTGATTATCGATAGTGGAAGCACTGACAATTTGGTGTCAGAAGAGATGGTGACAAAGTTGAAGCTCAAGAGACAGAAACACCCACATCCATATCGGATTGCCTGGGTACAGGATGACCACAAGGTCATGGTCAATGAACAATGCCTGGTGAAGTTCAAGATTGGCGGATACCAAGATGAGGTATTGTGTGATATCATATCTATGGATGCATGTCATATTTTGTTGGGTAGACCATGGCAGTTTGACAGATGTGCTGTACATGATGGCCGTGCGAATACCTATTCCCTGACAAAGGATGGAGTGCGACATAAGCTAAAACCATTGAAGGAGACTGAAGAAAAGGTATGTGGTAATGCAAGGCTAACTTTTGTTGATGGAAGAAATTTCCTAGATGGTATGAGGCATGAGCATGTATGTTTTGCTTTAATTCCAAAAGCTGGTAAAGAGGAAGTAGAAGATGTTCCTGTAGAAGTTGCAGATTTGTTGAATGAGTTTCAGGATATTGTATCCGATAACGTGCCTGATGGATTACCACCAGTCAGGAAGATCAGTCATCAGATGGACTTGATCCCAGGAGCGAGTTTTCCGAATAAGGCAGCACACAGAATGACACCTGCAGAAAGTGAGGAGTTGAACAGACAAGTACATGAACTGTTACAGAAAGGATTGATCTGTGAGAGTCTAAGTCCCTGTGCTGTACCAGTAGTATTAGCACCAAAGAAGAATGGAGAATGGAGGATGTATACAGATTCTAGGGCAATAAACAAGATCACAATCAAGTACAGGTTTCCATTGCCACGAATGGATGATATTATGGACTGTTTGAGTGGAGCTGTGTATTTTTCAAAGATAGATCTGAAAAGTGGATATCATCAGATTCGGATCAGAGAAGGAGATGAATGGAAGACTGCCTTCAAGACAAAGGAAGGATTGTATGAGTGGTTAGTCATGCCTTTTGGGCTAACCAATGCACCGAGCACTTTCATGCAGCTCATGAACGAGGTTCTGAAAGAATTTCTAGGTAAGTTTGTCATTGTTTACCTAGATGATATTCTGATCTTTAGTAAGACATTGGAGGAGCATATGATGCATATTCGTATGGTATTTGAGAAGCTGAGAGAAGAGAAATTGTTGATTAATTTGAAGAAGTGCAGTTTTGTGAAGAAAGAGTTGGTGTATTTGGGGTTTGTAGTTTCAGGAGAAGGTCTAAAAATGGACCCAGAGAAGGTACAGGCTATCCTTGAATGGCCTACTCCAAGGAGTGCTACTGAGGTAAGATCTTTTCATGGTCTAGCTAGCTTTTATAGAAAGTTTATCAGAAATTTTAGCAGTATTTGTGGACCCTTGACTGAAACAATGAGAGGGGATAGAAAAGAGTTTAAGTGGACTAAAGGAGCAGAAAAGAGTTTTCAATTGTTGAAACAAAAAGTTACAGAACAACCTGTTTTAGCACTTCCAGATTTTAATAAGGTGTTTCAAGTAGATTGTGATGCTAGTGGTACTGCAATAGGAGCTGTTATGAGCCAAGAAGGTAAACCTATTGCTTATTTCAGTGAGAAGTTGAATGATGCCAAGAGAAAATATTCTATTTATGATCAGGAATTTTATGCTATAGTTCAAGCATTAAAGAAGTGGAGACACTATTTGCTTCCTAAAGAGTTTGTTTTGTATACTGATCATCAAGCTTTGCAATATTTGAATAGTCAAGGAAAGTTGAATCAAAGGCATTTGAAATGGGTTGAATTTTTGCAGAGTTATACATTTGTTTTGAAACACAGGAGTGGAAAGTCTAATAGGGTTGCAGATGCTCTTAGCAGAAGGCAACTACTGCTGACAGAAATGCAGATTGAAGTGGTCGGGTTCAAGGAGCTCAAGAATTTGTATCCAGAGGATCTTGATTTTGGTGAAGCTTGGAAAGCTTGTACAGAACCTGTTACTCTAGACAGGACGAAATGGTTGGATTTCATCATCCAAGATGATATGCTATTCAGAGGGAGTCAGTTGTGCATTCCACGAAGTTCTATGAGGGAGAATCTCATCAAGGAGAAGCATAGTGGAGGATTGGCTGGACATTTTGGTCATGATAAAACCCTTGGTTTGGTTAGTGAGAATTATTATTGGCCACAGTTGCAGCAAGATGTGAAGAAGTTTGTACAGAGTTGCAGAGTATGTCAGATGGCGAAAGGAGTGAAGCAGAATACAGGGTTGTATCAGCCATTACCTGTACCAGAGAAGCCTTGGGAGGATATCAGCATGGACTTTGTTCTTGGTTTACCGAGGACACAGCGGGGACATGATTCAATTTTTGTAGTCGTTGACAGATTTTCAAAGATGGCACATTTCATTCCCTGCAAGAAGACTAATGATGCTGTTCATGTAGCAGAATTGTTTTTCAGAGAAGTAGTGAGACTTCATGGTTTGCCAAAGACCATAGTTTCAGATCGGGACACTAAGTTTGTTGGATATTTCTGGCATACATTGTGGAAGAAGTTGAAGACAGATTTGAAGTTCAGTTCATCACATCATCCACAGACTGATGGACAGACAGAGGTCGTGAATAGAAGTTTGGGAAATTTGCTGAGATGTTTGGTTGGAGATAAGCCAACAGGATGGGATTTGATTTTACCACAGGCAGAATTTGCATACAATAATTCTGTCAACAGGAGCACTGGTAAATCACCATTCCAGATTATATATGGAAGTAGTCCAATAAATGCATCTGAATTGAGGAAGATAGATAAAGGAGAAATAAGTAGTGCTGAAGCTGAGGATTTTGCAGAACACTTGAAGAACATCCATGGGGAGGTGAGGAAGCATATTACCAAGATGAACGCACAGTATAAGGCTAAGGCAGATGAGAAAAGGAGGTATAAGGAATTTCAGGTTGGAGATGAAGTCATGGTTCATTTGCGGAAGGAGCGGTTTCCAGTTGGTACATATAACAAGCTGAAAATGAAGAAGTTTGGACCATGTAAGATACTGAAGAAATATGATTCAGGAAACGCATATGAGGTAGAATTGCCTACTGAGCTAAATATTTCACCAGTGTTTAACATTTCAGATCTGACAGAGTATCATGAAGGAGGTGTTGAAGATGAGATCACAGCAGCACAGTGGAGTATTCCAGCAACTAGTTCAGACACTAAGGAGATTGAAGATATACTGGATAGTCGTGTTGGCAGAAGCACAAGGAACAGGACATATGAAGAATATCTGGTCAAGTGGAAAGGACGACCTGTTGAAGATTCATCATGGCTAACAAAAGAGGAGGTTAACCGTCTTGGTTTTCCTCTACACACCTGAGTCGTGACAGGGTCACTTCTCAAATTACCCTGGGTGTCTGATGCAGGAGCATCCTGGGTGTAAGAGCAATCTTGCATCATCCAAAAATATTTCTATTTTTTTTTATTATTCAGTAAGGGTTATTTTGTGCAGAGCTGCTATTTATGGAAAGTTACTATTTTTGGTAATTTTTGTATGTGCTCAGAATGATCTGATTTCTTTCTTGGAGGTTCATTTTGGTCATATAAGTCTGCCAGTAAAGTTTCATTGCCAGATCAAGTGTATATTGGAAGATATTGAAGATTTTCGGTATTGGCAGCAGGATACAGAAACTTTGAACTCAGTTTTGAAGGCTTTAGAGGCCCTGGATGAGGTCAAAAATTTGGGTGACAGGTGCTTGTGCTGGTCAAGCCTGTAGAGCGCTTCGTGGCGTTTCCGAAATGGGGTTATAATAGCCGAGCGGGTCAACTGGTGATGACTTATGGTCTTCGGAAGTTGGGCCACCCGAAATGGCGGGAAATAATTTTCTTCAAAATTTCTGTTCAGGTTTCAAAGGTTATCTTGAGCCGACTATGATGTAATAAAATGTAAAATAAAATAATTCTAAGTTTGGTCGGCCTTATTGGCTAAATCCTGGAACCTTCCCAGGCGGTGGATAATTGCCTATATAAGGAAGGCTGTATTATTGTCTTAGGCAGTTTAGAATAGTTCTGGGTAGTAGATCTGGGTATTGATTCGAGGCTTTGTCCTACAGAATATTGTAAGGGAATGCCCATGTGGCTTTGCATATTGTAATTCTGAAAGTTTGTAATTCCACATTTGTGGAGATAATAAGAAGCCAATTTTCTGTTCTTGCATATTGTTGTTGTTTCTCTATTTCTATTATGTGTTTGTGGTATTAAGGGGAGCACCCTTCATCACATATTCTATCTTTTTCTATTATCAGCATGTTAATGAACAAAGGGATTTAATAACGCTGTTAATCTATTTGGCATATGTGGTTGTAAGATTGAACATCAAGTATGTGTTTGAACAATTTGTATGTTGTGTGTTACGAAACCAGTAGAAGCATTAACATCTCATTTCAAATCCCTTAGATGCATTCATAGTTAGCTGCTATTTAATTAACTGGTCTTCATCTTACATAGTTGGTGTGGAATAAACAAATACCTTTGACTGTTGTTGTCACATGATTAAATCCATTTGATTTTGTTTATCTAGTTTTGTTTTAAATTTACTTGGACTCTATCAAACCAAGATTCAAAACCCATTATCCTCGGATCTGATATGAAGTCTGGCCCTAACTTGTAATTTCTCCATGATATTTCCAATGTCATGGGTTGAAAGACAAGTTAGGGTAATGTTTGTGCATATACCAAACACTCAGAACTGTGCAGAGTGTTAAAGTTGCTTCTTGGTCCATGCCCTAGTTGGCACATGTGGTGAATGAAACAAAGAAATGTTGAAGCAATATAAAAAAAAATTCAAAATAGTCCACTTCCTAAAATAGACACCTTTAACAAATGCATTCCTACATAGTGATTTCAAGTAACTATGTAAGCTTGTATCTAAGCATAGATATCACTAACTTCTATATTCGTAGCTCTGTTGCACAGATTTTATCTCTAAGAGGAAAATGATGATGTAAATTACTTTTCTAATCATCATCATCTAACTACTATTATATACAGAGATAGAAATATTACCTTTAAACCAATACTGACAGCTTTTAACTCATCCAAATCGCATTCAGCAAGCCTATATACTACTTTGGCATATTTTATGAAATGTTTGAATTACTTAAATACTTAAATCACAACTTTCACAATTTCATATCACAACTATTAAAATCCCATCTTACAATAAGGAAAACATTCCTTCCTTTATACCACACTCAAATAATTACAAATGAGTCGGCATCCAAATGCAAAATAATAATTTCAACACACTACATCAAAATTACATAAAAAACTGTCGGCTTCCAGATACAATAACTTTCCAATCATGTGACCTCAAAGTTTGTGCTATGAACCATATCATCACCAATGAGTCTCAAACTTCCCTTTAATTGTGCAGAATTAGATTCCATCCCAGTTAGGAGATATCCTCCGATTACCAAAAATTGCTAGTCAGGAACACTGCCAGAATACTGCTTCCACCAAAATGATTATAACTTTCATGAATAAATAAATTTCTTTTTGTGCTATTAACCATAGGTTAATAACACACCAAAAAACATACCATCAAATGCGCATAACTCAATTTGCAATATAACATGTGCAAAAAATAAAATTGTGCCTGCTTCTTTGCTAAACTCTAGAATATCACTATGTTGACATCAATGACAATCATAGTCATGAATGCAACAACCACTACTACAGAATGACTTCCAAAGGCTTCAACATTCATTCTTAACATAAGATTAATGCACAGGTGAAAAACATGTAGATTTATCGACCAAGCATCACTGGGAGCTTGACCCTGCAACAAATGGACTTGTGATGATATTTCACAATAGTGCATGTGTTGCAGGGTAAGCTCCCAGTAGTGCTTATACAAATATGCATGTTCATTACCTATGCATATGAAAGAGCTCTAATGGTTACTTGAAAGAGTGGCTTAATATAAATAACATGGTTACAAATATGAGAATATGTCGTTAGAATTATGGCAAAGAGAAAAAATATAAAAATACCACTATAATACTTTAAAAGATCAGCATAAAAATACCACTATAATCATTTCATTTCACAAAGGCAAAGAGAAATTTTAGTTAATACCACTAACTTGATAGTGTATGTCTACTATGTCCTTGGTCACAACCTCTTCCTTGCTTGATAGTGTATGTCTACTATGTCTACCTAATACATGACATTTAAAATTAAGGGCTCTCTAATAATAACTTAGATAAACTACCACATCCAACTAAAAAATATTCAAGTAAGAAGAGATAACCTTACACTTAGATTTCACATGGATTTCACCAAGTATAGATATAGGAAATCAAAAAGGGACAAAAGAAAAGAAATAAGAAAAATCCTTATGACTATAGAAAATCTGCATGTTCACAATACTACATGTGCATATAAGAGTCGATCAGAAAGGTATATGCATAGGTGAAAAACATGTAGATTTATTGACTAAGCATTACCAGGAGCTGGACCTTTCAACAAATGGACTTGTGATGATATTTCACAATAGTACATGTGTTGCAGGGTAAGCTCCTAGTAGCGCTTATACAAATATGCATGTTCATTACCTGTGCATATGAAATAGCTCTAATGGTTACTTGAAAGAGTGGCTTAATATAAACAAAATGGTTACAAAGATGAGAATATGTCGTTAGAATAATGGCAAAGAGAAAAAATATAAAAATACCACTATAATCCTTTAAAAGATCAGCATAAAAATACCACAATAATCATTTCATTTCACAAAGGCAAAGAGAAATTTTAGTTAATACCACTGACTTGATAGTGTATGTCTACTATGTCTACCTAATACATGGCATTTAAAATTAAGGGCTCTCTAATAATAAGTTAGATAAAAAAAAACTATAAACTAGAAAACCATCATGTTTGAATGCTAAACAAAACCAATTCAGAAAGATACAATTTAAGAATGAAATAAATCTAAAACTAACATGAAATAGGTAAAAATAGAGAACAAATGTAGGGGATTGGTTATTCCATGGCTAACAAGTATACTTCAAAATAGACAAGTTTGTTTTCTATGGCCAAGCCTCACCAGAATATAAAACTAAATATTAGAGGTTATAACAATAAATTAATATAGAAGAATATCTTGGGCTTGTGGATATTCTACATACAACAAAGCATATAATTTATCAATATATGGATTAATTATATTGACAAGTGTTCCATGGGATGTAGGAAGTTTCTGATTTCCACCTCTTTGACATGTTGAAACTAATTAACCAAGGCTAAAATGACAACGCTAATTAGCAAATACAATCCAATAATCAATTTTCATATTTGACAAGCCCAGGATATTCTTTTATATTAATTTATTTTTATAACCTCCAATATTTAGTTTTATATTCTGGTGAGGCTTGGCCATAGAAAACAAACTTGTCTATTTTGAAGTATACTTGTTAGCCATGCAATAACCAATCCCCTACATCATCTAATGTCATCTAAAACATCATCATCAAAATATTTAAGTAAAATCTTAGACTCTAATCTGAATCACAACTATGGATTCTAAATTTGTATGTTTACCTTCCAGATTTGTATGTTTTCTAGTCAAAATATCCATATAATCATTCCACATAACTTTGTTGTGAGCAATGAAACCCAAAAGACTCCCTAATTCATCCTTGTATCTAGATAATGGTAAATGCATGATCAATAGTTTATGGCATATCATAGCATATCATAAAATAATGTAGGTAAAGTATGAGGCTAGCCAAAAGAATAAAATATGTTGGGGGTAATTAGAACAAATTATCTAATTAGTTATATAAAGGTTCTTTATTCATTTATTCTTTGAACATAGGAGTGCAATTTAGATTGAGTTTTATTCAATAGTTGAACTATTTGAACTATTTGTTATTTCAATGGATTGTGTAAATGGAAATAAGACTAAAATTCATGACATACCTATGGTTCAAGTCTTAAACCTATTTTGAGAGGTATCATATTGTCTTTCAAAGAGCAGAGTAAAAGTTGACAGGAGCATCAAGAGGTGCATGTTTTGTACAAAGTTTTAGACCATGGAATGAAGAGCATGAGGCTATCATCACATCAATCCTTATGAGTTGTGAGATAAAAAAAGATTGAAGGCATTAGATCTTACAAGGAAGCAATGTCCAGTGTAATGAAATGACAATGGCTATAAAATGAAAATTGACAATGGCTATATGGAGGAATTGACAATGGCCACTTATCGACGAGTTGGTGGAGTTATGGAATCTCTACGAGTGGCCACACTTTATCAATGAGTTGGTGGCCACTTTTCCTCTATGTCCTTAAATACAAAACCATCCACATGCATTCAAATAATGTCATCTTGACTCCTATTTCATGCATGGTAATCCATAAATTGTGCCAAGCTACTACACTTGAATAATCTTTGCAAACATGGTATAATAGGGATGTAATGAAGAACCTTGTGTGGCACCTTTTTTGTTATTTGATCTGTTTGATATCTACTCGTATGACATTTAGGGTATTTTTTTGCAAATTCATGTTATTTATGATAAATAATATGATCATTGGGACAAGCATCTATTGCTTGATACTCTATTCCAATATCTTTCATAGTGGTACATAATTCTTGGTATGAGCGAGGGAGAATATTCGATGGTGGTAACAAAAAATCACCTATCAATCTATAGAAAAATATATAAGTTGTTAGTATTAACAATATTTATGGTACATGTTTCAACCTTTAATTACTATAATGACATATATGACATACCTTAGCATATGTGACATTGTTATGTTGGATAATCCATTCATAACCTTCAAGTTCAACAATAACAATACAACAAAGAGAAGAGTTATTTGGGAGCCTTTGTAAAGGGTCGTGGTTGCCTTCTCAAGTAGAGGTATATCATGGATGACATCAACATCATCCTGATCATCATCATCAGTTGCGCCAGTACCAAATGTGTCATGGATCAATGTATTAGTACCATCATCTTTAAATGTGTTATCTAGCACATGATCATCATCTTCTATGGGATTATAATCTTCAGCTTCAATTCACACCTCCATGATCCTCCACTTCCAAAGCCATATTCTCCATATGTTCACCTCCATGGTCCATATCACGTACTCCCCTAGGGAGGTCAACCTATATAAAAATGATGAACACAAATAAACCATGATAATGATCTCATCATCAAGTGTATTTCATATATATATTAGTTGTTAAATAAATATAATGAAAAAATTACCAATTCATGATAATCAAACCCTCCTTCAATGTGACCATTATCCCTACAATGTCTCTTAGCTATTTTGATTAGCAATCTTCTAGTGTTTAAGCCCTTACAAATATTGCAGGGACAATAACATTTTTCATCACCTTTTCTTTTCAAGTTAGATCACAATCTATTGATTGTATCCCCATTACCTTCTTCACTTGGATGGTCTGACATGACCCTCTTCACTCAGATTATCTATAACCTAATTATATATAGAAATTGAAAAGTTAGTTATTAAATGTTGTAGTATAGTATACCAAATACCGACACTTCTGTTATTGTAGTCTTCCACCTCAAACTCTTTCCTATTGTGGCAAGAAAGAAAGATATTCAAATAATATAGTAGTTTGTAAATCAAAATAAAATATCATATATATTATACACAAAATAAATTAGAAGTGCATAAAATTTGACCAAGCACTACTGGGAGCTAGACTCGGCAACAAATGGATTTGTGATGATTTTCACAATAATACATTTGTTGCAAGGTATAAGGTCCCAGTAGTGCTTAGGAAAATCTGCACGGTGAAGGTTGTATATGTTGTATATGTTGTGTGCGTGTGTGCGCATAAAAAAGGGGGCCTTTATCTTTGATCTTAAAATGACAAATATGCCTATCTAACACTTTTTGAGGGTGCAAGGAACAACAAATGGAGGCAACTTGACACCACAAATGGAGGCAAGTTGTTGATTGCGGGTGCAGGGAACAACACCCGTCAGTACTTTTATCAAATTGTAAATTTCAATTTTGAACCATTCTGTGAATATAGAACATGGATGTAATCTCATAAAATACAGATTACTTATTTTGTTATTCTACATTACTTACTATTTGAGTGAACGTTCCACCTGCAACTTGATCAAGTCTTGTTTGATGCTTCAATTTTGTGTTGACTGTCTTGTAGAAGTACACAATTTTGTATTTCCCCAATATGTTATTCAAAAAACAAAAATAGAATAAAATACTTGTTGAGAAATATCTTCATAGGAGTATCAAAAACTCAAGATCCAAGGGTAACTCAACATTATAAGACTCTTACATTCAACCTTCATCTCATGCACCTAATAAATAGGGGATAAAATTCATGAAATTGAAAAATTACATTACAAAACAATGAGCTAAAACTACCTACAAAAGTACTACCCAATTTATAAACAAAACATTTAACTAATGAATTGTGTTTTTCTTCTCATCTTCACTACCAAAATAATCACCCCTTTAATCTAACTACAGTTTACCGACCATGTGCCTGTCATCCTCAATCAAGACTAAGGAACACTATAGGCAAATACATTGTCTAAATTGTCTACATTAATAAATGCTAGTATATAAAGAAGACAATCTGAAGATAATGAAGATTTGTCTAAAAAAAATGAATACACTAAATTGAACCAATGGCATGTTTACAATAATTATTTTGTATGTGAAATTTTGGGAGTTGCATGAGAAGTTTTAGTGTCTAAATACTCAACTAATCCCTCTAACTGATTAGGAGTGGTTGGGGAAGTTGAGAGGAAAGTTTTCAAACATTCATATTCACTTATTGAATGCTTTGGAGACTACTAGGTTGATTGCCCATGTGTTACTAGTGACTAGGATTCATTAAAGGATACAAAACCTTTCATTTTGGGTTATTGTGTGTGGATTCGAATGTAGGTTTGATTTGGTTAATGTTTACAAGAGATCAATAAAGTATTTAAAGACAATCTTACATGTTTGGAGAGGTTTGAGAGGCACTTATCATGACTATACCCTCACAAATAGTGGCATAGACTAGTTTTACTATGTTTCCTTTCTCTACTGTAGGGGTACAGTCAGAGGGTTCATTGACAAAATGATCCTTTGAATGGTTACTATGAATATGAATGATTTGATATAGCATATTGCTTAAATTAATTGAAGTTTGGAATAGCTTGTGCAAGGGTGAAAATACTTTTGATCATTTTGGTCGTGACTGTTCTTGTACACAGTCAGGAAATGTAACTGTCTAATGATTATATGTAATGTTGAATGGATTAAATGATTTATTCTTGGTAGAAGTGAATGGGAGGAATAGTGTTGGTGTTAGGTTTCATTTATTATTGAATTCAATGGTTTCCAAGATGTGTTGAGGAGTTTGCTCCTTGTTTAATGTTAACTATTCCAACACAATCTATTCATACAATAGTGAAATGCTATGTGTGGAAGGGATGGTTGATAGTGTTCCTTGAGGGAAGGGGGATTGTGAAAGACTTGTTATCATTGACTTGTAGGTGAAATTCCTTTTCTAGTTTTACCTTTTCAATAAAATATTAACCAATTTATTTGTAGGTATTAGTTGGGGGAATCAACTCACTAGGTCTCTCATTGTTGTAAGAAAGAAGAGGATCTTTCCTCATTGTGTTATTTGACATTACAAAGGTGCATCATAATGAGTGCACTTTTATATTATATAAAAATGTGTAACAAATATTTTAGCCAAGTCTAAATGTGGAGATCATGTTATTTGGTAAATGTAGAAACCACTCAAGTATCTATCCACCTAAGCTTTGTACAAATAATCTAATCATTAAAAGTGACTTCTTGGATAAAAATGAAAAATTTCTTAACATTCAATCAAGGATTCCCTTTTCCCTCATATTTATAAAAGTTTGGAATCTCAAAAAGTGGAGGGAAAGGTATGTATGTTATAGATCTATCTAATGGACATGATCAATTCTTCAAACATGTACACTTTGCATTGAGTATGGCTTACCATTTGCAAATCGCTTATTGTGTATTTTGTCTCTTTCCATTCTTAACCAAATGGGTTGTTAGTAGGTTTCTTTTATTTATTTTGAGTTTTTTTATTGTGTACATACTATAGGTATTTTGAATTTTTTGGGTTTGGCTTGGTTCTTTTGATGATTTAGATTGTAATGATTTGGTTTGGTTGAATTTTTATGATTTCTTTGATAGGTATGTGATTGTTTTTTTTTTGGTTATTTGGATTGAATTACTTTTGTTAAGGATTCTAATTGTTGGGATAAAATTGGTATAGTGAATTATGTTTTTTTTGGTTATTTGGATTGAATTAATTTTGTTAAGGATTCTAATTGTTAGGATTAAATTGGTTAGTGAATTAGGTTGTGACAAAAAATATAAATGATAGGGTTTTTGTTTTTTTGCAATGTTTTTTTATTGTAGTGTCAAGAATCATATATTGTGTATTTCCAATATGTTTGGATGCAGGGAAAACTAGAAGAATGAAGGATCACTCATTGATTGCATGATAACCTAGTTTTGAAGGGTCACTAGTTGAGGGGACAATCAAGGTTCAGATGATTGGGCCATTGGAGGACCCTATTTCTTTGTATTAATTGCTATTCAAATTGGATGCATGAATTTCTTGTGAATTATCGGCTGCTATGTATATTGCAACTGCATCCATAAATCTACATATACTTCTCTAGGGTTTTAAGCCACTTAGGGATAAAAATAGAGAAAATAAATCATATCATTCTTTGTCCTATTTCCTTTTAACAAAGTCTCAACTATCAATGATACAATAAATTTGATGCCCTAAGCTATCAATACAAATGGTGCCTAGCTAGAAGCTCATGGGCTATCCATTTGATAACCATAGTCAATATTTCAAAAAAATTGATAACTAATAACATCAAATAATGGAGTTAAAGCACGGGCTAGGGCACCGGTAGAATGCAGTCATTTCAGTCAGCATCTTAGCAATATACAATGGCATCATTATCAATGTGCCAATAATATCAAATAACATCAAATAATATAGATAAAGCACCGGCTAGGGCATGATACCAGTAGAATGTGGTCATTTCAAAGAGCATTCATGATCAAATAAAATGTAATTCATTTGAAATTTGTGGTCGAATATGATACCAGAGGCTCAAAAGATGAAGAAATCACATACCTTCTCTCACGCTCAGCTTTCCCTCATTTTCTCCCACTACTTTTCTATATGCAATTGAAATAAAAATGATTTGGCAATTCACTTTTTTTTTTAATCTATACCTTGAAACTATCTGAATTCCAATGGTCTATTTAGAAACCATTAGAATAACGACACCATTGGGGCCTATTACAAAAAAAACACCAAATTCATAAAAAAAAATCATTCGTCGGAACTTTCTATCTAAATTTGGCCCCAAATGTAGTAGTGTATTATCATATTTTATGGCTTCACCAACCCCACACATTTTGATGGAGAAAAACATTGTTCTGTTTGTATGTGGCAAATGTTCTATTGACATTGATGACAATTAAGTCAATGATGTACTATGCATTCCATATTTTTCTTCTAACCTTATCTCTATCTATCAGATTACTCATAGTGGGACATGGGAGACAATTGAGTTCACACAAGATTCAGTGCACATAAGAGATAGTGAGATAGACATGTTGGTTCCTGGATAGGATTTTACACTCCATGAGACACCAATATACCTATGACTGATATTAAGGAGGGGTTAGTTCCAAATGTGAGAAATCTATAAGTAACTAGACCAACTATAGGGACAAGACTACCCTCTTCACTTTTGGCTCTGCAAAACCAAGGTGAGTACAGCTGATCCAATAGATTCAACTCTATTTTTCACTTAATACTAGATCTAACAATAGATGATAGTGAGAAAGTACTAAATAACAACCTATTATTCATTGACTCTCCATCACTAGGTAGGACAACTATTTAAATTAAATGAAATTTTAATTACTGCTTTTGATTATATGATTTCTTGCAGAATGTAAACAACCATGCCAAGTTGCATCACTAGAGGAAATACTAATTTCTGATCAGTGCCTTGTCCATTGGGCAATAAATCTAAAATAGATACAGAATACAAGAACAAAGATTCCAGGCCATAAACATAATAAACCAGATTCATACACTACTTACAAACATCCTTTTAGTTGAACCAAATGAATCTATGTTTCATTTAGAGACTTTTAACTTGATCCTAGATCAAGGTTGATAAATAAAATGCATACACAAATAAACTCTGAGAAATGAATGAGAAAACCCAAAACTCAACAAGCACAACCAAAGGAGAGATCTGAAAACTGCAAATTGCATCAAGTATAAGGATTCTAAATCCTGTATAACAAACTATTCTAGAACACTACACTTAGACAATATGCAAAGGATTTTGAAGGTTTTTCCCCTCTACTGATACAACCTGCAAAATATATTACAATCTAGACTGAGATTACACACTTAGCTTTTGAGCTTCCTGTGTCAAGAATTTCCAGCCAGCCCTTCTAAATGATCATAAAATTCCTTTTATAGAGACAATGATACAATGAGAAAAAGATCATTTAGGTCAAAAGCCCTAAACCTAACCAACAATCTAAAAAATCTGTAGGAGAATGAAATATGATCTCTTTGTACTCTGCAAGACATTCCTAGGAATAATCGGTTACTTCCTCTAAAAAAGATCAAATCAATAGTTAATGTACTTGGGAGAAGCAACAAATATGATCTATTCGTGAATCAATGAAAAATATCTTCAAAGCAACCAAGTTGCAAGAAATCTGATCTTCCCCCTTTGTCGGATCTGTAAATCAATGAAGTTTGGAATAAAAAATCTTCACCAAACTCTGATCCCGAAAATACAAGTCATTACTGCTTCTATCAATTTGGTCAAAACTGATTTTAAATGCCACCATTGTGTCCTCATCTTTTGGCATTTTCAAAAACATATTATACTGATATATTTTGATAAAAATTAAGCCTCCAAGAAGCATTTCCGTGAGCAGCCTATCACCATTTAAATTTTTTGAATTTACTATATAGTTCAAACTATATAGATTATTTAAATTCATTTTCTGCAAACCTTGAAATTTGAGGCGGGCCCACATGCCATGTGGCATCACTTGATTCATTCGTTGGTCTACCTCATCACCATGTCATACCTATCATCACACCCTCCACCACCTGTCATCCTCTGATTGCCCTATATTGTTGATTGGGTGCTAATATGGAATCTCACTTAGGGACACGTATCGAACTGCCACCATTTCACCAAGTTAACGAGTGAGCATCTTCACATCTCTAGAATAGTGATGACCACTAGATCGACCCACATCCCAAGGTGGCCAACCATCTGTCTGTTCAACTACTCCATCATCGGTCATCACCACATGTCACATTTCTATTGGCTCCACTATCCACCCGAGCCTTTGATTGTACCTCTTAGGCCATGTCACCAAGTGACACTTGTCACCTTGTTGCTATACTGCCAAGGTAATCTCAAGGCATCTTCATCTCAGAGGACTAGCGACGACCATTGACCTGGGAACATATCTCGAGGCATCAAACAAGCTTGTATATTCACTTTTCATCAAAATTACATAACCTTCATGTGTGGGGCCCACCTACTATTTCATCCATCCACATGTCTACCTTGGCTTCCATGCATGTGAGAGGCTCCTCTAACCGGTCATCCACTCAAGACATATATGATATTATTTGTTTCTCCTTATAAACTCCTTACTCTTTTCCCGTAGCAACAATGTGGGATAATCATTTTTGAAGTAATTAAATTCTGGTTCAAAAATATCCTTCAATGCACATGTAGCTGGCAGGCATCAAGGCCCACCACATTTGGATGGTATGTACACAAAGCCCTCTCTCTCTTTCTTCTTTACAATATACTTGAGTGGTACTTCTTTTAAATGTTTTGTTAACACCAAGTAGTTTGAATGTGGGATAAATCCCATAGAACAGAAGACCCTCGAAAAACCTCTCCCCATAGCTCACGTGCACTAGCTCCTCCATCTCCTATAGATTGCCTCATCAAATGGAGGAAAACGTAGCCTTAAAGGCTCACAAAACCTTCTCTAGCCTTGGTGCATGCACATCATCAACTTTCATTGCCCCGATGTGCTGAAAACAAATACAAACAAATGGTGCGTAAGGGGGAAAATAATGGCATCAGTTTGTCTTGCATGCAATGGCCTCCAAAAAATTTTGTTTAATATTGTGCCAATCTTCCCTTAATGTGTATGCCTCTGCAAAGTGCACTCAACACTCTTACTCAAACATCATACGCACCCTACAGATATATAATGGAGACATGCAAGTATATTTAAATCAAATGTGCAACCCCTCCATTCTTTGCTCCGCTGGCAATGATCTAACCTCTTGGCTTCCATGCGTATCATGATAACATATGTGTACATAGCCCAGCAAAATACATAATGCATGAAAAAGGTGCACACATAATCTTTAAACAACTGGTGCAGTCTATAATCCCTTAAAATCCTGCACTCACTGATGATAATGCTGCTGCCCTCTCCATTTTCATCACATTTATTGGTGTACAAACCACTAACCCGGTGCATGAGCAACATAGTCTAATTAAGCCTTTAGTGCTCATACATCATCCACTTCCTCCAAACCATGTACATGCCCTTTGTTTGAAATGCCCAAAATAAATGATGTGCAGAACACCGGTTTAATTGGAGTGTGCAAAAAATGAAGAATGATGTATAATTTAACTAACAATGCTTTCAACATCTCAAAATAATGTACGTAGTCTTAAAACATAGTGCACACTACTGATAATGCCAACACACAAAGATATTTCTCCTCTATGTGCTCTGTTCTTATAAAATGGAAAAAGTGCTGCATTGGGAGGCAAACACACTCCTCTACCAACTACATCACTTTACATTCCTCATTTATTTCTCTGTAAGTTTTGTTCATATGGTGCACATACTACTTGTCATTTTCTTTATAGGCAAGAACTAGTTATGAATTGTTCTTTTAAATCTTGCTTACACCCTTTGTATAGAGTGCACTCCAAATCCATTGAGGCAACACTAGTAAGCACCCGCCAACAGTATGTTTGAAAGGCTCAAACCTCCAAGAGCAACTTCTTTCTTGCGACTGTAGGCCAATGCTTGATAGATTCTGAAACCTTGACAAAATTCTCAACTGCAACCTATCATTTTATTTCTTGTGGTGGCATACCCTTGAAATCTTTTATTATCAAATGATTCAACACCATTGACCATGAATCCATATTTTGTTTAAATCATCCATGCCATCACAGGCTTCTTTCAAAATAGTGAGGCAGGCTGGACCACAAGTGGGTCTAGCCAATTTTTTTTTTGATTTCATTCAACCAGCCCCAAACACATTAGCAATACAATTGGCACTTGAAAAGGGATCCGACCCAGATAACTAGATACTCAAAAAGCTTTAACTTTAATTACTTCACCAGTCACCAAATTTGATTAAAGTACCTCCAGTTGCACTTTAAAAACATTGAGCAAAACTAGACATTGGAAGCTGAAAGCTGGCGAGTACAAAATTTGTACTACAAAGAAAGATCCTATAAAATGGCTTCACCTAAAAATGAACGAGGCGAGAAATTTTAAAACTTTAAAATGTCTATTTAGAATTGTCGGCAAGCACAAACTGAAAATACTACCGACTGCCCTGGGAGGAGATAAACTAAAAATACCAAACGATGAGCTAGAGATGAGCCACTGGAGTTGGAAGAAGCCTCATATACAAGGAAGGAAACAAAACAACCCTCAACTGGAGATGAGCATCTGGCAAAAAGCTACAAATTTCCATAAATAGGCACTTTGCAAAGTTTCCTATCCGTACTTTTCAACATTATAAACACATTTTTATTGATCCTTGCAACCCAATGAAACGGGACCTTCATGGAATGAAACCTTGGGTAAATGGATACTCTCAAACATAGAAAAAAAGGCTATAACTAGTTTCAACATACGATCAATTGGCTATCTAGAAATAATCCCCAAAGTTGTGCCCTCATAACACCCTGAATCGGAAGACAGTGAAACTGTAGAAATTAGTTTTAGAATTGATTGAGCAAAGTGATCAATCCAATTCGTCAGTCTGAAATTTATCAAGGTGAATCACCTTCATGTCTACATTATGGATCAACCTTCAATTATGCTTGACCTTGAACTGGGTGCAAATGGCAAGATCCCAAAGTGAGCTACTAAAAAAATTGAACTATTTATTACTGAAGAAAGACAACAATCTACAAACTGAATGGCCCTGGCAAACACATCAAATGGGCACATGGGAGGCTGAAAATTGGCAAGATGACTTATTCCCATGCCTACAACATTATGTAACAACCGGTACATCTTGATCAATCATAGGGTTCTTAATGCACTTATCTAAACATGGCCTCTGACTAAACTGTGCAACTGAATCCTCATTAAAATGTCAGAAACTACAAACAGAATGAGATTGGTAAACCGGGCAAATGGATTCATCATGGCCTAAAAACTAAAAAATAAGAAGTATTTGACAATTAGAATATAGGGCAAAAGGAAATTTATCAATTGGATCATAGGGTCAAAAGTTATAACTAGTCAAACAAGGCCATTCAGAAAACCAGGCAGATCACAGAAATAGGACATTTTTTGAAGATGTACTTTGGGGGATCCGAAAACTAAATAAATGGAATCGAAAAGGCTTGAGCTTCGGAGCATAAGCTCTCTGATATAAATTGTAAACATTCCCAAAGTGGTGGGTCATGAAACATTTTTGGGAAAAAGATATTCAAGGAAAAATTGGGCTACTATACTCTATTTGACACTTGGCAGAATTGTGCAATTTGACACTTGCTCAAAATGGAACTTCGCCGAATGATTCATGATGATAAGATAATATCATAGAATGCATGCATATACTGAATGGAGTGTGTTAAACATTTGGAACACCTCATAGGCTTCAAAATGATAGCCAGGTACATATGCATGAAAAGCACTAAAAAGGCTTCAAACTGTAAAACTCTAACATGGTACTCAAAACCCATGTTGTATTTTTGAGTCCCAGTAGTGGCTCTGACTTTGGATGCATGCCCCATGTGGGCATGTAGAGAACTTCATAATCTCATGGTAGAAGTAGACCACCTTGAAACTTTAAATCAAAATTTAACTCTCTTTTCACCACTCCCTCCTAACACCTCTTCTCAAAAACAAGAACCCCAACGGAAAGCAAACACACAACTGAAAGAAAAGAAACTGTACATATAGGGAAATTATTTACAAAAGGCTCAAAGCCTCAAAACTTGAACTAGCTCTTCCCTCTCTTAAAAACAAATTTTTTTACCCCATGCTTAAAAGACAAGATAATAGTATCATTCTCACTTGCCTTCCTTAACCCACTATCATCTTGCATTATCTTGGCATATGAAAACTTGTCCACATATTCAATATATGAGCTTTCATGAAGACTAGGCATATTGTAAGCATGAAAATTGTGTGGCATATACATGCTACATTCATTAGATAAGAAAGCACTTGGATG
Organism: Chamaecyparis obtusa; assembly: GCA_027943335.1. Taxonomy (NCBI): domain Eukaryota; kingdom Viridiplantae; phylum Streptophyta; class Pinopsida; order Cupressales; family Cupressaceae; genus Chamaecyparis; species Chamaecyparis obtusa. The sequence goes on from BSBK01008830.1 coordinate 113,694, forward strand.
TATGCAACATTTATCTTCTTCAATCTTTAAACCATAACCCGGAAAGTTGCTATCCAATTGTGAAGAAGTGCACTCAAAATCTATCACTTTGTTAAAGAAAGCATCACTATATCCACTCATATCCATAGATGGTAGGTCATAAGAAAAAAACATACTGACCTTTAAGCAAACACTGAGGAGGCTTATCATATAGGATATGATCTATCTCAAACTTAGGATATGTAGCAATAACTTCAGCATCAAAACATGGACAATCCATACCATAAATTTTATTTCCAATAGGAAAAGCATCTTGCATCCTAGAAACATCAAACAAACCCAAAAGTTGCTGGTGGGTAGGAGGGAAAATACCAGTACATTCATTCTCTCCATATGAAACTTGAGCCATTGATGGATCACCCTTTAATGATTTAATGGAAAACTCAGAATTCAAACAAGATTGAAAATCCACACTACTATCCCAGTCAATACTCAACATTATATTTGGAGTTTCCACATCCACTAAATCTGGAATAACACTGATGACTTCAAAATCTTACATATCATATTCAATCTGATTGTGGTCTCATGATATGGGAGTGTAAGGAAAATTAGAAATATAAGTATTAAAACTTTGGCCATCTGATATATTTTCCTTGTCAAACTGAATATGTGTGAAATGTTGAGTTTCTAATCTTTCTTTCCTTGAAACTCTGAGATACTCATAAGATAACAAATCTGAAATTTGTTCACTATGAAGTGAACAACTATCATTATTCATGCTCATCTTTGATACATTCTCACAATCAAACTCTTCACTTTCACTTTCCACACCCGTAGCAATGTCATTATCATCAAAACTTATATCCATAAGGCATGAAGTTGGAGAATCATTTTCTAACACATACCCCTAAAAATCTAAAACTTTCTCACTGCCTAGCAAGGTTGATATTTCGATTTATCCCAATTGTCATCTTGCTTGATGTAGAAAACTTCTTCCTTATTAGAATCATGAAGTGGGATTTCTTGAAGCATATCATCTTGTGTAAAGAAATCATTGCAAACACTCAATCCGCATCATAGTTGTTATCTTGCTATCCACACAAAACATTTTCATTGTCTTTGTTGGTGTTCAAAATGATGCTTATTGTCTTTAGGCTACCAATATACCCTTAGATGGATTTTGGGAATGGTTAACTCTAAAATGCTATGAGGTCTTAGGGTAACTGGACCAACTATAGGGACAAGACTACCCTCTTCTGCTTCTGGCTCTACAAAACCAAGGTGAGTGCACCTAACCTAGTGTAAACTATACTTCACACACCAAAGACTGGGTTTGAATAATAGATAAAAGGATAGTAAGAAAGTACTAAATGATAACCACACATTCATTGACTCTCCATTGCTATAGGGTGGAACCTTACACAACCAAATACTGAAAACTTAAGGATGGTTCTTAATTTCATGTGTTTGAATCATAACAACCTCAATCAGGACATGTCAACAAGGAAATACTTATCTAGGCAAGTGCCTCATCCATTGGGCAAGGTTTCTTAGACAGACTACACACACACACTAGAATATATCTGAGATTCAAAACTATAAACACATTTACAATCTCCTTTACTACTTACAGAATATCCTTACATAGACAAAAGATAAATCTATGTCCCATCTAGAGCATCATTTCATCTAATCCTGGATTAGAACTCAAGAATGAAGGCATATACATAAAATGGTTATGCAATGAACTAGAAAGTTGAAAATTTATCTATGTTGACACAAATGAGAGATAAGAATCATGTACCTATATTAAGTATGAAGAATCCTCAAGTGTATACAATCAATCCAAAGGAACCATGCTTGCAAACTACAATTTAGACCTGCAATTTTCTTTCTATTGTCAAAATATACCAAAATAGGTCATTACAATTCAAACTGGGTAGAAGACTCACAACCAAAAAAGTTTGAAAACCTCACTCCCAATGACCTTGAATGATCATAAAAATCCCTTTATACTAGGGTTACAATGCAAGCACAATGATCATTTCCAACTCAAAATTCAAATCCACCTAATCCCACCGAGGAGTTAACACAAACAAGACAGGGATCAAGCTGCAACATGCTAGCCCAAACAGTCCATTTCAATAGCCAACTAGCCCTGTACTGGTCCAAGTACCAAATTATCATCAAACCCTAAGAAATCCAACCACATTTGACCTCTGCAACACATTTTAGGGTACTGTATCATTTACTCCCCTATGGCAAGATACTCCTTCACAACACTCATGGCACCTTGGACCACACTGCAACAGCAAGCGCCACCAAACCAATCAAATCTGGCCATGAAAGCATTCAATCCTGGTACTTCTTGTCACAAAAACTCTCTGCAAGTTTGAAATCAAATGCAATGGCTAATTGAAATTTTTTTGAAATGTGGCCGTCGATTGTATCTCTTCCCGATAGATCGAGCAGCCCAATATAATTCATAACAGTTGCGGGCACCTTGAAAAGTCATCTGCCACCTCATAAATCCCTTGGTGAATGAAAACTGAGCATGTCAGCAGCACGACACTGTTGACCCACCTTAACTCTGCATCAGCGATGTCACAATAGTTATCGCATGATCAAATAGCCCAGAGAATGGCTATGCAAACATGCAACACGCTGCACCTACAACCCTTTACCACCTCACAACTTCGCATAACTGCCACCGCTAAGCCTGGTTGTTAGTCGCATGATCACATAGCCTTGAAAAAGGCTATGAGATCATGCGACAAACCATTACTTACTATTCCTCAGCCCTGCCAACAACCGCCACGCCAAAAAATTGCTAAGTCACCGCGCTAACCAATGAGAAGTGCCCATGTCACCAAGAGCACTGGCCCCATGCCCCCTTTCTTCTAGACATGAACACCACAATAGCACCACGTGGCACCCAATAGAAATTCACTAGCTCACCATCGTGGATGCCACATTACCACCTACCACTGGGCCCTAGGGACACATGTCAGCTGGTCACATGATCACATGTCAGAAAAATCTGACATGCGATCATGCGACAACCAACCATAGGTCACCACATAACCACCGATGGGACCACCGCCAAAGAAGCTTTACCTTTTGGAGGATCGAACGGTTGTCACAAAAGCGTGGAGGATAAATGTCATGCATCTTCACCATGTGAACATGTGACAACCACCGATCCTGTCCAAACTTTAACCGTGCTGGAAGCATGAAGAATCAGGTCCCACTAATGAATAGCCACCTCACCACCATAGACATGTGTCAACTAGTCGCATGATCACATAGCCAAAAATTGGGCTATGTGATCATGTGACAACCAACCAAAGGCCGCCACATGACTACCAGCAGGACCACACCCTTTCCACCAACGGGCCCAGCACAAGAAGTAACCGGTCGCATGGTCACATGTCAGAAATTTTTGACATGCGATTATGTGACAACCAATTATTTTGAAACCTTTGAAGACCCGGGCCCACCATCCATCACACTTGCACAGTTAGGGAACGTCAACAAATAGGAAACTGTGAGGTTGAAAACACAAAGGGTTTTTGATGGAAAAGATAAAAAACACACAAGGTTTCTGACGCCAAAAGATAAGCGCACAAAAGCTGGAAGGCACAAGGTTGAAAACAATGAGGGTTTTCACATAGACCGAAAACATCATGGATTTTCAAAAACACTGTGGGTTTTCGACACTGTGGAAGATTCTAAAATTTGTTTCCTGTAGACGTTAGAACTTGAATAACTTTCTAGATTTTGTGATTCAACACGTGTGTTTTGGACTGGAGCAAGGTGACACAATGAAGAACATAGGACAGGACACTTCAAGAAAACTTGCAAGGAAATGGGCCATTTTCAAAATATTTTGCATTGATAGGAAAATTGACCAATAGTGGCTTTAGTTAGGGATGCATGCCTCTTGTAGGCATGACAAGAATTCAGATCTCTAGGAAAAGCAGACCATACCTAGACAAAACAATTAGGCCCTCTCCCCACTTTAAATCCCAAAATTTCACAGACTGGCTCGCTAGCAAAACCTCTAACACCATTATACAGGATATACAAAATATACACAAGCAACATCTGGACACCAAAGGAATGCCATCCTTTTCCTCTATAAAAAACTTGGTTTTTGCTTACAAAATCAAACAAGAGTCTGAAACCTTTTCCACATGCACAATGATAGAAAACACTATCAGGTACCGACTGCAAAACAACCCTAGGTTTATCATCACCAATGCCCTCCTTCACATGTCCCCCCAAAAACTCACTACTTGAAAAACAAGCATCATCAAAATCATCATGGATTGAAACATATGAAAGGGGACAAGAAACTGATACTTTTTCTTCCTGGCTGCAAGCATCCAGCTCATCTCCAATGCACTCTTGCATATCAAAAGAAAAGCAACTATACTCACTTTCACTTACCTCAGCCAAGGCAACTGAAACATGCTCATATATCAAGTTACTCAGGTTTATCAAGTCTGATCTCTCTTGATAAATCAAACCTTTATCCTCATAAGGATGATTCACATGATCAACATCATGAATTAAATTATCACCATTATTTTCACTGCTAGGTGGCAGAAGAAAAACATTGTCACAATGTAATGCATCTTCATCAATAGAGCAACATTCATCGTGCATTACCTTTCTTTCAATTGGCCTCATTTGTGAGGGAGACTCCAGATCAACCGTATGTGAAACTTTAAGTACAGAAGGTGAGTAATCCTCAAAAAATTCCATCCTCTGAGCACACTCCTCAAATAGTGGGTTAGAAACAACATGAAATTATTTCTCATAATAATTTGGACAAAGTGCCAACTGGTTCTCACTAGTGTCCTCATCAAATAACTCATTGGAAACCACACTATATATGTCTTTATTTCCATCATCATACACATCTTTAAAAGAAGAAGAAAATTCAGAGTCAAAGCTAGAGCATGACTCACCATCACTACTGTCAACATATGAATAATCAGTGTTGTCATCAATCTCATCATCATCAGAAGTACCACTCAATGGATTTTCCCACAAATCTTCAATCTCCAAGACTTTACAATCAGCATCATTACCACCCACTAGCATAGAAGACTATGAAGAAAAATCCTCTGCAATATGAGAGAAACCCTGTGGCATATCATCAGAAAGTAATTCATTCTCAACCTCATCCATGCTCCCACAGTCAACACTTTTCTCAGCATCTTTGGCAGTACAACTCATTTCACCTTCATATACAACACTATGATTAATACAACAATTAGAGGGATGAGAGCACTGATGTTTCTCAACCTCCTCCTGATCATTCACCCTACTCTGAATATGAAAACTAGTAGAGGCATGTCTTCTTATAACTCCATACTTCAGATTGCACTCAATATCCAATGCAACCTCAAAAGCCTAATGTAGACTTTGTGGTTGTTTATCCCTCAGCAAGAAACCCATTTTTTGGTTAAATGCACTCAAGTATATAACTAAACAAATCTGATCATGTGGTCTATAGTTTCCAGGGATATCCAATAATGTCCTAGTGAATCTGCTATTAAATCTTTGAATCAACTCACCTTCCTCAATCTGAATTCCCATCAAATTGTCCAACATTGACTTTACATCTACCCAGCTATCAAAATAATCAATGAAGCAAGAACTCAACTCATCCCATGAAGAAATAGAGGCTGCACAAAAAAATGAAAACCACTCCCTTTCATCTCCCTCAAGAGTCTACACAAACAGCCTCATCCACAAATCCTCATGGCAGACATCAAAATCGCACATTAAATCAGAAAAAGCCATCACATGTTTTCTTGCTGATGGACATTGATTCCTATTGAACTTTGGTAGATACTCTCTGATTTCATCAAGGACTTTTTTGGAGAAACTTGGTATGCCATCATAACAAAATGGTGCATACCCCCTACCAATAGGACCCCTACGCACATCCATCACTGATATACAACCTTGTGCCTTTACACTTGATTCTTTGTAAATAAAAAATAGGGAATGAAAACACTTGTAAATGACTCCCACCTCTCACTTAGCTATTCTAAGATGCTTCACACTTGTCCTATCCCTTTAATGACATAATCATTTGATTAGGACCATGCTTATACATAAAAATTTGATGGAGAATACCTGGATTGCCCTGCTAAATGCTGCTACCTTCTTCTCAGCTAAATGAAGTCCCAACAAAACTTCACAACTTAGATTCTTTCTAGCATAGAGTCGCCACCTCTCTTCAGAGGACACAAACTTTACTGATATATCTTGAAACACTGATAGACTCTGATATCTTCCATAGCAAAGTCACATATAACCCAATCAACAAATCCAGGTAGCACACTTGTAAATCTAAAAGACAATTTTTAGATTAGAAAACTTATGAGACTCTTCTCAAAAATGAAAATAGCAAGACTCTGGGATACTCTTAATGGTAAACTTATTTCATCCCTAGTAGAGTCACCATCTTGTTGGTGACTCGAATGGGAAAATCAATCTAGTCAATAAAGATTTTGACTTTACAATATAACCATAACCAGAGATCCTAACAAATATTTTTATTTTTCATTGTTCTCCCCAGCGGAGTCACCATCTTGTTGGTGTTCAAAATGATGCTTATCCTCTTTAGGCTACCAATATACCCTCAGATGGATTTTAGGAATGGTTAACTCCAAAATGTTATGAGGTCTTAGGGTAACTGCACCAACTATAGGGACAAGATTGCCCTCTTCTACTTCTGGCTCTACAAAACCAAGGTAGGTGCACCTAACCTAGTGTAAACTATACTTCACACACCAAAGACTGGGTTTGAATAATAGATAAAAGGATAGTAAGAAAGTACTAAATGATAACCACACATTCATTGAATCTCCATTACTATAGGGTGGAACCTTACACAACCAAATACTGAAAACTTAAGGATGGTTCTTAATTTCATGTGTTTGAATCATAACAACCTCAATCAGGACATGTCGACAAGGAAATACTTATCTAGGCCAGTGCCTCATCCATTGGGCAAGGTTTCTTAGACAGACTACACACACACACACTAGAATATATTTGAGATTCAAAACCATAAACACATTTACAATCTCCTTTACTACTTACAGAATATCCTTACATAGACAAAAGATAAATCTATGTCCCATCTAGAGCATCATTTCATCTAATCCTGGATTAGAACTCAAGAATGAAGGCATATACATAAAATGGTTATGCAATGAACTAGAAAGTTGAAAATTTATCTATGTTGACACAAAGGAGAGATAAGAATCATGTGCCTGTATTAAGTATGAAGAATCCTCAAGTGTATACAATCAATGCAAAGGAACCATGCTTGCAAACTACAACTTAGACCTACAATTTTCTTTCTATTGTCAAAATATACCAAAATAGGTCATTACAATTCAGACTGGGCAAAAAACTCACAACTAGAAAAGTTTGAAAACCTCACTACCAATGATCTCGAATAATCATAAAAATCCCTTTATACCAAGGTTACAATGCAAGCACAATGATCATTTCCAACTCAAAATTCAAATCCACCTAACCCCATGGAGGAGTTAACACAAACAAGACAGGGATCAAGCGACAACATGCTAGTCCAAATAGTCCATTTCAATAGCCAACTAGCCCTGTACTAGTCCAAGTACCAAATTATCATCAAACCCTAAGAAATCCAGCCACATTTGACATTTGCAACACATTTCAGGGTACTGTATCATTTACTCCCCTACGGTAAGACACTCCTCCACAACACTCATGGCACCCTGGACCACACTGCAACAACAAGCACCACCAAACCAATCAAATCTGGGCATGAAAGCATTCAATCCTAGTACTTCCTATCGCAAAAACTCTCTACAAGTTTGAAATCAAATGCAACGACTAATCAACAAAATTTTGAAACGTGGCCGTCGATTGTATCTCTTCTTGACAGATCGGGTGACCCAATATAATTCATAACAATCGTGGGCCCCTTGAAAAGTCATTTTCCACCTCATAAATCCCTCGGCGAATGAAAATTGAGCATGTCAGTAGCATGACACCGTTGACTCACCTTAACTCCACATCAGCGACATTGCAATAGTTGTCGCATGATCGCATAGCCCAGAGAAGGGCTATGCGAACATGCGACATGCTACACCTGCAACCCTTTACCACCTCACAACTCTGCATAACCATTGCCGCTAAGCTTGGCGGTTAGTCACATGATTGCATAGCCTTGAAAAAGTCTATGAGATCATGCGACAAACCATTACTTACCATGCCTCGGCCCTGCCAACAACCACCATGCCAACAAATTGCCAAGTCACTGCGCTGACCAATGAGAAGTGCCCATGTCACCAAGAGCGCTAGCCCCATGCCCCCTTTCTTCCAGACATGACCACCACCGCAGCACCATGTGGCACCCAATAGAAATTTGCCACCTCACCACCATAGAAGCCACATTACCACCTACCACCAGGCCCTAGGGACACGTGTCAGCCGGTCACATGATTGCATGTCAAAAAAATCTAACATGCGATCATTCGACAACCAACCATAGGCCGCCATGTAACCACCAATGGGACCACCACCAAAGAAGCTTTACCTTTTTGAGGATCGGACGGTTGTTGCAAAAGCGTGGAGGATAAACATCATGCATCTTCACCATGTGAACATGCGACAACCACCGATCCTGTCTAAACTTTAATCATGCTGGAAGCATGGAGAATCGGGTCCCACCAATGAAGTACCACCTCACCATCGTAGACATGTGTCAACTAGTCACATGATCACATAGCCAAAAATTGGGCTATGTGATCATGCGATAGCCAACCAAAGGCCGCCACATGACTACCAGGAGGACCACACCCTTTCCACCAATGGGCCCAACACAAGAAGTAATTGGTCTCATGGTCGCATGTCAAAATTTTTTGACATGCGATCATGGGACAACCAATCATTTTGAAACCTTTGAAGACTCGGGCCCACCATCCATCACACTAGCATAGTTAGGGAATGCCAGCAAATAGGAAATTGTGAGGTTGAAAACAAACAGGGTTTTTGATGGAAAAGATCAAAAACACATAAGGTTTCTGACGCTAAAAGATAAGCACACAAAAGCTGGAAGGCACAAGGCTGAAAACAATGAGGGTTTTCACACAGACCGAAAACATCATGGATTTTCAAAAACACTGTGGGTTTTCGACACTGTGGTAGATTCTAAAATTTATTTCCTATAGACGTTAGAACTTGAATAACTTTCTAGATTTTGCGATTCAACACGTGTGTTTTGGACTGGAGCAAGGTGACACAATGAAGAACACAGGGTAGGACACTTCAATAAAACTTGCAAGGAAATGGGCCATTTTCAAAAGATTTTGCATTGAATAGAAAATGGACCAACAGTCTTGCTATTCACAAAGTTCATAATCAGCATTATCACCAACAAAATATTCAACACAAGTGGACTCATCATCGTAATCACTAAAATCAGATTCATCAACATAACTAGTTTTATATTCATTATCACTTTCAATACCGGTATATTCAAAATTTTTAGATTCAACATCACTCTATTCAGCCACAATTATATCTTTGCAAGAAAGATTTTTTTACATGTTCCATCCATTGCATAGTTTTCTGAATACATTCTACTCTCTAAGGGATTGGCAAATTAAGTGTATGAGGAAAATAAAGTTTAAAAAATAAATTTGCCCATACAAAATCCTGAGGACAAAAAGGAATGTCAAACTCCTTGATCCTATCAATAAACCTTATGAAGAAATCATGTTGTGACTCACCCTCCTCTCTGCTCATGTTTTTGAGTAAATGTAACACCACCTTTTCATGCAACCTTTGTGTTAATACTTTTGTTGCTACCTCAAGAACTTCAATCTTTGATACCGGATCCTTTGATTCAGATATGTCTTTTTCATCACTGTGTTCCATATCACCATATTGCTCAACATCACCATACTTTTTGATAAAACAATCCTCTAATGCTTCCATAGATCCTATTGAGCCATAAGGTAATTCTTTAAACCAGTCCCTTGCAATCTCAACTAGAGATATTGCAAAGAGTTTCATCAATACATCCTTATGTGTGATATTGTGATCATCTATCAAATCAGCAAATTTTTTCAAATGATCCTCAGCTGATTGCTCACTAAAACTAGTGAATTTGGGTAAACAATCCTTGACCATTTATGGAACAAGATTTGGGTATCTAGGGATACCTTCAAAATGTATTGCACCAAACAACCTATTCTTAAATAGTTGTGACATCTTAGTGGGCAAAAGATTACAAATTGTCTCTATCTTTTCTAATACATATTTCACTTCAGATTTTGTAGGAATGCAACTAAAATCTTTGAAACATGCAAACCTCTTTTCACACCTTATTCCCCTTTTTCCTTAGTACTTTGATCACTTGATAAGGAAAGCATTTAAAACTTTTAAAATACTTGGATGTATTGGAGTAGCTACAACAATATTTGATCTAAAGTCATCTCCAAATCAGTCTTCAACTTTGTAGAGCCGCCACCTCTTTGCAGAGGAAATTTTTTTCCAAAAACTGAGATCTCTTTCTCCACCAACACATCGAACTTCAATAGGGTACACATGTTGTTTATTAGGACTGGAAATATATCACTTTATGCTTTGATCAAACAAAGAACTCAGAGTCACCACTCACAACTTGGTGAGATGATATCAAATATTTTAAATTTGACTCTTATACACTTCAATGGAAACCACTGGATAACATAAATAAGCCAGCTAGGAGTCAAAGCTCTACTCGTATCTGTGTTATTTATAACTGATTAATAACACTAGAGATATCAATTGATAGAAATAGGTAGGTCAGGAGTCCAGCTCAACTTGGAACCTGCACTATTTACTCTTGATTACAATCTCCACTCCCCAATAGAGTCACCATTTTGTTGGTTCTTGGATAGGATTTTACACTCCATGAGACACCAATATACCTATGATTGATATTAAGAAGGGGTTAGTTCCAAATGTGAGAAATCTATAGGAAACTAGACCAACTATAGGGACAAGACTGCCCTCTTCACTTCTGGCTCTGCAAAACCAAGGTGGTTACAGCTGATCCAATAGATTCAACTCTATTTTTCACTTAATACTGGATCTAACAACAGATGACAGTGAGAAAGTACTAAATAACAACCTATTATTCATTGAATCTCCATCACTGGGTAGGACAACTATTTAAAGTAAATGAAATTTTAATTACTGCTTTTGATTATATGATTTCTTGCAGATTGTAAACAACCATGCCAAGTTGCATCACTAGAGGAAATACTAATTTCTGATCAGTGCCTTGTCCATTGGGCAATAAATCTAAAACAAATACAGAATACAAGAACAAAGATTCCAAGCCATAAACACAATAAACCAGATTCATACACTACTTACAAACATCCTTTTAGTTGAACCAAATGAATCTATGTTTCATTCAGAGACTTTTAACTTGATCCTAGATCAAGGTTGAGAAATAAAATGCATACATAGATAAACTTTGAGCAATGAATGAGAAAACCCAAAACTCAACAAGCACAACCAAAGGAGAGATCTGAAAACTGCAAATTGCATCAAGTATAAGGATTCTAAATCCTGTATAACAAACTGTTCCAAAACACTACACTTAGACAATATGCAAAGGATTTTGAAGGTTTTTTCCCTCTACTGATACAACCTACAAAATATATTACAATCTGGACTGAGGATACACACTTAGCTTTTCAGCTTCCTATGTCAAGAATTTCCAGCCAGCCCTTCTAAATGATCATAAAATTCCTTTTATAGAGACAATGATACAATGAGAAAAAGATCATTTAGGTCAAAAGCCCTAAACCTAACCAACAATCTAAAAAATTTGCAGGAGAATGAAATTTGATCTCTTTGTACTCTGCAAGACATTCCTAGGAATAATCAACTACTTCCTCTGAAAAAGATCAAATCAATAGTTAATGCACTTGGGAGAAGCAACAAATCTGATCTATTCATGAATCAAAGAAAAATATCTTCAAAGCAACCAAGTTGCAAGAAATATGATCTTCCCCCTTTGCCGAATCTGTAAATCAATGAAGTTTGGAATGAAAAATCTTCACCAAACTCTGATCCTAAAAATACCAGTTATTTTTACTTTTATCAATTTGGTGAAAACTGATTTTAAATGCCACCATTGCATTCCTCATCTTTTGGTGTTTCTGAAAATATATTATACTGATATATTTTGATAAAAATTAAGCCTCCAAGAAGCATTTCCGTGAGCTGCCTGTCACCATTTAAATTTTTCGAATTTACTATATAGTTCAAACTATATTATTTATTTAAATTCATTTTCTGCAAACTTTGAAATTTGAGGTGGGCCAACATGCCATGTGGCATCATCTGATTCATTCACCGGTCCACCTAATCACCATGTCATACCTATCATCACACCCTCCACCACCTGCCATCCTCTGATTGGCTTGTATTGCTGACTGGGTGCCAATATGTAATCTCACCTCGAGACACGTGTCACACTCCCACCATTTTTCCAAGTTAATGAGTGAGCATCTTCACATCTCCAGAATAGCGATGACCACCGGATAAACATGCATCCCAAGGTGACCGACCATTTGTCTGTTCAACTGCTCCGTCATCGGTCTTCACCACATGTCACATTTCTATTGGTTCCATTGTCCACCTGAGCATTTGACTGTACCTCTTTGGCCATGTCACCGGGTGACACTTGTCACCCTGTCGCTATACCGCCAAGGTAATCTTTTAGCATCTTCATCTTAGCGGACTAGCGATGACCATCGATTTGGGAACATATCTTGAGGCCTCAAACAAGCTTGTATATTCACTTTTCATGAAAATTACATTACCTTCATGTGTGGGGCCCACCTACTACGTCATCATTCCACATGTCTAGCTCAGCTTCTGTGCAAGTGAGAGGCTTCTCTAACCGGTCGTCCACTCAAGACATCTATGATATTATTCGTTTCTCCTTATAAAATCCTTATTCTTTTCCTGCAACAACAATGTGGGATAATCATTTTCAAAGTAATTAAATTCTGGTTCAAAAATATCCTTCAATGCACATGCAGTTGGCAGGCATCGGGGCTCACCAAATTTGGATGGCATGTACATAGAGCCCTCTCTCTCTTTCTTCCTTACAATATACTTGATCGGTACTTCTTTTAAATGTTTTTTTGACACCAAGTAGTTTGAATGTGGGATAAATCCCATAGAAAAAAAGACACCCGAAAAACCTCTCCCCATAGCTCACGCGCACTAGCTCCTCCATCTCCTATAGACTACCTCATCAAATGGAGGAAAATGTAGCCTTAAAGGCTCGCACAACCTTTTGCAGCCTTGGCACATGGACATCATTGACTTTCATTACCCTGATGTGCTGAAAACAAACACAAACAAATGGTGCGTAATGGGGAAAACAATGGCATCAGTTTGTCTTGCATGCAACGGCCTCCAAAAAACTTTGTTTAATATTGTGCCAATCTTCCCTTAATGTGTATGCCTCTGCAAAGTGCACACAACACTCTTACTAAAACATCATACGCATCCTACAGATATATAATTGAGACGTGCATGTATATTTAAATCAAATGTGCATCCCTCCATTCTTTGTTTGGCTGGAAATGCTCTAACCTCCTAGCTTCCATGCGTATCATGATAACATATGTGTGCATAGCCCAGAAAAATGCATAACGCATGAAAAGGGTGCACACATAACATTTAAACAACTGGTACAGTCTGTAATCCCTTGAAATCATGCACTCACTGATGATAACGTTGTTGCCCTCTCCATTTTCATCATGTTTATTGGTGTACATACCACTAAACCGGTGCATGAACAACATGGTCTAATTAAGCCTTCAGTGCTCATACATCATCCACTTCCTCCAAATTGTGTGCATGCCCTTTGTTTGAAACGCCCAAAATAAATGATGCACAAAACATCGGTTTAATTGGAGTGTGCAAAAAATGAAGAACGATGTATAATTTAACTAACAATGCTTTCAACATCTCAAAATAATGTACATAGTCTTAAAACATAGTGCACACTACTAAAAATTCCAGCACACAAGGAGATTTTTCCTCTACGTGCTCTATTCTTATAAAATGGAGAAAGTGCTGCATTGGGAGGCAAACACACTCCTCTACCAACTGCATCACTTTACAAATTTGGTGCATACAAAATAGTCATAATGCACAATCTTTTACTAATATTTTGCATTTCCTCATTTATTTCTTTGCAAGCTTTGTTCATATGGTGCACATACTACTTGTCATTTTCTTTATAGGCAAGAACTAGTTATGAATTGTTCTTTTAAATCTTGCTTACACCCTTTGTATAGAGTGTACTCCAAATCCATCGAGGCAACACTAGTAGGCACCCACCCATAGTATGTTTGAAAGGCTCAAACCTCCAAGAGCAACTTCTTTCTTGCGACTGTAGGCCAATGCTTGATAGATTCTGAAACCTTGACAAAATTCTCAACTACAAACCTATCATTTTATTTCTTGTGGTGGCATACCCTTGAAATATTTTATTAACAAATGATTTAACACCATTGACCATGAATCCATATTTTTTTATACTTGTCACTTTTTATTTTGTTTAAATCCTCCACGCCATCACAGGCTTCTTTCAAAATAATGAGGCAGGCTGGACCCCAAGCGGGTTCGACCAAATTTTTTTTTGATTTCATTCAAGTGGCCTCAAACACATCAGCAATACAACTGGCACTTGCAAACGGATCCGATCTGGATAACCGGATACTCAAAAAGCTTTAATTTTAATTACTTCGCCAGTCACCAAATTTGATTAAAGTGCCTCCAGTCCCACTTTAAAAACATTGAGCAAAACTAAACACTGGAAGTTGAAAGATGGCGAGTACAAACTTTGTACTACAAAGAAACATCCTGTAAAATGGATTCACCTAAAAATTAACAAGGCGAGAGATTTTAAAAATTTAAAACATCTATTCAGAATTGTCGGCAAGCACAAACTGAAAACACTGCCGACTGCCTCGGGAGGAGATAAACTAAAAATACCAAACAATGAGTTGGAGATGAGCCATTGGAGTTGGAAGAAGCCTCATATACAAGGAACACAAGAAAACAAGCCTCAACTAGAGATGAGCATCTGGCAAAAAGCTACGAATTTCCAAAAATAGTCACTTTGCAATGTTTTCTATCTGTACTTTTCAACATTATAAACACATTTTTATTGATCCTTGCAGCCGGATGAAATGGGACCTTCATGGCATGAAACCTTGGGCAAAAGATCACTCTCATACATAAAAAACAAGGCTATAACTAGTTTCAACATACAATAAATTGGCTATCCAGAAATAATCCCCAAAGTTTGTGCCCTCAAAACACCCTGAATCGGAAGACAGTGAAACTGTAGAAATCAGTTTTAGAATTGATTGAGCAAAGTAATCAATCGAATTCATCATAGTCTGAAACTTATCAAGGAGAATCACCTTCATGTCTACATTATGGATCAACCTTCAATTATGCTTGACCTCAATCCAGGTGTAAATGGCAAGATCCCAAAGTGAGCTACTAAAAAAACTGAACTATGCACTGCTGAAGAAACTCAACAATCTGTAAACAGAATGGCCCTGGCAAACATGTCAAACGGGCACATGGGAGGCTGAAAATCAGCAAGATGACTTATTCCCATGCCTAAAACATGATGCAACAACTGGTACATCATGATCAATCATAGGGCACTTAATGCACTTATTTGAATAAGGCCTCCGACTAAACTATGCAACTGAATTCTCATTAAAATGTTAGAAACTACAAAGGTAATCAGATTGGCAAACCGGGGAAACTGATTCATCATGGACTAAAAACTGAAACATAAGAAGTATTTGAACATTGGAATATAGGGCAAAAGGAAATTTATCAATTGGATCATATGGTCAAAAGTTATAACTAGTCAAACAAGGCCATTCAGAAAACTGGGCAGATCACAGAAATAGGACAATTTTGGAAGACCAACTTTGGGGGATCCAAAAACTAATCAAATGGACTCGAAAGGGCTTGAGCTTCGGAACATAAGCTCTCTGATATACATTGTAAACATTCCTAAAGTGGCGGGTCATGAAACATTTTTGGGCACAAGCTATTCAAGGGCAAACTGGGCTACTATACTCTGTTTGACACTTAGGTAGAATTGTGCAATTTGACACTTGCTCAAAATGGAACTTTGCCGAATGATTCAGGATGATAAGATAATATCATAGAATGCATGCATATATTGAATGGAGTGTGTTAAACACTTGGAACACCTCATAGGCTTCAAAATGATAGCCGGGTACATATGCATGAAAAGCACTAAAAAGGCTTCAAACTGTAAAATTCTAACATGGTACTCAAAACCCATGTTGTATTTTTGAGTCCCAAAAGCGGCTCTGACTGTGGACGCATGCCCCATGTGGGCATGCAGAGAACTTCAAAATCTCATGGTAGAAGTAGACCACCCTGAAACTTTAAATCAAAATTTAACTCTTTCTTTTTTCACCACTCCCTCCTAACACCTCTTCTCAAAAATAAGAACCCCAACGGAAAGCAAACACACAACTGAAAGCAAAGCAACTGTACATACAAGGAAATTATTTACAAAAGGCTCAAAGCCTCAAAACTTGAACCAGCTCTTCCCTCTCTTAAAAACAAATTTTTTTATCCCATGCTTAAAATACAAGATAACGGTATCATTCTCACTTGCCTTCCTTAACCCACTATCATCTTGTATTATCTTGGCATATGAAAACTTGTCTACATATTCATTATATGAGCTTTCATGAAGACCAGACATATTGTAAGCATGAAAATTGTGTGGCATATACATGCTACATTCATTAGATAAGAAAGCACTTGGATGTATGCAACATTTATCTTCTTCAATCTTTAAACCATAACCCTAAAAGTTGCTATCCAATTGTGAAGAAGTGCACTCAAAATCTATCACTTTGTTAAAGAAAGCATCACTATATCCACTCATATCCATAGATGGAAGGTCATAAGAAAAAACATACTGACCTTTAAGCAAACATTGAGGAGGCTCATCATATAGGATATGATCTATCTCAAACTTAGGATATGTAGCAATAACTTCAGCATCAAAACATGGACAATCCATACCATAAATTTTATTTCCAATAGGAAAAGCATCTTGCATCCTAGAAACATCAAACAAACCCAAAAGTTGCTGGTGGGTGGGAGGGAAAATACCAGTATATTCATTCTCTCCATATGAAACTTGAGCCATTGATGGATCACCCTTTAATGATTTAATTGAAAATTCAGAATCTGAGCAAGATTGAAAATCCACACTACTATCCTAGTCAATACTCAACATTATATTTGGAGTTTCCACATCCACTAAATCTAGAATAACACTGATGACTTCAAAATCTTACATATTATATTCAATCTGATTGTGGTCTCATGAGATGGGAGTGTAAGGAAAATAAAAAATATAAGTATTAAAACTTTGGCCATCTAATATATTTTCCTTGTCAAACTGAATATGTGTGAAATGTTGAGTTTTTAATCTTTCTTTCCCTGAAACTCTGAGATACTCATAAGATAACAAATCTAAAATTTTTTCACTTTGAAGTGAACAACTATCATTATTCATGCTCATCTCTGATACATTCTCACAATCAAACTCTTCACTTTCACTTTCCACACCCATAGCAATGTCATTATCATCAAAACTTATATCCATAAGGCATGAAGTTGGAGAATCATTTTCTAACACATACCCCTGAAAATATGAAACTTTCTCACTGCCTGGCAAGGATTGACATTCCGATTTATCCCAACTGTCATCTTGCTTGATGTAGCAAACTTCTTCCTTATTAGAATCATGAAGTGGGATTTCTCGGATCATATCATCTTGTGTAAAGAAATCATTGCAAACACTCACATCCACATCATAGTTGTTATCTTGCTGTCCACACAAAATATTTTCATTGTCTTCCTGTTCACAAAGTTCATCATCAACATTATCACCAACAAAATATTCAGCACCGGTGGACTCATCATCATAATCACTAAAATCAGATTCATCAGCATAACTAGTTTCATATTCATTATCACTTTCAATACCAATATATTCAAAAATTTTAGATTCAACATCACTCTATTCAGCCACAATTATATCTTTGCAAGAAAGATTTTTTACATGTTCCATTCATTGCATAGTTTTCTCAATACATTCTACTCTCTGAGGGATTGGCCAATTAAGTGTATGAGGAAAATAAAGTTTAACAAATAAATTTTCCCATACAAAATCCCGAGGATAAAAAGGAATGTCAAACTCCTTAATCCTATTAGTAAACGTTATGAAGAAATCATGTTGTGACTCACCCTCCTCTCTGCTCATGTTTTCTAGTAAATGTAACAACACCTTTTCTTGCAACCTTTGTGTTAATACTTTTGTTTCTGCCTCAAGAACTTCAAGCTCTGATACCAGATCCTTTGATTCAGATATGTCTTTTTCATCACTATGTTCCATATCACCATATTGCTCAACATCACCATACTTTTTGATAAAACAATCTTCTAATGCTTCCATAGATCCTATTGAGCCATAAGGTAATTCTTTAAACTAGTCCCTTGCAATCTCAACTAGAGATATTGCAAAGAGTTTCATCAATACATCCTTATGTGTGATATTGTGATCATCTATCAAATCAGCAATTTTTTTCAAATGATCCTCAGCTGATTGCTCACCAAAACCAGTGAATTTGGGTAAACAATCCTTGACCATTTATGGAACAAGATTTGGGTATCTAGGGATACCTTCAAAATTTATTGCCCCAAACAACCTATTCTTTAATAGTTGTGACATCTTAGTGGGCAAAAGATTACAAACTGTCTATATCTTTTCTAATACATATTTCACTTCAGCTTTTGCAGGAATGCAACTAAAATCTTTGAAACATGCAAACCTCTTTTCCCACCTTATTCCCCTTTTTCCTTAGAGCTTTGATCACTTGATAAGGAAAGCATTTAAATTTTTTAAAATACTTGGATGTATTGGAGTAGCTACAACAATATTTGATCTAAAGTCATCTCCAAATAAGTCTTGAACTTTGCAGAGCTGCCACCTCTTTGCAGAGGAAATTTTTTTCCAAAAATTGAGATTTCTTTCTCCACCAACACATCAAACTTCAACAGGGTACATATGTTGTTTATCAAGACTGAAAATATATAACTCTATGCACTGATCAAACAATGAACTCAGAGTCGCCACTCACAACTTGTTGAGATGATATCAAATATTTTAAATTTGACTCTTATACACTTCAATGGAAACCACTGGATAAAATAAATAAGTTGTCTAGGAGTCAAAGCTCTACTCATATCCACATTATTTATAACTAATTAATAACACTAGAGATATCAATTGATTGAAATAGGCAGGTTAGGACTCCATCTCAACTTGGAACTTGCACTATTTACTCTTGATTACAATCGCCAGTCCCCAACAGAGTCACCATTTTGTTGGTTCCTGGATAGGATTTTACACTCCATGAGACACCAATATACCTATGACTAATATTAAGGAAGGGTCAGTTCCCAATGTGAGAAATCTATAGGTAACTAGACCAACTATAGGGACAAGACTGCCCTCTTCACTTCTGGCTCTGCAAAACCAAGGTAGGTACACTTGATCCAATAGATTCATCTCTATTTTTCACTTAATACTGGATCTAACAATAGATGACAGTGAGAAAGTACTAAATAACAACCTATTATTCATTGACTCTCCATCACTAGGTAGGACAACTATTTAAAATAAATAAAATTTTAATTACTGGTTTTGATTATATGATTTCTTGCAGATTGTAAACAACCATGCCAAGTTGCATCACTAGAGGAAATACTAATTTCTGATCAGTGCCTTGTCCATTGGGCAATAAATCTAAAATAGATACAGAATACAAGAACAAAGATTCCAAGCCATAAACACAATAAACCAGATTCATACACTACTTACAAACATCCTTTTAGTTGAACCAAATGAATCTATGTTTCATTCAGAGACTTTTAACTTGATCCTAGATCAAGGCTGAGAAATAAAATACATACAAAGATAAACTTTGAGCAATGAATGAGAAAACCCAAAACTCAACAAGCACAACCAAAGGAGAGATCTGAAAACTGCAAATTGCATCAAGTATAAGGATTCTAAATACTGTATAACAAACTATTCCAAAACACTACACTTAGACAATATGCAAAGGATTTTGAAGGTTTTTCCCCTTTATTGATACAACCTGCAAAATATATTACAATCTAGACTGAGGATACACACTTAGCTTTTCAGCTTCCTATGTCAAGAATTTCCAGCCAGCCCTTCTAAATGATCATAAAATTTGTTTTATAGAGACAATGATACAATGAGAAAAAGATCATTTAGGTCAAAAGCCCTAAACCTAACCAACAATATGAAGAATCTGCAGGAGAATGAAATTTGATCTCTTTGTACTCTGCAAGACATTCCCAGGAATAATCAACTACTTGCTCTGAAAAAGATCAAATCAATAGTTAATGCACTTGGGAGAAGCAACAAATCTGATCTATTCATGAATCAAAGAAAAATATCTTCAAAGCAACCAAGTTGCAAGAAATATGATGTTCCCCCTTTACCGGATCTATAAATCAATCAAGTTTGGAATGAAAAATCTTCACCAAACTCTGATCCTAAAAATACCAGTCATTACTGCTTCTATCAATTTGGTGAAAACTAATTTTTAATGCCACCATTGTGTTCCTCATCTTCTGGTGTTTTCAAAAACATATTATACTGATATATTTGGATAAAAATTAAGCCTCCAGGAAGCATTTCCATGAGCAGCCTGTCACCATTTAAATTTTTCAAATTTACTATATAGTTTAAACTATATGATTTATTTAAGTTCATTTTTTGCAAAGCTTGAAATTTGAGGTGGGCCAACATGCCACGTGGCATCACTTGATTCCTTCACTCGTCCACCTCATCACCATGTCATACCTTTCATCACACCCTCTGCCGCCTGTCATCCTCTGATTGGCCTGTACCAGTGACTGGGTGCGATTATGGAATCTCACCTCGGGAAACATGTTGCACTTTCACCATTTGGCCATGTTAACGAGTGAGCATCTTCACATCTTCAGAACAACGATGACCACCAGATCGACATGAATCCCAAGGTGGCCAACCATCTGTCTGTTCAACTGATCCGTCATCAATCTTCACCACATGTAACATTTCTATTGGCTCCACTGTCCACCTGAGTGTTTGACTGTACATCTTTGGCCATGTCACTGGGTGCGACTTGTCACCCTGTTGCTATACCGCCAAGGTAATCTTTGAGCATCTTCATCTCAGTGGACTAGCGACGACCATCAATTTGGGCACATATCTTGAGGCATCAAACAAGCTTTTATATTCACTTTTCATCAAAATTACATTACCTTCATGTGTGGGGCCTACCTACTACATCATCTGTCCACATGTCTACGTCAACTTCTGTGGATGTGAGAGGCTCCTCTAACCGGTCGTCCAATCAAGACATCTATGATATTATTCGCTTCTCCTTATAAACTCCTTATTCTTTTCCTGCAGCAACAATGTGGGATAATCATTTTCGAAGTAATTAAATTATGGTTCCAAAATATCCTTCAATGCACACGCAGCTGGTAGGTACCAGGGCCCACCAAATCTGGATGACATGTACACAAAGCCCTCTCTCTCTTTCTTCTTTACAATATACTTGAGCGGTACTTCTTTTAAATGTTTTGTTGACACCAAGCAGTTTGAATGTGGGATAAATCGCATAGAATAGAAGACCCCCGAAAAATCTCTCCCCATAGCTCACGCGCACTAGCTCCTCCTTCTCTTGTAGACTGCCTCATCAAATGGAGGAAAACATAGCCTTAAAGGCTCACACAACCTTCTGCAGCCTTGGTGCATGCACATCATTGACTTTCATTGCCCCAATGTGCTGAAAACAAACACAAACAAATGGTGCATAAGGGGGAAAATAATGGCATTAGTTTGTCTTGCATGCAGCAGCCTCCAAAAAACTTTGTTTAATATTGTGCCAATCTTCCCTTAATGTGTATGCCTCTGCAAAGTGCACACAACACTCTTACTCAAACATCATACGCACCCTACAGATATATAATGGAGACATGCATGTATATTTAAATCAAATGTGCAGCCCCTCCATTCTTTGTTCGGCTGGCAATGCTCTAACCTCCTAGCTTCTATGCATATCATGATAACATATGTGTGCATAGCGCAACAAAATGCATAATGCATGAAAAAGGTGCACACAAAATCTTTAAACAACTGGTGTAGTTTGTAATCCCTTGAAATCGTGCACTCACTGATGATAATGCTGCTGCCCTCTCCATTTTCATCACATTATTGGTGTACAGACCACTAAACCAGTGCATGAGTAGCATGGTCTAATCAAGCCTTTAGTGCTCATACATCATCCACTTCCTGCAAACCGTGCACATGCCCTTTGTTTGAAATGCCCAAAATAAATGATGTGCAGAACACCTATTTAATTGGAGTGTGCAAAAAATGAAGAACGATGTATAATTTAACTAACAATGCTTTCAACATCTCAAAATAATGTACGCAGTCTTAAAACATAGTGCACACTACTGACAATGCCATCACACAAAGAAATTTCTCCTCTACATGCTCTCTTCTTATAAAATGGAGAAAGTGATGCATTGGGAGGCAAACACACTCCTCTACCAACTGCATCACTTTACAAATTTGGTGCGTACAAAATAGTCATAATGCATAATCTTTTACTAATATTTTGCATTTCCTCATTTATTTCTTTGCAAGCTTTGTTCATATGGCGCACATACTACTTGTCATTTTCTTTATAGGCAAGAACTAGTTATGAATTGCTCTTTTAAATCTTGCTTACACCCTTTGTATAGAGTGCACTCCAAATCCATTGAGGCAACACTAGTAAGCACCCACCGACAGTATGTTTGGAAGGCTCAAACCTCCAAGAGCAACTTCTTTCTTGCAACTGTAGGCCAATGCTTGATAGATTCTGAAACCTTGACAAAATTCTCAACTGCAAACCTATCATTTTATTTCTTGTGGTGGCATACCCTTGAAATCTTTTATTATCAAATGATTCAACACCATTGACCATGAATCCATATTTTTTTATTCTTGTCACTTTGTATTTTGTTTAAATCCTCCATGCCATCACAAGCTTCTTTCAAAATAATGAGGCATGTTAGACCCCAAGCGGGTCCGACCAAATATTTTTTCAATTTCATTCAACCAGCCCCAAACACATCAGCAATACAACTGGTACTTGCAAATGGATCCGATCCGAATAACCGGATACTCAAAAAGCTTTAATTTTAATTACTTCACCAGTTGCCAAATTTGATTAAAGTGCCTCCAGTTGCACTTTAAAAGCATTGAGCAAAACTAAACACTGGAAGCTGAAAGCTGGTGAGTACAAACTTTGTACTACAAAGAAACATCCTATAAAACGGCTTCGCCTAAATGAACGAGGTGAGAGATTTTAAACCCCTTTAAAACGTCTATTCAAAATTATCGGCAAGCACAAACTGAAAACACTGCTAATTGCCCCGGGAGGAGATAAACTAAAAATACCAAATGATGAGTTGGAGACGAGCCACTAGAGCTAGAAGAAGCCTCATAGACAAGGAACGCAAAAAAGAAACCGACAACTAGATATGAGCATCTGGAAAAAAGATACGAATTTCCAAAAATAGGCACTTTACAAATTTTTCTATCAGTACTTTTCAACATTATAAACACATTTTTACTGATCCTTGCAACCCGATGAAATGGGACCTTCATGGCATGAAACCTTGGGTAAATGATCACTCTCATACATAGAAAAAAAGGCTATAACTAGTTTCAACATACGATCAATTGACTATCCAGATTTAATCCCCAAAGTTGTGTCCTCAGAACACCTTGAACTGGAAGACAGTGAAATTGTAGAAATTGGTTTTAGAATTGATCAAGCAAAGTGATCAATCGAATTCGTCATAGTCAGAAACTTATCAAGGTGAATCACCTTCATGTCTACATTATGGATCAACCTTCAATCATGCTTGACCTCGATCCAGGTGCAAATGGCAAGATCCCAAAGTGAGCTACTAAAAAAACTGAACTATGCATTTCTGAAGAAACTCAACAATCTGCAAATTGAATGGCCCTGACAAACATGTCAAACGGGCACATGGGAGGCTGATAATCAGCAAGATGACTTATTCCCATGCCTAAAAAATGAGACAATAACCAATACATCTTGATCAATCACAGGGTGCTTAATGCACTTATCCAAACAGGGCCTCCGACTAAACTGTGCAACTGAATCCTCATTAAAATGTTAGAAACTGCAAACTGAATCAAATTGGCAAACCGGGGAAATAGATTCATCATGGCCTAAAAACTAAAACATAAGAAGCATTTGACCACTGGAATACAGGGCAAAAAGAAATTTATCAATTGGATCATAGGGTCAAAAGTTATAACTAGTCAAACAAGGCCATTCAGAAAACCGGGCAGATCACAGAAATAGTACATTTTTGGAAGACCAACTTTGGGGGATCCAAAAACTAATCAAACGGACTCGAAAAGGCTTGAGATTCAGAACATAAGCTCTCTGATATACATTGTAAACATTCCCAAAGTGGTAGGTCATGAAATATTTATGGGCACAAGATATTCAAGGGCAAACTGGGCTACTGTACTCTGTTTGACACTTAGGTAGAATTGTGCGATTTGACACTTGCTCAAAATGGAACTTCGTTGAATGATTCAGGATGATAAGATAATATCACATAATGCATGCATATACTGAATGGAGTGTGTGAAACACTTGGAACACCTCAGAGGCTTCAAAATGACAGTCGAGTACATATGCATGAAAAGCACTAAAAAGGCTTCAAACTGTAAAACTCTAACATGGTACTCAAAACCCATGTTGTATTTTTGAGTCCCAACAAGACAATATTGTTGCAACAAGAATAGTTTATCATTCTTCCCACTTTTAGTCTTTCTCTCATTTTGGTCCACCATATCCACAGTCGGTGAATCACTCTCTTTCTTCATGAGAGTCTTTTGAGGTGAAGTACGATGATTTAAACTTATGTGTTATTCTTGAGACTAGTGTTGTGACATCTAAACCTCCACCTCTTATTGAGTTTTCATTTTTTAGTGAGATTCATCTTCATCTTTTCCTAACATTGTAGCTCCATGTATTGAGCTACCTAGTGTAGTTGTTGACGACATATCAGAGAAGATTCTTCTCCTCTCAAATGATAGTTTCATGTTAGGAATAATAGTCCACCAACACAACTGGGGGGGGGGGGGGGAGGGTGAATCAGTTGTGAGATAGATTATTAAACTTTAAACTTTAAACAAGAGCTACACAAATCAAATGATAACATAGTAAATGCCAACACAGTAACACAATATTTTGTTATCGAGGAAATCCTGTTAAAGGTAAAAACCCCGACGGGAAGTAGCACCCACAAATGATATACTAAGCATATAGTATCTCTGTTAAAAGATATAGCCCTATTAGGAGGTCATTAAAACATTACAATACACAGTCCTTGTTAAAGGATAGACCTTGTTAGGATTCAAAGAAATGAAGGCTCATTGCCCAAAGAAGGTTATGCCCACCTCCAAAACTCATTGTTCGCAACACAAGTGTATATGAAGGAAATACACAATCCTTGTGAAATTTATGATAGAAATGTTAGGAATAGTCCCAAGAGATAACTGAGAGGTGGGGTGGGGGGGGGGGGGGTGAATCAATTATCTACAAGTTTAAAGTCTTTATCCAATTAAGTATACTTAAACATAAAGCATAAACACAATGAAAGAACACAGGAACACAATACAAATATTTTGGTTACAGGGAAACCCAAATAGGTAAAAACCTCGATGGGACTTGATACCCACTAATATTCTGTACTAGTGTATAATGATCTTTGCTAGAAGATCCTTTACCCTATTAGGAGTAGCTTTACAATATATTAAGTACAGTAGACCTAGTTAAGGGTCAGACAATGTTAGGAGTCTTTTACAATTTTCCCTATTAGGGGAGAGGACACATTGTTCGAGAGCTCACTACTCAAATGGGCAAAGGCTACAACCTTCTAAATAATAGATACACACTATATCTGGATCTTGGTGAACTGCACTTTGACCTGCTATCTGGATCAATTCCAATGAATAACACAAGTTCTTTACTTGTTCACATAGACCTTCTTCTGATGGTTCAACACTTCACACACTCTGCTCTACTCTACTTAATCAACCATGAACCACACTTCAACAATCACAAATGGCTGCCTATAAATATCTTTCCTCCAAATGATATAATCAAGCTGGCTTGTTAGAACCACCTTGAAATCATATTAGAGAAACCATAATAAACTCCAACAAACATTCTGTTAGCTCTACTATGCACACAACTCAATTTGGGACCTATCTAATAAAATAATTGTAGACGCACGCTACACACTGTCGGCTCTACCAAAACAACTGGAACTTTCTTTGTAAGCTAAATTAACTTATGCACTCTTAACCAAACATTAATAACACTTCTCCAAGCTTAACTCCAAGGGTGCATACCCTCAAGATAGGTGCAACTCAAGAACCAATAAAATCTCTGTTGGCTCTTCTGAACAAACACAACGAACTGCTACTAGAAAATAAAGACTGCATAACTTCACTTGTGTTCATCATCAGACTATGCGTCCATGAAATTAACATCACTAACATGTCTTCAACATATATCCAAGCACACAAGGCTCCATGATAACTATACGGAAAACCATACATAGAACACTGTCTGTTACTTTGTCAGGAACACTGCTGACACCAATTGCTATATAATTGTCTGTACTAATAGTTAACCTCTGCGCCCATGATATCATGCCCATGCTACATATACTGAAAGCTTACTACATAAGACTTCCATGCATGCTACTTTCCATATGTTGTCATCAATGACAAACATACAGTTAGTACTGGCCTGCTGGCAAATCTCCAACAATCTCCCCCTTTGGCATTGATGACAACATGTGGAATGAAAACCACCATCAACCCAAATGAACATTTCTTTTATAAAATTCTCCATTTCTTTTATAAAATTCTCCATTTCTTTTACAAAGCTCCCCCAAAGATGAATCTTCCATCTGCTACAATATTTTCAAATATTCTCCATTTCTTCAACTATACTGCTATCATAACTGAATGCTGCTCCCCCTTAGTATATTACTCTTCTTTTTACTTCTATTTTTCATGACTCTATATATGCTCCCCCTTTGACATCAATGGAAAAGGGTGCCATTTATTTTAAGCACTAGTACTACTCCTAAGGTAGAGTAGTCAACCTTCCACCAGTCCCAGAGGATTGATGCCTTTCCTTCTTTCTTCTAAGTAGAAATAGGGAAGGGAATGACTCCCAACTTCTCCTTGAGATACTCAAAAGTATCCTTAGGCAAGGGTTTTGTGAATATATCTGCCAACTATTCTTTAGTACTCACATAGTCCAACTTGACTTCTTTCTCTATCACTTTCTCTCTTAGGAAGTGATACTTGATCTCAATGTGCTTAGTCTTTGCATGCATCATAAGGTTCTTTGACATATTGATAGTGCTGGTGTTATCATAGTGAATAACAATAGGATAGTCAATCTGGATTCCAAAATCCTTTATCATCTGTTTGATCCAAAAAATTGTAGAACAATTCAAGGCTGCTGCAACATACTCCACTTCTGCTGTTGACTGAGAAATACAATTTTGTTTCTTGCTTGTCCAAGTGACAAGTCTATCACCAAGAAACACTGCTCCACCTGAAGTACTCTATCTGTCATCAACACATCCTACCCAATCTGCATCAGTGTACACATGAAGCTCAACATTTTTTGAATTAGGATACCATAGACCATAATCTATAGTGCACTGCAAGTATCTAAATATTCTCTTTACTTCCATGAAGTGACTTTGTTTAGGATCTGCTACAAATCCTCCAACTATGTCAACTGCATTGGAAATATCAGGTCTAGTCTAAGTAAGATATATGAGTTTACCAGTCATAGACTTATACAATATTATATATACTGCTGGTGAGTCATCTTCTTTTGTAAGCTTGCATCTAGTGATTATAGGGGTTCCTACTGGCTTGCAATCATCCATCTTGAATTTCTTCAGTATCTCTTTCACATACTTTGATTGATTAATGAAAATCCCTTTTTCTGTCTGCTACACATTTAGTCCCAAAAAGTACTTGATAGGACCAATCATACTCATCTCAAACTCATTCTACATTTCTTTGGCAAATTTAGCACTGAGTTTGTCATTACCTCCAAAGATAATGTCATCAACATATATAGCTACAAGAAGTAAACCTTCAGATGTCTCTCTAATGAATAGATTACAATTTGCTACTCCTTTCTTGAATCCAATGTTTGTTAAGTATCCATCTGGTCTCTCATACCATGCTCTAGGGGCTTGCTTAAGTCTATAGAGGGCTTTCTTTAGTCTGCATACCATATTAGGTCTGTTTGATAAGGTGAATCCTTTAGGCTTCTCAATGTATACTTATTCTTTTAGGTCTCCATTCAAGAATGCTGACTTGACATCCATCTGATAAACTTTGAAGTTTTTAACTGTAGCATAAGCTAGAAACAACTTAATAGCTTCTAATCTACTCACATGTGCAAATGTGTCTGAATAATCAATGCCTTCTCTTTGTGCATATCCTTTACATACTAATCTTGCTTTGTTTCTTACTACTGTACCATCTTCATTCATCTTGTTTCTGAATATCCACTTTGTTCCAATCACATTTTTATCACTAGGTCTAGGGACCAATTCCCAAGTGTCATTCTTAACAATTTGATCAAGTTATTCTTTCATAGCATCATGCCAATCTAAATTATTACATGCATCTTCAACACTTAAAGGTTCAATTTGAGATAGTAAACATACTGCTTCATTGCTAGCTGAGTTCTTTGCTTGTGATCTTGTTAAGACTTTGCTGCTTTGATCTCCAATGATGTCTTCCTTGGAATGATTTCTTGATGTAAACTTTAGAATTTTAGGTGATGCTGACTCATTAGCCTTAGGAGTATTTTCCTCACTTGTCTCAGGGTCATTGAATAACACATCTATACTATCAAACATTTCTTCAATAACTGTCTCACTAGTAGAGGGTCTAGGTTCTTCTTCAATCATGGGTGAGTAATCATGATATGTTTCTTGAATCATAAAATTTTCATCAGTTTTTACATGAGCACTTTCAATGATCTTTTTCAATCTTAAATTGAAACATCTATAAGCTTTACTTTTAGTAGAGTAACCAAGAAAAATACCTTCATCACTTCTTGCATCAAACTTGCCTACTGCTTCATCCCTCTTGATGTAGCACTTGCTTCCAAAGATTCTGAAGTATTTTATTATGGGAACATTACCAAACCATAGCTCATAAGGTGTTTTGTCTGTGCCTGGCCTCAATTGAATTCTATTGATGGTATAGACTGATGTATTGATCGCATCTCTCCATTAGGTGTGTACAACTTTTCCTTCTATCATAATGGTGTGCATTGTATCAAGGATGATCCTATTCCTTCTCTCTGTAATTCCATTCTACTGAGGGGTTCTAGGTGCACTTAACTGTCTCTTTATGCCATGTTCTTTGTAGTACTCATAAAATCTGTTAGAGGTGAATTCTCCTCCTCTATCTGATCTCAAACATTTTATCTTTAGTCCAGATTCATTCTTAACCTTAGCTTTGAATATTTTGAACTTCTCAAAAGCTTTTGACTTATCTTTTAAGAACACAACCCACATCATCCTAATATAATCATCAAAAAACAAAATGAAATACCTTTCACCATAGTATGATCTTGTTTGAGTTGGACCACATAGGTCTATTTGAATCAGATCCAACTTGTTGTCTGCTGAATTCTGCTTACTCCTGAATGAATTTCTCACATGCTTCCCCATCACACATTCCATGCATATAGTATCAACTAGCTTTGCTATGCTAGGTAGATCTCTTACTTCCTTTACATTCCTTATCTTTATTATTTTATCAAAATTGATATGACATAGTCTTCTATGCCATAACCAACTGTCATCAACTTTAGCAACAAAACAACTTAATTCTAAATTGAGTTGAAAAACATTACCTCTTGTCTTTGTGCCTAATGCAATCATAACACCATCTTTGTTGTTAATGATGCATTTTTAATCTTTGAACTCCAACTAATAGCCTTTTCCAAGTAACTATCAAACACTGAGAAGGTTATGTTTCAAACCATCAACATAAAGAACATCATCAGGACTATTCTTTCCATCCAAAGTGATGGATCCTTTGCCAACTATAGGTTTAGGAGTGTTGTCTCCAAATCTGACCATACCTCCATTGTATTTGTCCAAATGAACAAACCTACCTTTATCACCTATTATGTGATGTGAACAACCACTATCTATAATCCAGTCTTTCCTTAGCTTCTGAAATTAATGCTACCTCTTGATTTACTTTCTCATCTTTAGGAACTGACTTACTATTCATCTTTTCTACAATAGCAATGAATCCAATTTCTTCTTCACCTGACTCTTCATCTAAAACCCCATCTCCAACATAGTAGCATTCCTTAGAATACTTAGGCTTGTAATCCTTTTTGAAATTTTTAGCTCTAGTGGGACACTTAGATGCAAAGTGACCAATCTTATTACATGAAAAGAACTTAAATGGTAATTCACCTTCATATTTTCCTTTCCTTTTCTTTTCTCATTTGGAAATCATAGCAATAAAATCATCTACTATTTTATCTTCTTCATCATCATCAAAATTACCAGAAGTGTTTGCAAATTTCTTACCATGAACTGTTGCTTTGAAAGCTGTTTCACTCTTTGGTTCTATCTTCAATCTTGAAATCTCAAAAGATGAGATCTTGCTGATCAAGGTCTCTCTCTTGAAATTTGATGTAAGTTGCATGGTCTTATCAAGGATGTTGATCTTTCTTTCATATTTTGGAGTAAGAGTAGTCATTACTTTATCCATAATGTCTTCTTCTGATATCTCTCCACCATTGTTCCTAATTCCAACAATTGTTTCATTAATCCTCTGATTGTAAGCTCTAATGTTTTCTTCAGGAGGCATCTCTAATGCATTGTATCTTTTCTTCCATGTCTTTCTACATGCATCCTTTGCTTGTTTGTCTCCTTCAAATGTGTCTTCAAGGTGCTTCCATATTTTGTGGCCTATATCTACCTTTTTTACTTCTGAAAATTCACCATTAGATAGGGCACTGATAAGGGCTTCTTTAGAAATAGCATTATAATGAAACGTTTCTTTTTTTGTGTCAGTAGATCATCTTTTCCAAGGTCTTCTAAGGTAGGAATCTTGGCTTCTTTGATGGTTACATTAAAAACTTGAAAAGCAATACACTGCAAATGGGTTACCATCTTGTTCTTCCAATCAAGATAATTCTCTCCATCAAACTTAGGACTTTCTTTCCTAAAGTATGCCATTTGATCAACCTCAAGCTATTAAAATTTCTCTTTGAGGCACTTGGCTCTGATACCAATTGTTAGGAATAGTCCCAAGAGATAACTGAGAGGGGGGGGGGGGGGGGGTGAATCAGTTATCTACAAGTTTAAATTCTTTATCCAATTAAGTATACTTAAACATAAAACATAAACACAATGAAAGAACACATGAACACAACACCAATATTTTGGTTACGGGGAAACCCAAATAGGTAAAAACCCCAGTGGGACTTGATACTCACTAATACTCTGTACTAGTGTATAATGATCCTTGCTAGAAGATCCTTTACCCTGTTAGGAGTAGCTTTATAATATATTAAGTATAGTAGACCTGGTTAAGGGTCAGAACCTATTAGGAGTCTTTTACAATTGTCCCTATTAGGGGAGAGGACACATTGTCTAAGAGCTCATTGCTCAAATGGGCGAAGGCTACAACCTTTTGAATAATAGATACAGACTATATTTGGATCTTAGTGAATTGTGCTTTGACCTGCTATCTGGATCAGTTCCAATGAATAACACAAGTACTTTACTTGGTCACATAGACCTTCTTCTAATGGTTCAACATTTCACACACTCTGCTCTACTCTGCTTAATCAACCGTGAACCACACTTCAACAATCACAAATGACTGCCTATAAATATGTTTCCTCCAAATGATATAATCAAGTTGGCCTATTAGAACCACCTTGAAATAATATTAGAGAAACCATAATAAACTCCAAAAAACATTCTATCAGCTCTACTATGCATGCAACTCAATCTGGGATCTGTCTAATAAAATAATTGTAGATGCACGCTACACATTATTGGATCTACCAAAACAACTAGAACTTTCTCTGTAAGCTGAATTAACTTATGCACTCTTAACCAAACATCAATAATACTTCTCCAAGCTTAACTCCAAGGGTGCATACCATCAAGATAGGCGCAACTCAAGAACCAATAAAATCTCAGTCAGCTCTTCTGAACAAACACAGGAAACTGCTACTGGTGAATAGCAACTGCATAACTTCACTTGTGTTCATCATCAGACTATGCATCCATGAACTTAACATCACTAACATGTCTTCAACATATATCCAAGCGTGCAAGGATCCATGATAACTGTACGGACAACCATAGATAGAACATTGTCTGTTACTCTGTCAGGAACATTACTGACACCAACTACTATATAACTGTCTGTACTAACAGTTAACCTCTATGCCCATGATATCATGCTAGTATCATGTCCATGCTACATATAATAAAAGCTTACTACATAAGACTTCCATGCATGCTACTTTGCATATGTTGTCATCAATGATAAACATACAGTCAGTACTGGCCTACTGGCAAATCTCCAATAAGAAACTATCTTTTCTTGATCAGTTTCAATGAAGTGTAAGTTATCCTCTACTCTACATCTAGTAGATACAATCTCACAGCTTCCATAATCCTCTTTTAAATTCCATCCATACTACATACATTTTCAAAAGAAAATATCTTACATATATACCCTATTACAATAAATGATCAGGTTGGTCAATTAGGCTTTCCGAATATACAAATAGTTACATAACCCCTTGCTAAGATACACATGATATCTAAAAAAAGTATACAATTATATTTCAATAATTAAGGTCCAACATCTGTAATCCATGCTTGCTCTCCATAATACACGCTACAAATCTAAATTCGACCCCAAATAGGTCTCCTTCAGAACACATGACACAAATAACATCATCACATTTCTCATGACTTGCTAAGATCAAAGAGCATTCCTCAATATGTTATCTATCATCTTTTAAGCTTGCATACACTGAATCCACATCACTTGTAAGATATACTCAAAACACAAAGACTTACTCTTGCAGCTTCCACTATGACAGTCCAGGAACTAGTCTTCACCAAATCTTCAGTAACTCAACCAATATAAAATATTACAACATGAAATATTAGATATAAGATCACAACACTTCCCTATACACAAGCCTATGTTCGCTCATTCTAAATTATCTGTACAGTATCTATACATTTTAATAACTAGTCTGCTCTCTTCATAAAAATATATGTTGACATTAGTGACAAAACATGAATGACAACATCAGTAAGCAATAATCAATAGGATAATGATGTTGTGTAGTGATTAAACATATTAAATGCATCAAAAACATTCAAAAATCTATCCCTTTTGCATTGATGGAAACATATGGGAAAATCCATCAACCCAAAAATAATCTCTCAATATCCTCAACATGATCTTTTCCCAAACAATGAACTCTTCTCCATAGTATCTCTCCCCATATAGTAATGATTTTATCATAGTATCTATACCCCTTTTACAACAATGGAAAAGGGTGCCATAAGTCATTATTTGTCTTCTTTTAATCTTCAAAAACTAGGTATTGAATCACCCAAATGTATTATGTGAGGTTCCAATGATCACTCCCCCTAAGGATTAGATCCATACATCAAGTCCAAAAAATGATAGAGCTTTGAAGACATCTAGACTGATGCATCCCTACATCATTTAATTATCACTAGGAGGAGCTAGCACCCCAAGCATACCCTTGAGATACTGAAAGCCATCTTTTGGAAATGACTTTGTAAAGATGTCTACTATCTGTTCCTTTGTGCTAATATATTCCAGCCTTATTTCTTTCTCTACTACCTTGTCTCTCAGAAAGTGATACTTAATAGAAACATGCTTAGTTCTATTGTACATAGAAACAAGGTACAATATAACTAACATTATTGTAATTAATGTTAGTTCTTTGACATATTCACTGTACTGGTGTTATCATAATAGATAACCACAGGTTCAACAAAAGTTATTCCAATATCTTTCCATATTTGTTTCATCCAAACAATCAGAGTGCAATCAATAGCAGCAACAACATACTCAGATTCAACAGTAGATTGAGC
The DNA here is from genome assembly GCA_027943335.1 of Chamaecyparis obtusa. Lineage (NCBI taxonomy): Eukaryota > Viridiplantae > Streptophyta > Pinopsida > Cupressales > Cupressaceae > Chamaecyparis > Chamaecyparis obtusa. The sequence goes on from BSBK01008830.1 coordinate 148,248, forward strand.
TATATAGTCTTTCTTTTTACTTAACAATGAAACCAACCTTTTCCCAAGGAAAAATGCACCTCCACTAGTACTCTTTCTATCATCAATATTTCCTACCCAATCAGCATCAGTATAAGCATGAAGTTCAAAGTCATCATTTTTACCATACCACAAGCCATATTCTAGTGTTCCTTTCAAGTATCTAAATATCCTTTTCACAACAACCATGTATGTTTCTTTAGGATCTACCTGATATCTAGCTACAATTCCAACAACATTAGTAATATCTGGTCTGGGGTGAGTTAGATATTGTAATCCTCCAATCATTGATCTATACTTGGTCTAAAAAAAATCTTTGTCTCATTAGTATTTGTCAGTTTATAGCCAGCCACCATGGGTGTACAAACAGGTTTATAGTCTTCCATTCTAAAAAATTTCAACATTTCTTTAAGATACTTAGTCTGAGAAGTAAAAATACCATTCTCACTTTGATATATTTGTAGTCCAAGAAAGAATTTCATTTTACCAATCATGGACATCTCAAATTCATTCTCCATTTATTTAGAAACCTTCTTACATATCTCATCATTTCCTCCCAAAATAATATCATCAACAAAAACTTATATTATCAAAATTCCATCTTGATTAGTTCTTAAGTACAAATTGCTGTCAACATTACCTTTTTCTGAATCCAAGATGAAGTACTTGTCTAACCTTGCATACCAATCCCTTGGTGCTTGCTTCAATCCATACAATTCCTTCTTCAACTTCCAAACCATGTCTTCATCTTCTGTCAAAGGAATTCCATCAGGTTGTTCTATGTATACCTCCTCTTCAAGATCCCCATTTAGAAATGTAGATTTTACATCCATCTGGTATACCTTGAAGTCTTTATGTGCAACATAAGCTAGAAATATTCTTACAGCTTCCAACCTAGCAATAGGAGAAAATGTCTCTTCAAAATCTATGCCTTCTTGTTGTGAGTAGCCTTTGCAAACCAATCTTTCTTTGTTTCTTACAATAATTTCTTCTTCATTCATTTTTTTCTCTGAAAACCCACTTAGTTCCTATTACATTTTTGTCTTTAGGTCTAGGAACCAATTCCCAAGTGTTATTTTCCTTTATCTAATCTAACTCTTCCTACATAGCTTTGATCCAAGATTCATCTCTATTGAGTAATAAAGTGTTTACTGATTAATTAAATCATGTTTGATTTAATTACGAAGTCACTTATTACCTCTTCTACTTAAGCTAAACTTTAGGCATATAATAATTAATTTCTTTATTAATTATTATTGTGCAACCTAGGTTTTACCTTTTTAGGTTTTCAGATCTCCTTTTATAAGGATTGATCTCCTTTCTATTCATAACTTTGATAATATATTATTCATTATTGAATTGCAACTTTTATTTTTGCACATCAAAAATGATTTCTCCTCTCTCGTGGATCAATGAGTTTAGGCCTCCATAGCTTCTTTCTTCTTCTCTCTCTTTCTATGACAAGTATTTGCATGCAGGTATTCTTGGGAGATATGGGTTGTTTACTCATCAACTCCAATAATCTCTACAAGCTTCATCAATAGTCTTTGGTTCAACTTGAGAAATCAAACAAATTTTTTCCCTTATCTTTGATCTAGTCATTATTCCTTGACTTGCATTACCAATAATTTTATTTTCAGGATGGTTTTTCTTAACATACCTCAGAGTCTTAGGAGTCTTAGTAACTTCATTTGTGTTATCATCACAAATATCATTCTCACAGTCAGTCTCAATATGTTCTTCTTCTTCTTATTCTGTAGTACTGATGAAGGGTGCTCCCCTTAATACCGCAAACACATAATAGAAATAGAGAAACAACAACAATTTGCAAGAACAGAAAGTGGGCTTCTTATTATCTCCACAAATGTGGAATTATAAATTTTAGAATTACAATATGCAAAGCCACATGGGCATTCCCTTTACAATATTCTGTAGGATAGAGCCTCAAATCATTACCCAGAACTACTCTAAACTGCCTAAGACAACACTACAGCCTTCATTATATAGGCAATTTTCCACCACCTGGGAAGGTTCCAGAATTTTAGCCAATAAGGAAGACCAAACTTAGAATTATTTTATTTTACAATTTATTACATCAAAGTTGGCTCAAAATAAATTTTGAAACCCAAACAAAAATTTTGAAGGAATATCATTTTCTGCCATTTCAAGTGACCCAACTTCTAGAGACCATAAGTCATCACCCATTGACCCGATTGACTATTATAACCCCATTTTAGAAAGGTCACGAAGCACTCTACAATGCTTAAATCAAGCAAGATTTATTCAAATGAAGTTTCAACCTCATTCAGGGCCTCTAAAGTCTTCAAAGCTGAGTTCAAAGTTTCTATACCCTGCTGCCAATACCAAATTTTTTTAATATCTTCAAAACTAGACTTGATCTGGCAATGAAACTTTATTGGTAGGTTGATATGACCAAAATGAACCTCTAGGAAAGAAAATAGACCATTCTGAGATCGAATAGAAAACTTACAAAAAATAGTAAATTTCCAAAAAATAGCAGCTCTACACAAGATAGCCCTTATTGAAAAGACACCAAAAATATTTTTTGGGTGATGCAAGATTGCTCTTACACCCAGGATGCTCCTGCATCAAGTAGGAACTTCCCTGATTTCTATATTCTGATTACAATCATACATTCTCTCTTGTATCTACAAATTTTCATCTATCTTCACATTATTAATTTCAATCATATTTATCAATCTCAGGTTAAAACATTTGTAAGCCTTTCTTTTAGTAGAATAACCAAGAAAAAATCCTTCATCACTTCTAGCATCAAATTTCCCTATTTCATCATATCTTTTGATATAGCATTTACTTCCAAAATTTTTGAAGTATTTAATAGTAGGAGTATGATTAAATCATCATTCATAAGGAGTCTTATTTGTACCTTCTCTGATTTGAATTCTATTCAATGTGTATATTGTTGTCCCAACAACTTCCCTCCAATGTACATGAGATACATTTCCTTCTAGCAACATTGTCCTGATAGCATCCAATATTATTTTGTTTCTTCACTTTGCTATCCTATTTTACTGTGGAGTCTTAGGAGCACATGTCTATCTATGTATTCCATGCTCTTCGTAATATGAATTGAATATATCTGAAGTAAACTCTCCACCTCTAGTGTTTGATCTCAAACATTTTATATTTAAGCCTGATTCATTCTCTACTTTTTCTTTGAATAACTTGAATTTATCAAATGCTTCTGATTTCTCTCTCAAGTAGGTAATCCACATCATTCTAGAAAATTCATTGACAAAAAGTATAAAGTACCTTTCACCATAGTATGATATGTCCTTGTAGGTCCACATAGGCCTATGTGTACCAGATCCAACTTTCCTTTTGCTGAATATGATTTTCTTTTATAACTAATTCTAGTCTTGTTTCCCATAACACACTCTCTACACATAGTTTTAGATGGTTTTACAATTTTAGGTAGGTCTCTTACTACATTAGCCAAGCTTTCCTTCACACTATTATCAAAATTAACATGAAAAAACCTTATGTGCCATAACCAACTCTCATCTATCTTCCTAACAAAACAAGAAGCTTCAGATGTATTTAACTTAAATACACTACCTCTAGATTTAGTACCGATTGCAATCAAATTTCTTGTCTTACTTCTGATAAAACATTTCCCATCAATGAATTTCAATTGATAACCCTTGTCCATCAGTTGTCCAACACTCAACAAGTTATGCTTAAGTCCATGAACAAGTAGTACATTGTCAGTATTAGTCTTTCCATCCAAAGAAATAGATCCGACTCCAATGATAAGCTTAGGAACACTATCTCCAAATCTCACAACACCACCATCATACTTATTTAGTTTAACAATTTTTTTTTTTAATCTCGAGTCATATGATGTGAGAAACCACTATCTATAACCCATTCAGATTTCTTATCAACATGTGATACTGAGGCTCTTTCCTCATGTAATGGTTTTTCATCTTTGATAGCAATAAATCCAATCTCCTCATCATCAAAAACACCTTCACTAGCATAATAACATTCCCTTTCTTTTGGATAATTAGGTTTGAAAAACTTAGGTTTATGCTTAGGAATTCTTGTAGGAAATCTAGATGCAAAGTGACCTATCTTATTACATGAAAACAATTTCAAAGGTAACTTTCCTTCAAACTTACCCTTACCTCTCTTTTCTCTTCTAGCGATCAGGGAAACAATTTCATCTAGCTTTCTTTCTTCTTCATGTATCTATTCCCATTTGTCAACATACTCACCAATCTCTTCTTTCATTTTATCACTGCTAGTGCTCGGAATTCCAGATAATGTATTTTTGTGTGTAGATGCCTTGAATGTTGTTTCAGTTCTAGGTAAAGAATCTCCCATCTCTATAGCTTCAAAGGTAGTTATCTTTGTAATCAACATCTCTCTGCTAAAGTTTGTAGTCAAAGGTATAATCTCCTCTATAGCATGGACTTTGGTCTTGTAAACAGGTGTCAATGATCTAAGAATCTTTGCAATGACTTCTTCTTCATAAGTGCCTCCATAATTTCTAATTCCAATCACAACCTCAATAAATCTTTATACATAAGCCCTAATATTTTTATCATCTTTCATTTTCAACTTCTCCATCCTTGTTTTCCACTTATGTAACTTTTCTTTCTTAGTAAACTTGTCTCCTTCATATAATGCTTCTAATCTTCCCCAAATTTTGTGTGCTGAATCCAGATCTTTCACCTCAATAAATTATCCTTCAAAGAGTGCATTGATCAGTGCTTCCCTTGTGACCATGTTATATGAAATTTTTTTCTTTTATTCATCAATAGATTTATCTAATTCATCCTTAGGCTTCATGGTTACCTCATTCTTCATGATCATCCAGTAGTCAATACCCAAACATAGAAAATATGTTCGCATCTTGTTCTTCTAACTGTCAAAGTTTTCAAGATCAAAATTTGGACTATTTTTCCTATAGAATACCATCTCCAAGATCACCTCAAGCTGTTAATATTTTTCCCTAAGGACCAGTAGCTCTAATGCCAATTGTTAGGAATAAAAATCCACCAACACAACCGAGAGGGGGGGGGGGGTGAATCAGTTGTGAGATAGATTATTAAACTTTAAACTTTAAACAACAACTACACAAGTCAAATGATAACACAATAAATGCCAACACAATAACATAATATTTTTTTGTTGAGGAAACCCTGTTAAAGGTAAAAATCCCAGTGGGATTTAGCACCCACAAATGATGTATTGAGAGTATAGTATCTCTGTTAAAAGATCTAGCCCTGTTATGAGCTTATTAAAACATTACATTACATAGTCCCTGTTAAAGGACAGACCCTGTTAGGAGTCAAAGAAATGAAGGTTCACTGCCCAAAGAAGGTTATGCCCAGCTCCAGAACTCACTGTTCACAACACAAGTGTATATGAAGGAAATACAAAATCCTTGTGAACTGTCTGATAGCAACTATCTTTTCTTGATTAGTTTCGATGAAGTGTAAGTTATCCTCTCCTCTACATCTAGCATATACAATCTCCCAGCTTCCACAATCCTCTTTTACATTCCATCTATACTACATACCTTTTCAAAAGAAAAGATCTTACATATATACCCTATTACAATAAATGATCAAGTCGGCCAATTAGGCTTTCCTAATATACAAATAGTTACATAACCCCTTACTAAGATACACATGGTATCTAAAACAAGTATACAATTATATTTCAACAATTAAGGTCCAACATCTGTAATCCATGCTTTCTCTCCATAATACACACTACAACTCTAAAGTCAGCCCCAAATAGGTCTCCTCCAGAACACACACCACAACTGATGTCATCACACTTTGCATGACTTGCTAAGATCAAAGAGCATTCCTCAATATGTTATCTGTCATCCCTTAAGCTTGCATACACTGAATCCACATCACTTGTAAGATATACTCAAAACACATGGACTTACTCTATCAGCTTCCATTGTCATAGTCTAGGAACCAGTCTTCACCAAATATTTTGTAACTCAACCAATATGAAATATTATGACATGTGATCATATATATATATATATATATATATATATATATATATATATATATATATATATATATATATATATATATATATATATATATATATATATATATATATATATATATATATATATATATATATATATATATATATATATATATATATAAGATCACAACACTTCCCTATACACAAGCCTATATTCACTCATTCTAAATTATTCGTACGGTATCTATACACTGTAATCACCAGTCCATTCTCTTCATAAAAGCATATGTTGACATCAGTGACAAAACATGAATGACACCAACATCAGTAACCAATACTCACCAAGATAATGATGTTGTGGAATGATTAAACATATTAAATGTATCAGCAACATCCAACATTTCAACACAGATGTTATCCCACCTTCATTGGAGATTATATTATAGGATTCTCATGTGTTCTCTTTTGAGCATCATGCAAGCCTTCTAGTTTCACCTCACATTCAAGGGTTTCTTCTTCTATGTCTGTTGCCTTTGTTTCTTCCGTATTGGACCATATTGGTCTAATCATCGACATAGGGGTTCTATAATTTTGGGGGGGATTTGGAGTCATAATCCTCTCTCATGGGAGAGTTGGTTGTACTTATGGTCTTGAGAGTCTCTTGAGAAATTGTATTTGTACCATTTTTCCCATTGGGTTCTTTCTTTTTTCTTCACTTTTCATAGATTCAATTGTGATTGGATACCTCATTAGGCCTTGTTGCTGGAACCCAAGTTTGCTTTCTTTCATGTAGTTGCATTCATGCACTTAGCCTTTTAGCTACTTCCTAAGTTTATCTTAAGGGGGGTGTTAGAGTAAAATGGTTATTTAACTTAATTAATTCAATCATATTTATTAATTAATTAAGTCATCTTTTATTTTTATTTTTTCACTTAAGCTAAATTTAGGAAGCTTTAGTCTGCATTTAATAATTCTTTTATTTTATGCATCCATCTTTTAGGGTTCACTTTAGGGTTTTTGATCTCCTTTAATAAGGATTGATCTCATTGTAATAACTTATTCTAATTAGTTCAATTCCAATTGTTTATACACTTTCATGTTTGAGGTTTTTCTCTTGTACGTGATAGGTTATTTGCATGTAGTTGATTATTGGGCTTGTGGGAATTCACCAATTCTTGAATTCTAACATCTTTTTCTTTTTGGGGGTTGAATGTAAAAAATTGGAAAGGAATACACATTTTATCAAAGTTTTTCCTTTATTTTCTTTAGTTTAAACAAAAATCCATTGTTCTTGGTTGCGACCTTGTATAATATTCTCAAAATTGTTTAATGAGGCATGACTCACCTGGGCTTATGTATATATGGATGGAGAGATAATGATGTTGATGGAATATTAGTGGATGTGTATCAAAAGTTGATCCAGTTTATGATAAGTAGACTAAGGATATTAAGGAAGAGATTATGACTACAAATGACCACATAGAAAAGCTAAGGATTAGAAAAACCAAACTTGAGGAATTGCTTGAGAGAGAGAACAATGGTGTTATATTTGAGAAAGGAGAAAGCTCCAAACATGGTCAAGTCAAGATTAAAACTAAAAGATAAAAGAAGAAATGTAAGAATAATTCTGAAAGATTTCCTAAGAATAGGAAAATTCAAAGGTAAGTTCTTTTCTTGTGGTGAGGTTGGTCATAAGGTTGGCAATTGCAGAAAGAAAAATCATTTTTATAGATACAAAAATAAAACTGTATGTAGTGGTGTGAAAAATATGAATGATATTATCAAAAGTGAAAAAGTAAGATGTCTATGTGCTACAAGGAAGGAAGAGGAAAGTGGACAAAATATTTAAATATATGTCAGATGCAATATATCCACTCATAATGACAAATATTGTAAAGACAAAGTGGAAAATTGTGATCCAGTAGGAATGGAAAAAAATGTGTAGAGGAGTGATAAAGATAAGAATAAGGAAGAGAATAGGAAATGTCAAAATGATAATGAAAAAGAGAAACATGAAAAAGGAAAGGAGAAATATGAGAAAGGAAAAGAGAATATAGGAGTAGATAAAAGATAGAAGTGTTAGAAGAAGTCAAAAAGAAAGAAGAGTAAGGACAATGTAGAAAAAGGATCTACACTTTCTCATCCAAGAGGAAAGTTAGGGATAATTACCCCTCCTAATCAACACTAAGATGCAATGGACTGCATCAATCTAGTATACCTCAAAATAGATATTATTCAAGATGGATTAGTATTTTGGCAGATACTTCTTAGGGGGAGTAGTTAGCATGGAAAGTTAGATATTTTTTTCATGTATTTTGGTCAGATGGTGTATTGTGTTAGTGGCTTAGAGCATGGAAAGTTTTGTTTGATGGAAAGGTAGATAAGAGAATGATTAATTATAGCAGAGAGAGATACCTTTTTCATTGATGTCAAAGTGGGAGAGAAGAGCATGTGAAAAACAAGTTATATACTTGCACATAAGAAAGAGCTTCAACTACAAAGAAGAGTGCATATCTAAGGGGGAGTAACTGATGGAGAGAAGGGTATGTAATTAGATTGGAACCAAGGGAAACTTGTTCCTAGGGGGAGTAGAGACACAAAAATTCTTGAAGGACAATGAGTTAGAGAGACTCTGAAAGATAATGATGCATATCATTGGTAGTACTATTGATTATATTTCTAGGATGAATATTGTGTTTGTTTCTAATTGTATTATGTATTTTTCACATCACATGATGTCATCTGGTATTGTTGTCAACATGTCTATTATGTAGGTTTTCCAAAGGAATATTATGTTTAGAGGAATGTAGAGAAATAGATATTGAAGATGAGGATTCACACACCTTAGGAGATGATGTAGAGGCTGTTTAATAGGTCCATGTCTAATTGCAGGTGTTGAAATGATGAACTGAGTAAGTTAAGAGATCAAAGATGGTGAGTGGCTACTTTATGATTTTTTAGTGTAATATAGTTGTAGAGATTGGTTTTGTGCATGTATTCAAGATAAGATGTTTGGTTTCACATCTAGGAATATGTTAATAACATGGAGATGTGTCTTCAATTGAAAGGGATAGTGATTTTGAAAGTCTGCAAGGTATTTACAAGTGTTTCAATTAAAGAGGTCAGTATTCTTGATGGGTGAGAAGTAATTATAATAGAATCTAATGTTGTAGAAGGGTACAATATTTATTTTGTTCTTCATGATGCCTAAGAATGTTGTTGAATTATGTTCCTACTAAGTTGGTGATTCACATAGATCAAGCTGATGGGATTTGAAGGATTTTCCCAGTTATAGGAGTGTTCTTGTGTTCTTGGTAGACATGTCAAGAAAATTGGTAAAATTTTATGGGTGATAGGTAAAATATTTTATGGTGGTGTTTATGATCTTGAGGTGATAATGAAGGATCTAAGTTATGTGTGGGGGACATAATTGCATCAAGATCATTGATTTTGGCACTGTGAGATGAAATTTGAAAGCTAGGTTTTGTCAACTTTGGTTGATGAATCGTTTAATATTCTAGGGAAAAATTCTAAGTGTGGCTGCAGTTGTGCAAGAGAAGGATTGATTGCGGATGCTAGGGATTTATTATGAAGAAATTGTGTAGATCTAGTGAAGGTTGAATTTCTCATCTAAAGGAGTCAAAGAGAATTGCAAAAAAGATACGATTGTACTTCAATGGAGCTGACCAAGGCATAATTAGATGCTACTATATAGTTCATTAATTCATCAGATTGTAGTATGATTTGCGTTTGTAAGGAAAAAGTATTCCTTAGGGTTGTAGCCCAAGGCTTATTGAGTAGTGAGCTCTAGGAAGTGTTCTTGAATGCATGTGCATTCCATATTTGTAATAATATTGTACTTATAAAAAAAGGTATTAGTCTTATTTTGGATTCAAGCCCCATTGTGGTTTTCACCCTAATTTGGGTTTCCATGATAAAAATCTTTGTGTTATGTGTTTTGGATGTTTTCAGATTTGTGCATACTTTCTTTAATCATCATAAATTAGATTTAAGGGTTTTATGTTTAACATTTTTAAGATTTAAGGGTTTAAGGGGGTTTAAGTGTTTTTTGGTTCAACTGATTCACACCCCCCCTCCCAGTTGCTTATTGCCTTTTTTCCTACAAGTGGGATAGTTAACTAGCATTTAGTGGAAAACATCTTGAGAAATTTCCTTCCTTTATTGTAGTTTCTTTAGCCTTGACCATTTGATTTGTTTTATCCTAATGAGAGGAATATGGTTTGATATTCTTAGATTTTCATTAGCATTCTTCCTCAAGCCTTAATCTTTGGCATAAGAGTCTCTCTCTCTCTCTCTCTCTCTCTCATGGGGGAATTAATTGTAGTCATGTGAAAAATTAAATACTTAGGAGGAAACTTAGAGTCCTTCATCTTAGTTACATGTAGTACCTTTTGTTTTTTCATTGCATCTGCCACTTTTGGATAGGAGTTTTTTCCCATGTGATTTTTCTCATTTTTTCCATTTAAAGAGACCTCATTGGTTTGAGTTGTATTAATTTTTAAATGTGTACCTAATCAAGTCTTCATTTCATGCATATAATTTTTTTGTCTCCTTTATTTTCACTTAAGGAGGGGGGGTGTTAGAGAAAGCATATTAGTTGCATTAGAAATACTTACATATGTTGCATTAATTAATTATGCACATGATCAAGAGTATTATCATACATATTATCACATGCATAATTGAGAACATGTTTGAACACTCATGATATAGCTTAACTTTACTTAGTTGAGCCTAAATTTAGTGTATTCTAGTCTAGTTAGGCTCTAGTTTGCACATTGTGCATAAATAACTTATAATTAATTGGTTAAGCACATAAAACATTCACATAAAATGTAAACATGTAAACAAAAGAACACCAACACAAAGAACACCAAGATTTACATGGAAACCAAATTGGAAAAAACCATGAAGAAGCTAATTGTCATGAAATCTAAACACTGGTTGATGTGATTTGTACAAAGGCTCATTGCCAGTTGTTCTCACTATAGGTAAGGATCACTTCCAATCAGGATAACTACCCTTAAGTATGAAAGGTATCACTATCACCAACAACCTTCCATGTGCATGATAAAAAACACATAAATCTCCAAAAATATATTTGTAATCACTTTGAATACAAGAAAAACATAAACCACATGACCAAAAAGAATCCTCACCCTTCTTATACTTCTTGATGTCACCAACCATGTCAAGAAAAATCAGTTTGAAATAAGTTGCACGAAGACATTCCTATGGTGGTAAGGAATGAGATGTGGACCATCTTGACCATTACAAGTTGCCTCACACATGCAAACAAACAACACCATCTACAAAGCCATTAGTTATAACTGACATGCTGAACACATTAGATAACAATGGCTAAGACCAAAGCACAAATGAACATGCTCCAAATAGAATTGACCCAAACAACCGATCTACCAAATGTTGCACACAATGTAGAACCATCACCAAAAGAGAAACTATTAGTGAACACTTCTATTGAGACACACATCCTATCTGTACAATAACTAATACTTCCAAGACTATTGGTACACCATAATCGATACAACTAGAACATGAAATAGTATAGGATATGTTGACATAAATGACAACCATTAATGACAACAACATGAATAACATCTAATTCACATTCTAACAATCTCCCCCTTTGTCATTGATGACAATATTAATCACTAACAAAGAAAATAAATCCAAATGATATTAGCAATAGGATTCTCCGACTTTCTCCCCCTTTGGAAAAAAATGAAAAAGGGATGAAATCCCCTTGAAAAAATCATTTTTCTCCCCCTGAGAGGAAGTTTCAAGGCACTAATCCAGAAAAGAATAATGATGTAACATGTTGGACCAATGCACACACTGGTGCAATCTAGTGAATAATAGGATCTGACTACATGACTAAAAAATTTAGTCGTGTGACAAAAAATGACTAATTTGGTCATCGGGTATAATCAAAAAGTTAGAAAAATAAAAAAGACTAAATAAATAACCAAATAAATGACTAAATAATTAGTCACCCAAACAAAAATGACTAAATGAATGATTATTGCTCCTTTATAATAACATTTGATAATATCATAGAATTATATACTTAGAAGTTCCATTCCACTAGTAATGCTTGTCCACAAATAGGATTATTACATGAGCAATCCATCTAAACATGTCTCATGCCAAAAATATGGCTTTTAGGTGATTTCAAAATTGATTGATAAACAACATTTAGAGATAGAATCACAAGGAATAGTTACCATTAAAACAAATTTTGAGTCATGGTTTATTGTTTTGAAGTGGTTTCTCATCTCACACCTAAAACAAATTTTACTCACATATAATATTATATGTTCAAATTAAATCATATTTTGTTTGTATGTGTGAAATATTCATCCCTTTAACATGTTACCTATTTTTTTCTTTAAAGTGTAAAGTAGCTTTGTATGTCTCCTAGCTAGGTCTTGTTACAGGGTTACAAAATTCATCTAAACATTTTTCAATTAGCATTATGGATATGCATAATCGTAGTTGTAGCGGGTGAGGTGATTAGAAATATTTCAAAGGTTTACAATTTTTATTAAGATATATTTATCACAGAGAAATTATGGTCAATTTCACTAATAAAATATGCTTTGAACAATCGGTTTGCATTGTGAGGGCTATCTTGATTGTAATTTCATTTCAAAAGGTCAAGTAGTTATTTCTAGAGGCAATTATATTCAATTTACATGGATTGTAGAAACATAGTGTTTGTAAAAATATAGTTATATATGCTTCTAATAGTCATTTGTCTTTAATATCTCCTAATAATCAATTGAAAAGAGCTACTAGGACTCAAAAGCGACAAGAATGCTATATTGATGCTTAAGTAGAGTGAAGTTAAAAAATTAAAAACAAATAGCCATTTAGAAGCATATAAAAATACTTAAATAGAGTGAAATCTAAAAATTAAAGATAAATGACCATTTAAAAATTAAATAATATTAAAAACATAATTAAAAAAATTACTAATTTATAACTTATATTTAAAAATATTAATAATCTATTAATAATTATTAAAAATATAGTTAATAACATTCAATATTTTTTCATAAAATATGTAAAGACCTTAATTCCACTCAATAGGTATGCATTTAGGGGGAATTTTACCTAATTGATTTTTGGTGTCAAAATTATTTGATGCAGGGGCATTCTAGGGTACTCAATGAATCTGCATAGAGGTGTGTTGTTTGGCCAGTGTTACTTGGTTGCAGCCTTGATCGACGGTCTTGGTCATTGAAGGAAGCTCAGTCATTGAAGGAACTTGGTAATCTCTGGCACTTAGTGAAAGTGTTACTCAGCGATGTTTGTGGTGTTTGGTCGACACTGATGCTTGGTAATGCTTGGCATGCTCAGTTATTTCACTATTTCTCAGTAGTTCTAGTTTACCAATTGGAGTTCTGTGTGATTTGTTGGGCTGACTTGGTGCATTTATTGTTGGTAGCTATTGTTATAGGCTGACATGTTGAATTAAATGTTTGTAATGCTAGGAATGAATGCTAAATATTTGGCAGCCATTTTGTAATAGTTGTTGTTGCATTCATGACTATGATTGTCATTGATGTCAACACCGTGATTTACCGGAGACTTGTAGAGAAGCAGATAGAGTTTGAATTAGCACACATGGGATATTGTAGTTGGAGCTATGTGATGTTGAGGATATATTCTTTGATATGTTATATGTCTATGGTTAAGAGTACATATAGTAATTCATTTATTCATGGAAGATATGAGCATTTTGGTGGAAGCAATATTCAGGTAGTGTTCTTGAGTAGCGGTTTGTAGAAATCGGATGATATCTCCTAATTAGGATGGACTCTAGTTTTGCATAGTTAAAGGGTAGTTGAAGACACTTTTTTAGTGATGTGGATGACAATGCAAATTTCGAGGTCGCACGAGAGAAGAATTATTGTATTTGGAAGCCGACAGTTTTGTGTGATTTTGATGTAGCATGTGGAAACTTTTATTTTGTAATTGTATGCTGACTCATTTGTAATTACTTGAGTGTGGTATGAAGGAAGGAATGTTTTTCCTTTTTGTAGAGCAGTGGATAAATATGAAGTGAAGAAAAGAAATAAATGTGAAAGCGAATTGTGAAGGAAGACATGCGAAGTATAGAGATCTAAAATTGAGATCTGGTATAACAGTGAGTGCGGTTTGGCACAGTCAAAGAAGAGGTAACATATTATTCTGTTGAGTAATACAAAGATTATTTGGATAGTGTGTTCAGTGATCTTACCGTGAAGCTATTTGGGTAGTGGGTCCTATTGGGACTCAAAATTCAATTTTGAAGTACCATGTAAATTGCTTGTTAAGTGCTCTATTTGGTCTAAAAATGCATATATGGATCGGGTGGTTTTTAGGTCCTATCATCATAATTAAATATTTTGCACCTTGCATATGTCCCATTGAGTCAATTTGAGCCTTCAGTTTGGGTATTGAAATGGGTTTGCATCAATTTGTTTCTAGGTCTCTAAGTCAAAAAATTGCTAAGTGTGAAATTCACCGGGAAGGGCTAGTTGAGGTTTGAATAACTTGATTTCTAATGAGTGCCATGCAAATCCAAGAGTGGGGGTGTCTTTAGTGTACTTCAATTGACCTATGTTTCTGATTTTGGGTCACAGCGACAAGTTTTGATAGGTCTTGTGTTTCCCCTTCTGGACGTGTTTTCTCATAATTGCATAATGCACTTGTTCAACAATTCTCGGAAGCCCTATTTGTTAAGTTGTATCTGATACTTGGTGGTTGGTCAAGAAGAATTAATAATAGATCTGTATTGTAGGCATGCTCCTCTTCTGGCCTGTCCATTTTTAGCCCTTGGTGAATCTATTTTAGTACTTTTCAAAGCCAAATCCATTTCCAATTTTCACTGTTTTGCTGAAACCCAGAAGTTCAGAAGTTTTAAGGGCTATATTTGACAGTGTGTAAAAGACACGTGTGATCCGATGAGCAAGCTAATGATTGGGTCATGTTGCAATCATGTTTTACTCCCACCGTGCGAAATCCAGAACCATGACCAATCCGTTTGACCAAGTTTCCAGGCTCATTCCATTTGCAATTTTCACAAAATGTGTTCAATTCTATAGAGTGTGTTTTCCCAGAAGTCCAAATGCCCTACTTTGCCAGTGAATAACTTTTGACTAGTTGAATCTTTTGATGAAATTCTTTTTGCGTTGTCTTGCAAAGTTGGAGTACTAACCCTAGTCCTAATTTGGCCCCCCTGCCAATCCATTTGTCTACCTTTCAAAATCAATTACGGTGATTAAAATCATTTTTTGACAAGTTTGTTGCAGGAAAAATTTAAACTGGGCAAGTTTACACATTAATATCTTTTGATCCGGTTGTAGTCAAGAGATGTTGTTTTACAGTATGAATGAATGTGGATCAATGTTCATGCCTGTTTAGTGGTGTGACCCAGTAAGGTGAAATTGACAGTTTTTAAAGCCGCTCTTGGAGACCTCTGACCTAGTTTTGGCACTTTGCATAAAATGCGACTTTCAATGTTTCAATGATCCAGGTTTGATTTAAAATGGATTCAAAAGTATGCAAAGGGCATACAAGGTGTTTGGATCATTTTAGGAATCGGGTGTTTGAAATCAAAAAAAATTTTGTCGGGCCCGCTTTGGGACTCGACTAACCTGATCCACCGCCAAAGATAGAGTTGAATACCGTCAATATGGAGTTTGAGGCTACCTGTTTAATTGAAGTACCAGCAACCAAAGGATAAGGTACCTTGTAAGAGCAACTTTCTTGTATGGGAACTTTGACAATAGCAGTACATATCCAACATTTGACATCTTGTTTGGTGCAACTTACTGGTCAATAGTTGCAATATCTGATGTTGACATCCCAAAAATAAAAGAGTTGATCTTATTGGCTCAGTCTAGTTCAATAAGTGTTTGTCTCTCAAATGCTTCAATTGAAAGCCCATTTATTTTGACTCTTGAACTTCGTCAATTTAATGGATCCATGTACTATACAGACTTTGAAACTCAAATTTTTCTTCATGTTTCAGCAAGAATAAACTTTGGTGCTTTGAACAATGATTCAATTAGATATCCAGATGATCCATATGATAGAATTTGGGAGTCTGATTCTATTAAAAGGGAAAAATTTCTAGTAGATGTAGCTTCTGGCACTACCAAAATTCAAACCAATCGGTCCATTAATACTGCAAGAGGTGAGTACCCTCCAGAGAAAGTGATGCAAATAGCTGTTGAAGATATAAAAGAACTTTTTGAGCAGCGCCAAGCTTAAAGTTTTTGAAAAGGAAGACATCTGTGAAAATAAAAAGACCAGCGTATTTCAAAGACCCGATGTTTGTAAAGGAAAACTTAGCATTCCAAAAAGGAGCCCAACGTAATAAGGAATAAAGGTGCATTGCATGTGATGTTGTTTGGGGGTTGTGCAAACTAGCAGCAAGGGGCCTCATGCAAGTAGTGAGGGAGCTAAATAAAACAAAGTGAGTGGAGATTCATGCATAATGTGAGGTTACTGATTGGTGTTCAAAAAAGATGCCTTGTGCAAGAGGCCTCACACCATACAAAAAAGAACCAATGTCATACAAATAGATGCCAGCGCATTGTTTTTATTTCCAAACTTAACAAGGAACCCACTTACTTGCAGCCTTGCACAAGTGAAGTGGAACAGACACCAGTAAGTCATAAGAGGTGTAAGGCTGCATATATTCAAAGGTGGGGGTTCATATTTTAAATAGAATGGTAGGCCTGCGTTAATAGATGAAGAACTTGAGCGATTGGATGGGATCACATGCCAACCAAGACAAATGAAGCTTGCATGTCAATGGAGGGACCAGCGTAGGTAAAATGGTTGCTCTGCGCAAAATGAAAAGGAGGAGGGATTAGTTTGTAGTGCCAACATGTTTCAAATGGTGGCTCGCGTATAGAGCATTGCAACAGATGAAACCAGATGGAGTAGCTATTACCAGTAGCAAGCATAGTCAAATGCCAGCGCAAGACAATAGACTGCCAGCACGCGCTAAAGCATTGCATGTTTTGTGCAAGAAACCAAAGAAACAAAAATACACTTCAAGAAAAGGGATGGATCCCAAATTTTTAAGGAATTAGAGGTATGCTAGAAAGCATAACAAGCCCAGTGGATTTGATACTGAGTCAGGTTCGGAAGAGGAGCAGTAGATTAAGTTCTCCATATAGATTTGTCTGAAAATTATTTTGATGAAAACATGTTTCATGTCAGCGTAGGCTCAGACTATTTTATGTATTTCATTAAATAGTTTTAATTTCAATCTGGAGTATATGAGAAGCTTCAATTGTGGGAGCTACAATGTGAATGGTAGCCAGCGTATGGTGAAGGCCCACACACTTTGAACAGAGGCTAGCGTGAAGCATCAAAGAGATGCCAATGTTGACATTGGAGGTTTGCGCAAACAATAAGGGCAGGCCATGCACAAACAGAAAAAATTTCAACAATGATTTAAAGATTTTAGTCTGGAGGGGACTCATGCACATTGAAAGGTGCAAGTGGGAGTGGCTCATGCATAGATGCCAAATAGTGAGTGAATACCAGCAGTTATGGTATAAGGAATGTGCAGATTCATGGATTCCCTATGCTAGTATGGTGATGCCTCATGCGTAGAAGTTATGAGCCAGTGTATGGCAATGTAAATGCCAAAAACCACCATGGACCAGTGCGTTAAGAGAAGACTGCCGGCATGCTATAACAAATACCAAAGGGAAACTCATGCATCCATGAGTACACGGGATAGTTTGCAAAATGAAAATAGAGGCTGTTGGGAATGAGGCATTAAACAAGGAGTTTGGGGGCTCTGCCTAGCGCGTAAAAGGAAAGGTAACCAGCGTAGGAAGAATGCAATGCATTTGAATATGGCATCCAACACATGAAACTGGGAGTTTTCCTTAGTTTTTTCTATATTCAGTTATCCCACATTGGGCAGGAGATGAGAATTTTTAGTCTTTAAATACAAAAGCACTCACTTCATATGTAAAGCAAAGCCACGGAGGCTCTCTCGGCGGGCCCTCTTGCCTAGAAGTTTGTGCGGCGGTGGGCCCACTAATTTTGAACAAAAATACTAAATGCTTTAGTTTAAACTAAGAGGAATTTCAACCTCGAGATCTGTGTGACCATCAACAATGGTCACATGATCGCAAGGGCTGAATTTGGCCCTTGCGATCATGCGCTTGGCCACCATGTGGCACTTAGGTGAGGTGGCAAGCTGACCAATCTGAGCTTGCCACGTGTCACATGGGTCCCGACAGGGGAAAATAAAAGTAATATTTTATTCCTATGCATCCAAGCAAAAATCAAAATTATAAACATAAATTTATATAGTTTTGACTATATTAAAAATTCAAACATTCAGAATTACAGAGCAGGGGAGAGCTAAATTAATAGCTGGGGGCTTTATTTTTCACCCATATAGCAAGTATAATATACCGCCAAAAAGGTCTTGACATGAGGATTCTATATTTGGGATCATTTTTAGTGTAGGTCTAACTGGTTTCATGTTATTTGTAGTTGAACAAAATAGGGGGCTAGGAAGATATTTTGAAAATATCTCATTTGTTGCATCCGGTGACTCATAAGTCAGTTTGAGGAGATGAAAATAGGTGCTTTCAGGAGAGAATGATGCAGATCAGATTTTTAGTTCAGAGCTGGGTGATTCATCAGTAGGAGGTTTAGAGGATGACAAGTGTCAGTTTGTGGATGAATCTGGAGTTTTCTCTTCTCCTTCTTATTCTATTTTCTTAGTGTTGTAGGGGGTTCAAATTTTGGGTTCTCCAAGGGAGAAAATCAAAGCAAGTTCCACTAATGCAAGTTCTGGTTAAGTTCAGTGTTCTAGTTTTTTTGAGTATTTTGGCATTTTGAATGTATTGAAGCAATGTTTTATTAATAAAATACACCCGAAGTCTCTTTGCAAGGACTTGATGTCTCTGTATGTTTTCTGGAACTCTTATGAGCTAGATTTGTAAGGCATTTTTGGTTTGTCATCTATAAGGTACACTATGATATTATTCTTCAGTTTCCTTCAAGGAAGGAGTAAATCTTGTTGGATAGTTTTTGAGAATGTCAAGGATATATGGATTTGATGATCATGTGTTTGTAATGATAAAAGTAGTATGTAAGGCATGTTACTGGTTTTAGATGTGTTGAGTTGTAAATCTTTGTGAATGTCTATTCAATTTGACTCCATACCCAATGGATTAGGCACTGGTCTTTTTCCAGAATTGCATCCAAACCAATTCAATCAACCATTGCCCTTTCTGTTTGTAGGTACTTTGATTTTTAAATCTAGCATGATGGGCTGGAAACCATCCAATGATTCACTTAAAAGGGTGAATCCAATTGCAGGACATTAATATCTTGCTGATCCATTTTTATATTTGCTTGTGTTGTGAAGAAGGAATAGTTTACCGGTGTTGTGAGCAGATATTTTGAGATACACCTACCTGGGTCTATGGAGCCCGAAGTGTAGAAGGCATCTAAAGCCTTGTCAAAGTTGGGTTTTCTCTTGTTGAGTCAATTTGTGAACTGGTGAAAGAAGGTATGTTTTGGCCAACAAGAAAAAACTCCAACAGGTCCTTCTGTCTTCCATAACTCTTAACAGGGTTAGAATCTTTTAACAGGGATTCAAAATCTCCTAACAGGGATTCATATGTACTGAATGTATTTCATAAGACTCTTAACAGAGTCCATCCTTTCACAAGGAATATTCATATTAGTGCATCTTTTGTGGGCATCATTCCCACTGGGGTTTACTCTTTGATCAAGAGGTTCCCTAGTCAACATCTGTTGTGTCATTGTGTTATTGTGTATGAATATCTTTCTATGGTTGGTAATTATATTGCTTACATGGTTTAATGCTGTTGAAGTTGAAAAAATTTATAATTATCTGATAGCTGATTCACCCCCCCCTCTCAATTATCTTGGTGGACTTTACTTTCTAAAAATTGGTATCAGAGTGGTAGGTCCTTGAAAAAGAAGTTTAACAACTTAAGGAGATCCATGGTGAATTTCAAGAAAGAAAGCCCTAAGTTTGATGGAGTAAATTTTGACAGCTGGAAGGAAAAGATGAAGACACGCCTACTCTATTTAGGACTAGGTTATTGGTTGATTACAAAGAATGATAAGACTATCATTGAAGAGGACAATCTTGAAACATGTACTACTAATGAGAGAGATGTATTCATGTGTAACATACTTGCAAGAGAAACACTTTTGACAACCCTTCCTGAGAATGAGTACAGTTAGGTAAAATGTTTGAAAAAATCTCATGAAATTTGGAATGTGTTACAGTCTACTTTTGAAGGTGATGAACATGCAAAAAGAGTTAGATTACATAATTGGATATGTGAATTTGAAGATATAAGAATGTTGGAAGATGAATCTGTTAGAAGCTATATTGGTAGAATATCAGAAATTGTTACAGGTATAAAATCTTGTGGAGGAACAAAGACAGAGAATGAAGTCATATGGAAAATTTTGAGAACATTGACTCCTGTATTTAAGCAGACAACACAGATGATTGAACAAGTTATACCTTGTACTAAAAAATTTACAAGAGAGACTCTTCTTAGAAGATTAGAAGCAGCATAAATGAACCTAAGGTTATCAAGAGACTTACCTAGAATGGAGACATCATTAGGTGCTCTTAGTGTTCACCCTACTTTGTTAAGAAGCATCAGTGTGAGAGAAGATTATGTTGGTAGTAGCAGATCTAGAAATGAAGAAGACAAGAAGATTGAAGAAGGTATTGCCTTGCTTGTGAAGAGAGAACTAGATGGTAAGAAATTTTTTAAATGTTGGACTTGTCAAGAATATGGTCATTTTCCATCTAAATGTACTAAGAGAGTTAAAAAGTACAGAAACAATTTCAAACCTAGAAGATCTAAGGAATGTTATTATGGTAATGATGAAGATCTTGAAGCTAGTATAGAGAGAACTCTAAGTGAAAGTGATATTGAGAATAATGATGACATAGGATTTGTAGCAATTAAAGAAGAGAATATTGAAAATGATGTTAAGGAAGAAAAAGCCTTAGTTTCTCAAGTTGAAAAGAAAACTAATTGGATTATACACAATGGTTGTTCACATCATATGGTTGGAGACATGAAAAAGTTCATAAAGTTTAACGAATATGATAAAGGAGTTGTTAGAGTTGGAAACAATGAACCTTGCTTGATTAAAGGTATAGGATCTATTACTCTTGATGGAAAGACTAATACTGAGGATGTTTATTTTGTGGATGGATTGAAACATAATCTTTGGAGTGTTGGACAGTTAGTTGATAAGGGATATCAAGTTTGGTTTACTGAGAAAACTTGTGTGATAAAGGATAAAGATGGAAATCTGATTGGAACTGGATTTAGAACCAGAGGTAATGTATTTCAATTGAATCCTACTGAGATGACATGTTTGATTACTAAAATTGATGACACTTGGTTATGGCATAGAAGGTTTTTTCATATACACTTTGAGAATATTGTGAAAGTAAGTACTACACTTGCAGTAAGAGATTTACCTAAAATTATGAAGCCTATTAACATGATTTGCAAAGAATGTGTGATGGCTAAACAAAAGAGAAGTTCTTTTCCCAATAAGGTTTACATCTACAGAAAAGCTAGAAATTATTCATACAGATTTGAGTGGTCCTACCAAGACTAGTGGATTATATGGAGAAAGGTATTTTATGATTCTTGTTGATGATTTTACAAGAATGATGTGGATTGCATTTCTTAAAGAAAAGTCTGAAACATTTGATAAGTTTAAGATTGTTAAGAATAAAGTTGAGAATGAATTTGGAATGAAGATTTAATGTTTTAGATTTGATAGAGGTGGAGAATTTAATTCTAGAGAGTTTAACACCTTTTGGGAAGAAAATGGCATTAAGAGACAGTTCTCAACCCCTAGAACACCTGAACAAAATGGTATTGCAAAAAGAAGGAACATATTAGTGATTGAAGCAACAAGAGCTATGTTATTTGAGAATGATTTGGCAAAGATATTTTGGAGAGAAGTAGTGAACACAATAGTGTATACAATGAATAGAATACAAATCAGAGTAGACATAAACAAGACACCCTATGAATTATAGTTTGGATATACACCCTCAGTTAAGTATTTTAGAATCTTTGGAAAAAAATGTTATATAAAGAGAGATGATGATATTGGAAAGTTTGATCCTAGAAGTGATGAAGGTATATTTCTTGGATATTCTTTGAAAAGAAAAGCCTATAGATGTTACAATAAAAGAACTAACACTATTGTTGAAAGTGCAAATGTTAAAGTTGATGAAAAGTTCAGAATTGAAGAAAGAATGCTTGATTATGAATCAAGTGAAGAAGCTCATCCTAAACCTAACACTGGATCTACTGAATTATTTTATGAGACTGACAATGATTTGTTGAATGAAAGCCATAGTGAAGTCATTGAAGAACCTACACCTGAAGTGAGATCTAAGACAGTGAAGATGAAAGTTGGACTAATGCTATGAAAAAAGAACTAGATTAGATTGCAAAGAACAAGACATGGGAATTGGTCCCTAGAACTTAAGACAAGAAAGTTATTGGAACTAAATGGGTATTCAGAAACAAGATGAATGAACAAGGAGAAGTAGTAAGAAATAAAGCAAGATTGGTATGTAAGGGATACTCATAGCAAGAAGGAATTGACTATGAAGAAACCTTTGCACCTATTGCAAGAATTGAAGTAGTGAGAATGTTTTTGGCTTATGCAGCTTAGAAGAAATTCAAAGTATATCAGATGTATGTGAAGTCACCATTTCTGAATGGAAAATTGGAAGAAGAAGTCTACACTGAGCAGCTTGAAGGTTTTCCTTTGACTCAAGAAGGAGACATGGTATGTAAACCAAAGAAAGCTTTATATGGACTAAAAAAAGCACCTAGAACTTGGTATGCAAGATTGGACAAGTATTTGTTAGTTGGGATTTAAAAAAGGAACAGTTGATAGCAACCTGTACACAAAAGAAATTGAAAATGGTTTGTTGGTTATAGTTATTTTTGTTGATGACATTATTTTCGGAGGAGAAGATGAAGCTAGTGACAAATTTGCTGATGAAATGAAGAGTGAATTTGAAATGAGTATGATTGGTGAAATGAAATACTTTTTGGGATTGTAGATAATAGAGAACAATGATGGTATCTTTGTAAGTCAGACAAAGTACCTGAATCGCTTGTTGAAAAGATTTGGAATGGAGAATTGTAAACCAGTTGGAACACCTCTGGTAACTGGACATAAATTATCTAGCACAGATGAAAAACTGACAGTTGAACAGAAGAAATACAGATCTATGATTGGAGGATTACAGTATTTGACTCATACAAGACTTGATATAGAACATTGAGTTGGAATTGTAGCAAGATTTCAAGCTGAACCTAGAGAATCACATTATGCAGCATTAAAGAGGATACTGAGATATTTAAGAGGCACAATGGACTATGGATTTTGGTATGAAAAATCTAATGATTTTACCCTATGTGCATATACATATGCTGATTGGGGAGGTAGTGTTGATGATAAGAAAAGCACCAGTGGTAGAGCATTTTTCCTTGGAGGAAGCTTGGTTTCCTAGTTAAGCAAGAAGCATAATTGTATCTCACAAAGCACAACATAAGTAGAATATGTAGCAGCAACAAAAAATTGTAACCAGATAATTTGGATGAAGCAAATGCTGAAAGATATTGGAATAAAGTTTGTTGAACTTTTTGTCATACATTGTGACAACACTAGTATAGTTAGTATGTCTAAGAACCCTGTATTACATTCTAAGACAAAACATATAGAGACTAAGTATCATGTTGTAAGAGAGAAAGTTGTTGAGAAGGAAGTCAGACTTGAGTACATAAGTACAAAGGAGTAGATAGCAGATATATTAACAAAGCCTCTACCTAAGGATACATTTGAGTATCTAAGAGGTATTCTTTGGGTTATGCCCTAGCCTACTTTTGAGAAGTGATGCATTTGGTTGCATCCGTCTAGTGGTATATGAGCCTTATTTTCTTCTGGACTCGATTATGGTACTTCCTCTATGGGGGAGTATGTGTATCTGAGCTGAGTCATGAGGACTCTAGTGAATGTATTTTTTGAATAGTGTCTTTTGACATTTGAGTTATTGTTGACATAATGATGAAATTTTTGTCATTGATGTCAATGGGGGAGAAGTGTACATGAAAAAACTATTTGTACTATCTGAACAGGAAAATAAAGCAAGATTTGATTGATGAAGAGGACCTGAAGTAGCAGTGTTGCAGTATTGGATTTTTGGAACATTGGATGTTTTTTCATCTATGTTGCCATCAATGCCAATGGGGGATATTGTTAGGAATGAATGCTAAATGTTTGGCAGCCATTCTATAATAGTTGTTGTTGCATTCATGACTATGATTATCATTGATGTCAACACAATGATTTACCAGAGACTTGCAGAGAAGTAGATAGAGTTTGAATTAATGCACGTGGGATATTGTAGTTGGAGCTATGTGATGTTGAGGATATACTCTTTGATATGTTATATGTCTATGGTTAAGAGCATAGATAGTAATTCATTTATTCATGGAAGTTATGAGCATTTCAGTGGAAGCAGTATTCAGGTAGTGTTCTTGAGTAGCAGTTTGTGGAAATCGGATGATATCTCCTAATCGGGATGGAATCTAGTTTTGCACAGTTAAAGGGAAGTTGAAGACACATTTTTAGTGATGTGGATGAAAACACAACATTCTAGGTCCCACGAGTGAAGAATTATTATATTTGGAAGCTGACAATTTTGTGTAATTTTGATGTAGTGTGTGGAAACTTTTATTTTGTAATTGTATGCTGACTCATTTGTAATTACTTGAGTGTGGTATAAAGGAAGGAATGTTTTTCCTTGTTGTAGAGTAGTGGATAAATATGAAGTGAAGAAAAGAGCTAAATGTGAAAGTGAATTGTGAAGGAAGATATGTGAAGTACAGTGATCTGAAATTGAGATTTGGTGTAATAGTGAGTGCGGTTTGGCACAGTCAAAGAAGAGGTAATATATTATTCTATTGAGTAATACAAAGATTATTTGGATAGTGTGTTTAGTGATCTTACCCTAAAGTTGTTTGGTTAGTGGGTCCTTCTGTCTTCCATAACTCTTAATAGGGTTAGAATCTTTTAACATGGATTCAAAATCTCCTAACAGGGATTTATATGTACTGAATGTATTTCATAAGACTCCTAATAGAGTCCATCTTTTCACAAGGAATATTCATATTAGTGCATCTTTTTTGGGCATCATTCTCACCGGGGTTTACTCTTTGATCAAGAGGTTCCCTAGTCAACATATCTTATGTCATTGTATTATTGTGTATGAATATCTTTCTATGGTTGGTAATTATATTGCTTACATGGTTTAATGCTATTGTAGTTGATAAAAGTTATAATTATCTGATAACTGATTCACCTCCCCTCCCCTCTTAGTTATCTTGGTGGAATTTACTTTCTAATATGTAAGGCTATTTGAGAGTTGACTTGTATTGAATTTAATAATTATTGGGGGAAGTTAATGGTTTTATCCAGCTGACTTGTGGATGATGATTAGTATTTAAAGGGGTGTTTGGGTAGATTTTTAGGGGGTAGCAGATGACTTGGAAGACTTAGTGAATCAGATCTAAGGTTTTGAAAGTTGGAGTTGGTGAAGTTGTGGAAAAGATCTTGCATGATATTGGAGATCATATTATTATTTGATAGTTTGTAGTTGCAGAGCTAGTGGTTTGCACACTTGGAGACAAGGAGACTACTTGGAGGCTTGTGGGCTCAAGTTTAGTTCTTCCTTAGCTTTTCCATCTGTTGCTGATAGTTTTGAGAACTAAACTAGCTGGAGTTTGTATTGGATCTATGTGGATCTTGAAGAACTTGTTTATGTTGTAATTGGCCCTAACCTGGAAGGCCTTACAGCCAGGCATGTTAATGAAAATTGAGTTGAAAACATCTTGTTGTGTTGAGTTTTTTGGTGTGTAATTCTGAAGCTGCAAGGTTGGATTGTCCTTAATTGGATCCTCCCTGCCTTGGTTTACGTTAGGTAGTATCAGAGTGAGAGTTGGTCTTGTGGAGTGAAGGTTGACCTAGCAAGGTTGATGTTGCAAAGTTGATCTTGTTGGTGAAGAGATCATATGATCTAGATTGCAGATCCGTGGCACTAAACTTGTGGATCTTGCCCTAGTTGTTTGTGCAAGGTGGCAAGTTGAGATCTGACTTGCATACAACTTGGAGATTTCCACAAGGTGGTCGGTGTAGGGTTTGTTTTAGAGGGTTTCTCTTATCTTTAAGGATGCCTCCAAGAAGATTGGACCATAGAGTACTTGCATATCTCCATGATACAGTTGAATCTAGGATTACAAAGAAGGTCAAATAAAATTTTAGATCTAAGATGGAGTTGATGAAGAATGATGTGGTCGCCAAGATCATGAGAGATGTTACTAGTGTACATCAGAATGTTGGTACTAAAGATGGTTATGAGGAAGTTGCTAAAGACTTTGAACCTGCTGGATCTAGTGGTGATGACTAGAGGGATAGATTTGGTGAAGATAGAACTGCTTGGTTGCCTAGATCTAGAGCTCAATTAAGTAGTAGTTACCGAATGGAAGTTTCTACTTTCTCTAGTACTTTGAAGCCCAAGAACTTGATTGATTAGATTGGTGAACTTGAAGATTCCTTTGAGTTGGAAGAAATTGAAGATCCTCTTGGGGTGAGATTAGCATAGACTAAGTTGAAAGGACATGCTGCTCTTTGGTGGAAAGAACTACAAAGAGATAGAGAAGATGAAGGTGAAATGAAGATCAATTGGTGGAGGTTGACGGTGACAAAACTGAAAGCTATGTTCATACCTTTTGACTATGAGCTTGACTTGTTTAAGAAGTTTCAAAATCTGAAGCAGAAGGATTTGTTTGTTGAGGATTATACTAAGGAGTTCTAAAAACTTACTATTTGGTCTAGACACCAAGAGCTTGGTAAGGAAAAGGTAGCTCAGTATGTGAATGGTTTGAGATTCAATATTTAGGATGAGCTTGGTATGATGAAGATTGATTCTATTGAAGATGCTTATCAGTATGATCTAAAGGTAGAAGATAAGTTGAAGAGGAAGCAACATAGTAATCCATGAGGGAAGGAAAAGATTGATCACTCAGTGAAGGATAAACTAACTGATGCAGAAGATGAATTGAAACATATGGAACTGAAGAAGAAGATAGGTAGAGTTATCTTTAAGGGTACTTGCTATATTTGTGGAGAGGAAGGACATCATTCTTTTTAGTGTACATAGAAGAAGCTTGTTGATTGATGAACTGCTATGGTAAATGAGAATGAACCTAAATCTGAGAACTTGCTATTTCAATGAACATTGCTCGGTACAAAGGAGGAACCTTGTTAGAGGAGTAACTTGTTTAGGACCTGATGCAAGTTTGGAGGTAAACTCTATGATGTTATTATTAATAGTGGTAGTACTGATAACCTTTTTCCTGAGGACATGGTTCAAAAACTTGGGTTGAATAGAATGAAGCATCCTTGTCCTTATAGGATTGGTTGGCTGCAAGATGTTCATGCTCTGGAAGTAAGAGAACAATGCTTTGTTGATGTTTAGATTGGTCAATATAAGGATCTTGTGTTATGTGACATTGTGAAGATGAATAGTTGTGATATATTGCTCAGTAGACCTTGGCAATATGATTGCAGAGCTATGTGTGACTATGTCAGAAATGTGTTTACTATTGAGAAGGATAACATGAAGTTTTCCCTGATGCATTTGCTAGATGCACCATTTAGTAGGAGAAGCCTGAGTATTGGTAGCCAAGTTGAGTTGGTAAATCTAGAGAAAATGATTGATTAGTATGGAGGACCAACCTATGTGTTGTCAAGGAAAGACTTAAAGAGACAGAGGAAGCTGAAGTGGAAGAGTATGCAAGCTGAAAAAGTGGATGAATTGTATGTGAAAAACTAGTTTGGGGTTTATGTGTTGAATCCCAAAAGATGTTCTTCTCACATATGAATTTCTTTTCAAACCTGGGGTATCTGATGTAGGGGAATTCTAGGGTACTCAGTGAATTTGCATGGAGGTGTGTTGTTTGGCTGATGTTACTCAGTTTGAGCCTTGACCGATGGTCTCAATCATTTAAGGAAGCTTGATCACTGAAGGAACTTAGTAATCTCTGGTGCTTGATGAAAGTATTACTTGATGATGTTTGCGGTGCTCGGTCGACACTAGTGCTCGGCGGTGCCTAGCATGCTTGATTATTTCATTGTTTCTTGGTAGTTCAGGTTTACCGACTGGAGTTCTATGTGATTTGTTGGGTGAACTTGGTGCATTTATTGTTGGTAGCTATTGTTACAGGCCAACATGTTGAATTAAATGTTTGTAAGGCTATTTGAGAGCTGACTTGTATTGAATTTAATAATTGTTGGGGGAGTTAATGGTTTCATCCAGCCGACTTATGGTTGATGATTACTATTTAAAGGGGTGTTTGGATAGATGTTTAGGGGGTAGCAGATGACTTGGAAGACTTAGCAAATCAGAGCTAAGGTTCTAAAACCTAGAGTTGGCAAAGTTGTGGAAAATATCTTGCCTGATCTTGGAGATCAGATTGTTATCTGATAGTTTGTAGTTGTAGAGCTAGTGGTTTGCACACTTGGAGACAAGGAGATTGCTTGGAGGCTTGCAGGCTCAAGTTTAGATCTACCTTAGGGTTTCCATCAGTTGCTGATAGTTTTGAGAACTGAACTAGATGGAGTTTGTATTGGATCTGTGTGGATCTTGAAGAACTTGTTTATGTTGTAATTGGCCCTAACTCGGAAGGCCTTACAACTGGGCATGTTAATGAAAATTGAGTTGAAAACATCTTGTTGTGTTGAGTTTTCTGGTGTGTAATTTTGAAGCTGCAAGGCTAGATTGTCCTTAATTGGATCCTCCCTTCCTTTGTCTATGTCATTATTGGAGGGAACATCAATCATTTTCTATCTGGTTAAGCCGATTATCACAACAATCATTCCCTTCAAAATTTTTGAAGGTCAAATTTGACTCTTGTGATAGAAGAGCCCAATCCAAGTTCATGGAAATCTTGTATTACACAAAAATATCACATTGTGCGGCCACTGGATGGGAAAATTGCTCCCACATAGGTTTCTAGGGATTCCACAAGAATTTATATCAAGGAGATTGTCCCTATTTTTTTTGCTTAGATATCTAGTGATAGTGCTACTTCATATAACCCACCATAGTTGGAGGAAGTTCAAAGTATAAAAAAAATGTTTGGTCTCGATATTACTGGCACCAAACACCATGAGAATTCAATTTTCTCAGAGATTTTGCTCCTGAAAAGATCATTTTGAAGCCTTCTGTGTGCTTCATTTTGGTAGCTCTCATGGCATGTATTTGTCCTCTGTGAATGCTCTCCTAATTGCACCAATCATCGACTGCTAATCTCCATGGCTACGCTTATACAAGATACCTTGTCTAAGAAAAATTTGTCTACAAAATCGCATTGATGAGAAAATATAGATATTGTAAGTTCTAAAATCTCTTTAAAACCCTAATATCTCATTTTACTATTGTAGTTAGTACTTTTTTGACAGATGAGAAATATTGTTTAGGCAAATAATACAAGTCATTGAACTTTTCTAGACATAATTAATAGGAAATATTTGTGACCCCAATGTTGAATCCATGTGAATCTCATAAAAATATCAAGCTACAACAAAAAAGAACAATTGATTTTAACTCAATACTATAAGGAATTATTTCTATTGACTCTTTCATTGAAATATAGGACTTGAAAAAATTGACCCATTTTGAAACAAGTCCATAATTCATTGAACACTTCAAGATTTCTATACCATGCTATTTTGTTTCTATATGAGAAAAACCCACCTTCCTATGTGTTGTGAGATATAGACACATTCTATAAACTCACACTATACAACTTTGTAGACAAGTGTCATATTGACCTCAAAATTGACCTCATGGATTTTATGGCCTCCATAGTATTAAAATGAGGCATTGTGGATAATATATGGTGTTCTATGTGTGTTTAAGTTACATGGTGTAATAAATGATTCACTACTCTGGTAGAT
Organism: Chamaecyparis obtusa; assembly: GCA_027943335.1. NCBI lineage: Eukaryota > Viridiplantae > Streptophyta > Pinopsida > Cupressales > Cupressaceae > Chamaecyparis > Chamaecyparis obtusa. Next base: position 178,422 of record BSBK01008830.1, read on the forward strand.
GGATGGAGGTTCAATGCCTCTTTAAGATGCCAACATTGTGACCACTTGCATGAAGGTGCTAATACAATAGAAGACTTGACTGGGGATAAGAGAATTGTGGATTTTAGATTCCTAAACTTAATACTTACAAGTGGCAATGATGAATAAAATAGTATGGGTCTATTTATCTATTAACTTGTGTGCATGATTACAATGAGTCAAGGTTGATTGTGTATCTGATTATTGTTTTCTTAGAAACTTGCTTGTTGGCATATACACATGATGTAATCTAAATTCTATATTCTCTTTGTGTGAGTACTAAGAAGACAAAAGTTTTGTATCTGTAGCTAAAAATTCAGTCTGAGAACATATATTTGTTAAATCTATTAACATCAGTAATAACATTCCTGTGTGTGTGAAAATTGTACCTAGCTGTGGACACAACACTTCAGTAAAACATTAGAGGTTAGAAAATCAAGAAATCTGTAATATAAATGAAACTAAGCTAACCAGATGATTTACTGCCTTCTAGTAGGTGCAAGTATGGTATTCTTAGATTATGACCGAGATCAGTGACAGTGCAACACCTAAAAGAAGGATTTGACTGCAAAAATATGAATGTTGAATGAATGCAAATTAATCTATCTTTTTGTATTTTCTATGCAATGATATGAAAAACTGTATGAAACTAGTCTAGAATGTATGGAATTGATATGCAAATTATTCTAACAATGATGTGCTATGACATGAAAATGGATGCAAAATTATGAAAAACAATGAGAGATCTCACAAATCACCTATTTGCAAGAGCTTGATTCTTCAAATGCAATTTCACTAGAGTAATTGTGCAAATTCGAGAGATCTCTTTGTGAAGAGCTGAGCCTTGATTTTGTAGAAATCTAGGGCTTGAGGATGCATTCAGAAAAGCCATAAATCACTCTTGATAAAATTAGGTTGATTTTTGAGTTATCAATAAATCAGGAATAGATCAACTCATAAAATCATGCAAAAGCACTTTTTATCTCAAAATAGAGTTTAGTTCACTTTTTCAACTCATCATCAGATGTTGAATTTGGAAAGTTAACAAATTGAAATTGAAAATTGATTTAAAGTTGACTGCTTTTTTTATTGTGCATGATTTAATATGAATTAATTTAAAAATAAAGTGATTTATTCTCAACTTAACTGATTTTAAATTTAAAATAGTTGATTTGTGGGTTAATCAATTATTAAATCAAACTTTTATTCAAACTATATTATTAATTATTGACAACTAGATTTAATCAATTAAATAAGAATTTAATCAATTATTCATAGGATTTTTGATTTATTGTCAAAATTAAATAATATAATTAGGAATAAATATAATTAAATCTAATTAAATATTAAGTGGCAGAATTAAACTTAATTAATTAAATATTTAGAATATTCAATTAATCAAATTTTAGGATAAATATGATTTATCGCCAAATAATATTCAATTAAAGATAATTAAGATAATTAGGAATATTCAAGGAATATTCCCCGATGCAGAATTAAGATAATCAATTTTTGATAAACTAATGTGTAGATGTGCCTTAGGTTAGGACTTTGATGTCAATTTCATTCAATTTGAGGATGTACAAGGTTAATGAACCTATAGCCCATTTTTGGGGTATTACATTTTGCCCCTCTTTGAATCACTATGCGAAGCATAGTGGTTCAAAGATTAATCTATTTTTGATAATGATGAGAACTCAATTATGTGGTGAAGAAATTGATCTTGAAAGATTAACCGATTTTGAGATAGAAACCGATTGATAGATTTGAAGATGATTGATTCAGGTCTTGATCGACCAAGAATTGAGATGATACTCAGTATATCAATAATGAACCAGTGATTACAAAGAAGTGTCAAAATGCTTGATTCTGAACCTATGATTATGAAGAAATGACTGCCCTGACTCTAGACCTAATTGTCCAAAGGAATTGAAAAGGATGCCAAATCTAAATCCTTCAGTTACGAAGAACCAAGGAAATAACACAACTAAACCGATGGTTACGAAGAGGTGATACAATTCGCAAGATTGATTAGGGTACTAGATTGATATGGATCTTGATGAACCTGATATGCCCTAAGTGATGTGCCCCAAGTGACGAGGACTTTGATGAATCAACAACTAGATGTGGTTGTTTTCTTGATTACTGAGGAAAGATTTGATTGATATGCAATACCATGCCCCCTTTGAGATGAAAATCAAAATCTGACAAGAAAAGTCAGCGTTAAATGGTTTAGAAGCATGTTAATTGATTTGAGAATTGGTTGTGCACATCTGGAGATGCGTTATGCATCGTTTAGAGCTCCTAGAGACCAAGTTTGACTAGGTTTGACCATGAGTTGACCATGGTTGACCAAGTTGAAATTTTGATAGTTTGATGTGAGATAATTAGTTAAGTTGAATGTTGGATTTCTATGATGATTGAAGGTTGATTATGCAAGCAGTCAGTCATCCTAGGTTTGAAAATTTGAAATCATGATTTTGACAATGTAAATGATCTTAGATTTTGATTTTGATCCCTAAAATGGATTCATAACATTGAAATTAGCAAGGGGTGCAATTTTCATGGAAAACAAAGCACTTTGAAAAATTAGGTCAAAACCTATATAAGGTCTGGAAGGGTCATTTTCAATTCATTATTCACTTTTATCTTTTGTGATTTCTGCGGAGCCCTCTGAGAGAAAAATGGCCAACGTGATAGTTCCAGTCTCCTCACACTAATTCGAGCATAGCCATCGATACCAGTGACCTCCCCAGTATGAGAACCTGGTAAGTGGACCTCTATGCCTCTCTGTGAATTCAATTTTTTCATGTTTTTATGCTTTTAGGATCTTTTTCGTATGCATTTTCATTTTTGAATTTTTCTAGCATAGAAACTCGTACGATAGTCTCCAGGGACTCGTACAAATTTTGACATTAGTTTAAAGTGTCATCCCAGGGCTATCAGAAACTCATATGAGAGGGACCCATGTGTCATACGACATTTCATCAGATCCCTCCAATGTCATACAACAACCTTTATATTGTTGTATACTCATGAATTATCGTATGAGTTTTGATACCAGTTTGAAAAGTTGTATGGAAAATAGAGAGCATTTCTCTAAGTCTTAGGTCAAATTTTTTATTTTTCTGATTTCTTAGGCTAATTCCTTAGCATTTAATGTACCTTCTGAAGTGTTCAACTTTGCAATTCCTATACTGATAGCCTGATTTTTGACCAAATTACTAATAGGATACCCTTTTTATGTACTGTGTAGGTCATTTACCCTAATGTGCATGTTCATATATCACATTTAGCTACACAAAGATTATGTGTGTCATTGCCTGACCCTCTGAGGGTGCATCTAGCTACATGTAGGTTTGAGTATTTGATCTGTTTGCCTAAGATTTGGGTGAACCATGGACTACTGACTGTGTTGATTGAGCACTTTCATTCAGAGACATAGACCTTCCACCTCCCTACCAGAGAGATTACTGTCACACCTAAGGACGCATATAGGATTTTGTGTATTCCATTTCATGGCCCTCATCCTGTTTATGTCAGTTTGGGGAATGCTGGTCTTCTTGCATTTTAGAGACTATTTGGCGATGATACTCAGTTGACTCAGTGTATCTCATGGGAGTGTTTAGTTCAGAGATATGGGCACACCCATAGATTAGAGTGCATCATAGCAGGGATGATCGATGGGATCATCATGTCTAACTATTAGTAGAATGGTCTTTTGATGGGCTGGGTCCCTATGGTAGCTCGACTGATGGCTACTCCTTCTGAGTTAGGTTGGGGTTAGTGCATGCTTTCACATATGTTCTCAAAGATGCATGAGATCGTGTATCATGAGAGAAAGTCATTTTCTTCTGGTGCACTTGTACTACAGATTCAGGCATGGGAGCACAGTCTCATATGTCGGCTGGTATGTCAGAGTTAGAGATAGCCACATTAGCCCATCATATATGTATATTCTAGATATGTGACATAGGTTCGCATGGGGATTATAGAGTTTTGGAGGTGGGTCCTCGATGATATGACCTTTGTTATTTGGAAACCATACTTATAGGTGGAGGCATGGCCTACTGCACAATCTCAGTTAGTTACTTCTACCAGAGTCGAGTATTGATAGGTTGTTCTACTATAGTGCTTGAGAGATTTATCATCACACAGGTGTGGTGATAGTATGGTATCATTTAGGATGCCCCATAGGATTATGCTACATATGCATGACTGGTCCAAGAGATAGGACTTGGATGGATAGCTAGCTTATCTTACGCATTGTGTAGATAGGAGTATACAAGTATTGTGTCGAGAGAGTGGGATTATAGGCCACAAGTAGTAGATGTTGGGGTCATAGATGCTTCCATTGCTTGACTAGTAGAGCACCCTATGTGCAGGTTCCCGGATCCCACAGAGATGATTCTAAGCATGGAGGAGGCAGTAGATGTTACAGGGGCTCTCATGGGCTGAGGCCAAAGATGACATGATACATAGATTCTAGTGATGTAGCCTACACCACTGAGACCTAGGGTAGTTGTTACTCCTCAGAGGCTAGCTGGACATATGAGACCACCTCTCCCTTCTAGCTCTACAACAGGGAGACCTGCAATGTTATAGAGGAGATCTACTAGAGGGGAGAGTGGTACACTAGGTAGTATTGGTAGTATAGATGAGGTATTAGGTGCACAACATGATACAAGTGTTGATACTGATGCTACATAGGTTGATGCTGATTTTGATCTTGGTGTTGAGGTTAGACACTACAAGGCACGTAGGGCAGAGGCTGTTGATAAGCCAGGTGAGGACACAGATATGCCCACTGCAGATGAAGATCCTAGATTGACACAAACTCCCCATGATATTATTAGGTGGATTAGGTTATAGATCAGAGACCTAAGATTGCAGAGTGTGAGACTTGAGGTATAGCTCAAGGAGTCTGAGAGTTAGCATGTAGAGCAGTAGGCAAAGAACAAATGATTGCAGGTAGAGGTTACTCATCAGACTACACAGAGTGCCTACTATGTCTCTGCATACTATGTTGTAGTTCCTATTGCATAGAGAGTACCTACATACTCTTAGAATATGATTGCTTCAGAGGGAGTGAGAGCACCACAGGCTAAGCCACCACCAGATGCACCACCACCACCCCCACCAGATGCGAAGGGGTAGGCAGATAGTTGATCTATCTTAGTTTTCTGATCATTTTTGTCATTTTGTCTATATATACTGATCTGACTCTGATAGCTCACATGAGCTCATTCTTTTGTATCTTGTGCCAGTAGTGCACCCTTGACTATTTTGGTTATATGATATATATGAGATCAAATTTTTGGTTATGAATTCATTTGTACTTGTCATTTTTTATTTATGATGATATCATGTGATGTAAATTCTATTAGTGTAGAATGTATGGATAATGCAATGCAATGATTTCTTTCAAATGTATGGATTTAAGCAAATGTATGTGATTATGGAGAATTTTATGGAAATGTATGATGTTGATTATTCTTTTGGATGCACATGTATGGAATTCAAATGAATGTAATGGAATTTATGATATGGAAATGCAACGATACACATGATATGTTTTTGCAGGTATTGATGAAGACAAGTACTCAGTCATTTGTCAAAAAGGATGTCTAACCTAGGATGGTGACTGCTTGCAGTTCTGTGAAGAGACCTTTGTGTGAGACTCAACTCTTGTGTCATGTTTTGGATTAGGTTTCAAGAATTGTTAAGCGTTCAAGTTTGATTTTGGAAATCATGAGATCATGCAATCATGCAAAGTGCAAAATGCAAACCTAAGACCTAGGACTTAGTCACTGATCATGTGTCGGTCATTTTCATCATTGAATTTTTAGGTAACTGGATAAATCAATACAACATCCACTAGTTAGGAAACTATAGACATATGAATATTGATTTGTATGCTCAAAATTCAATACAATGCCCATTGGCTAGACAAGCATGGACATATGAATATTGATTTTGTTTTTGGAATGTTGAATTAGATATAAGCACCAAGGAACAAATGCCTAGATGACTTGAATATCACATCCATTTTGATATTACAGTTTGTATAAGCATAAAAAACATAAAACATTGTGATGACCTAAATACGCCTTGCAGTGCAAACACATCAAGTAATCAAGAGATCATTCAAAATCCAATGTGAATTACCCATAGTGACCCTTTATTGTTCACATCCTTAGGTAAGATCACATTTCATAGTAGGAGTAAGAACTCACTCAAAAAGATAATAGTTAGATCAAACGTCCTTGAATTTTATGGGTATCAATGGTCAAGGTACTCATGGCCATCCAATACAAGATGGAGGCTCTTATAGATGGACACCAATTCAATCCATAATTTCCAAAGTTGTTAGATTTTCACTCAAAGAAGAAAACAAAGAAAAGATTATGCCCCCAGTCATCACTCTCTAAATCCTATAAAGGACATCATTGAAGAGCTTGAGGGTGCACAATATGAAAAAATCTCAATGCGACTCAGTAAGCATACAAGGAGATAAAAGCAATGAAGAAAAGGTTGTTTTCAGTTTGTTTTGATGTTTGTTTGTGTTTGATTGCAAAATCCTTTCTGGTAAGGAGATAGACAGACTGAATTAGGTGTAGCTTCAAAGGACTTCAACTGGATATGACTCATCTGAGGTATATTGTAGACCATAGGATATGACATCAATTGCCCCCGAGTTTGAAACATTGAGAGGATACATACATTTTTGGTTGAAGGGTGCATAGACCAAATTTATTGAAAAGAGGAATGTGGAAACAAACGAGGAGATATGTACAAACTAAAGTAGGACTAAAAGTTGGGAAAGACCAAGATTTCACTGATAGATGGAGCATTTTGAACAAGTGGCACCTGTTTGCTAGGTTTTCACCATCTTGGTAGAGATTCTATTTTTGCTACCAAGGTGCCCGTTTTCAGGTTTTCACCAAAGCACTTTTTCTTTTTCTCATTTTTTTGTATTTTTCATTTTTTCAATTTTTTTGTACTTTTGATCTTTTCAATTTTTTTTGTGAATCATCAAGGCACCTATTGCTAGGTTTTCACCAAGATGTTCATCTTTTCAAGACTTTTTATGATTTTTATGATTTTTTTAGGACATTTTGCAAAGACTGAATGCCTTCGGCATATAATTTCTTCAGATGGAGAATGTTGATTGGTTCTTGGAGTTGTTCTCCTTTAGTCATTAAGAGTTGATAGGCTCCAGAGCCAAAAGTAGTAGTGATAACCAAGGGACCTAGCCAATTGGGTTCAAACTTCCCTTTTCATTCTCTATGTGATTGATTTTTAGGATTCTCTCTCAAGACTAGATCACCAACCTAAAATTCTCTATGTTTGACTTTCTTGTTGTAGCCTCTAGACATTCTTTTCTGATATACTATGAGATGATCATATGTTGCTTGTTTGTGCTCATCTAGTAGTTCAAGTTCTTGCAACCTAGACACTCTATAGTCATCATCAGTTACTAGACCATGCATTCTGATTCTTAGTGATGGAGTTTCAGCCTCAATAGGCAGTACCGCTTTAGACCCATAAACTAAAGTGAATGGTGTAGCCCCAATGGGCATTCTAAAATATGTGAGTTTTCTTGAAGTCTACCTACTATTTATGAATGCATTCACTAATGAAGAATGACTTAATCCAAAGAGGTCTCACCTTTTCATATCATCCTTGTGGTCTAAAACATATGTTGCCTGATTATTATTTTTGGGTCTCGAATTTCCCTATTGTTGTCACTCAATTGAGAAGACTGATGATGATGGTGAATTATTATTAGAACTCATCCCTTATGATCTCCTTTGGGAGTCATTTTTCTCTATTTCATCCAATGCTTGTTCACACATTTTTTCCATTCAAGATTTTATCAGTACACATTTCTTCACATTCTACCAATTCAATCTCTTTGGTTTCCCCATAAATGGGAAATTGAAAAAACTCTTGATGGAGTCACCATTAGGCTTGCACAAAACTTATCCACTCAATGAACCCATCTCTTTTATCTCAAGATTGTAGTAGTTGACAAGTGACAATGAATTCCTAAAACTTTATTGAGATTGGAAAGGAGGTACCTTGATAAGACTATCGTCCTAGTCTTGTTTCTCTAAAATGCATTCTTCCAACTCCAATTCTTGGACAATGACATACCTCAGATTATCATTCATTATCTGAGGACAATTTAGATAGTAGCTTTCTCAGTAGATTTCACCTTTAGAAAGTGGTAGTGCATTTTGATGAATGAATTGCCTTACTTTTCTGATTTTATTCTTTAAAAAATCACTACTGCTCAAATCTGATGTCATATGGTTAATTAATTGTCCTTTTTAGACCAAAAAAATATTCTTCTTTTAGTGAAACCCGACTAAAGAAAAAAACTAAAAAATTCCTTCTCTTTTGTCATTGAAAATTGATGTCTTTAGTGAACACGTGGCTATCGATTCTGATATAATAAGTTGATTTTATGGCTAACATAGTTTGATATGTTAGATATCTATAATGAAACCTTTTGGGGTTCCACATATGTTTCTTGAAGTGTTAAAAATATAATATGCTAGGTATTTGTAGTGCAAGGTTTCCATGCAATCTGAGCATGTTTTTTAATTGGGACAAATTTCTGAAAGTGTAGGAACCCAACACTCCTAATTGGAATGATCTTAGAATTGTTTAGAGCATGATAAAAATAGATTTTGAATATGTAAACACTATCATTAAATCTCACAAGCATAATAATTTTTTTGTAAGACATTGATGCATATATTAGTTAAAAATTCTCATTAAAACAATTAATACAACTTCTTTGGAAATTTAAATTATTCTTCATTCATTCATTATAGATACAGACTTATCTTGAAAGACTTAGGGGCTGGCCCCATTCCTATTTCTACCAAATCTGTGCAATTGTGCTTCATGGAGTGTATTGGCCTGCCTCCATTTCTTGCACTTTTATGCTTTTCCAGATGTGTCCATTATTATGATTTAAACCAGTTCTCATCTCTCGTAATGCCTATTTTGCCTAGACACCTGGGGATAGGGAGAGATGCTTATTGGTCTTTTAGACCAATGAGGTTAGTCCATGTGTATTTTGATGTTATTTGGGAAAATGGGATTTTGGCATGGATGGTGTGTCTCTTACTCTAAATTATTTTTGTAATAAGGTTTAAAACATGTAGGGCCCACATCATGATAGTAGTGTGCAAAGCCTCTACAGACAAAAGATTGTCCAAAATTCAAAATATGTACTACACTTTTCTCTTTTGTGCCCCTCTTTGTTTAGATTTGGCAGTATCCACAATCTAGTCAGTGTCTTCATTCTTGTCTATTCTAGATATTTATAGGTGGAAGTGCATAGGTTTCATGCAATTGATGAAAAATTGAAGATTGAAAAATTTATTGGAGGTTTGCAAGAAAATGATAAATTATTAATTCTCTTTGAATTTACATATGAAAGGTGCATTCTAAGGGCTTCCATTCTCAATGCAACACCTTTGGAAATCTCAAGTGATTGAGTTGGATGCCAAACTTGAAGGAAGGTTTCTGATTGCATATTGCTGGGCATTAGAATGAATCCTTAGGAATGTCATGGGAATGAATTTTTGCTAGCTACAACCCTCGTAGACAACCTAGTAATAGAGTTTTGTGTGGATTTTTATGTATTTCACACCATTCCTTGGGGGAAGCATGAGATTTTTTAGGAGATTATGATTATTTTGGGGGGAATGCATGACATTCATAAGACAACAATCCATTTTTAGATTTGATGGGATCACTCTAGGTGTCTAGTAGACTTGGTTAGGTTCACTAAGACTCCTAACTCTCTAACCTCCCAATATCTTGATCAGGGGTCTCACAAGGCTTTATCTTGTTCTTATAAGGACTCTCTCAAGGTCCTCTACTCCCACAATTCACACCTCAACTCCTAGGTGATCCATCACTGATCAAAGGTTCTAGTCTCTTCATTACTAGTACTCATGACAAATGCTCTTTACCTTCTTAGAAAGTTGGTGATTCTTTCAAGGGTGTGGAGGTAGTCATTTCTTAAGCTTGTCTCAAATATTGACCCATTTGATTAAGATATCTACCACTCTTCCTTATCGATCTCCTCAAAATCACTGATTAAGCCTTGTAGCCCTAGAGCCCCCAATGAGGCCTCCTAGTCTGGGTTTTTAGGACTTTCTGCAAAAAATTTCCAAAGGTCCTTCCAAAAAAGTTTTAGATTCTTGATATCTATGGAATAATCTCATGTATTTTGTGGGTCTTGGGGTCTCCAGCATCCATACAATTCCCTAACACAGAGAGGAGGGTTTTAATGGCTTCTAGGATCCCACTGCTCAAGGTAAGTTTAGGCTTCTGAAATGGATTGATCAAGACCTAAGATCTCCATCAAAGTACTATCTAATCCTCTTCTTGGTCTCCAAAGTCTTGGAGTTTATCTTTCAAGTCACCGCTGCAATCAAAACAACTTTCTCACCTCCTTGACCCTAGTCAGGCCATGACAGTGCTCGCGTAGGGAAAGGTATTAAAATTAGCCATGATTATTTCTAGACCTCCAAAAGATCTATTTAAACTATACATAGGCTCCTCTACCATTCCCCAACTAGCTGTGATGAACACACAACATGGTTTCATGGGGCAGCCATATTTCTATACCAAACTATACATAGGCCAGTGAACTGGCAAAGACAAAAGAATTAAACTAAGACTATCAAAATACTTACAAAGAACAAAAAATAGTACATAATGGAAATGAAACATGAAATTTTGATCGAATCCTTCTTTTCTAAGATAAAATAATTACATTAGATTCTACTATTGCATCAAAACCTCGAACTGTGTCCACGAAACAAGTAACAATGCTAAAATTCCTTAAACTAGAAATTGTCAAATGATACCAACCTTTGGATTTGGGCCCATTAGGGCTTATATAGCCTATATTTTTTAGGTATTGGGTGTTTAGGACCCATAATTACCTAGAATCTTGGTTGGTCCTTTTAGGACAAAAGTTGTCATGTAACTTTGCAAAGTTGTAAAAGTTGTCATGACAACTTTTTAGAAACATTTGCAAAGTTGCTCATTTCTTCACTCAACCCTCACAAAGACTAAAAAAAATCTAATAAACCTATATAAAGACATTATGGGTTATTTTAGACCAAAACCAAACATTTAAATCATATTTCCACTCTTGTGCCCTTTTGTCAACTTTTAGGACCAAGCTAGGTCCTAAGGACACCTTAGCCTATGTACTTAGTCTAACTACACAGCCCTAGGTTAAATCAAATATATACTCTCCTAACACACCTAGGTTGTTTTGGAGCCATTTATTACCCTTTGGTCTAGCTAGGAATAGTAAAAGCCAAAAATATAAGTAGGACTTTCTAGCCTAAGTCCTAGGTGCTCCTGTACCATTCTCCCCTAAACAAAAATAATCAAGTCCCATTGGTGGAGACTGTGTCATGATCAATACCCAATCTCTAAAACTTTGTCTTTGAGACCCATTTATCCTTAGTTTCTTCTTTACCTTTCCATTTGACAAGGTATTTTAAGTAGGTTATGTGTCTAGTCTTCTTGATGACTTGGGAACTCAAGACTTTCTCAGCTTGCATGCTTGGAGTGATTGGTAACTGCATATTTTTTAGGTCCTCTACAACTCCAACATGTTCATTATCTCCAATAGGGATTGGTAATTTATAAAGAACAAAATATAAAATTTTAAACACTGGTGAAATTTTGAAGTCTATTGGCAAGTCTGCGTCCATATTTAGCTAGGATGGAACAAGGGCCAATCCTTCTCATCTGAAGCTTGTGTGGGATCCCTTTCTGCAACCTGGCCTTGTTCAAGTGTACCATGAAAATATCTCCCACCTTGAAATATAGTTTTATTTTCCTCTCATCCACCTTTCTCTTGGTTTTAGTGGTACTATCCTTGAGATCTTGTCTGATTGTATCATGGGCTTCTTTCATGGACTGAGAAAAGTCCTCTACATATCCACTCCTTACTACTGTGTCTCCAAGTTTACTAAGTTCATGGATGCCTCTTGGGTCTATCCCATAGACTATATCAAATGGAATCTTGTCGGTAGTCCTAATGATGATATCATTATAGGAATATACTACTTGTGCTATAACTTGGTCCCATGTCTGACCATACTCCTTAGTTAGGCATCTTAGGAGGTTTCCCAAGCTCCTATTAACTACCCTAGTTTTCCCATCTGTTTGGGGGTGGTATGTAGACCCAAAAGACAAATTGGTGCCAAGCTTGCACCAAAACATTTTCCAAAAATGAATTATAAATTTGGAGTCCCTATTAGATACTATGCTTAATGATAATCCATGGATCCAGACTACTTCCCTAAAAAACAAATTAGCTATGTGGCGATCATCATGAGTAGTCTTGCATGGCACAAAGTGAGCCATCTTTCTAATCCACAATCACATATATGCTATCAAATCCTTCTTGGTCTTGGGAAACCCTACTACAAAGTCCATATTGAGACATTCCCAAGGTCTATTGGGGATTGGAAGGGGTTGATACAACCCTGCATTAGATGAGGTGCCTTTGGCCTTTTGGAAAACTATACAAGTCTCCACATACCTTCTTATGTCCTCATTCATCCTATGCCAATAATAAAATATTTGAACCACCTCCAAGGTCTTATGGACTCCAAAATATCCACTCAAAGACCCATTATGCTTTTCTTGGATGAGGTTCTCCCTCAAGGAGCCTCTAGGAACACATAGTTTCTCTCTCCTAAACAAAATACCTTCTTGGATAAGGTAATCAACATATTCACTATGAAAATGATTTTGAAATTATTTGCATACCTTGTAAGCTGCTGAGAAGTCTTCATCCTCTGGATACAAGTCTTTGAAACTTTCTATGCCTATGCTTCTTAACTGAATTTATTGAATTGTCAAGAGTCTCTAGCTTAAGGCATCTTCTACCTTATTGTGTTTCCCTTTATTGTGCTTTATTGTGAAGGTATAGGCCTGGATATAGTCAACTCATTTCATGTGCTTATGGCTTAGCTTATCTTGTGAGTTGAGAAAGATGAAAGCTTGGTTGTTAGTATGTAATAAAAACTCTTTAGGAAGGAGGTAATGCCTCCACTTCCTTAGGGCTTGGACCAAAGCATACAACTCCAAATCATATGAGGAGTACTTATTTCTGGCCTCACTCAACTTTTCACTATGAAAGGCCACTGGTTTGTTCTCTTGGCTTAGGATTTCTCCTATGGCAATGTTACTAGCATCACACTCAACATTAAATAAATTATCAAAGCTAGGTAACACCAAGATTGGTTGAGTTTCTATCCTTCTTTTCAAGGTTTCAAAACCTTAATCAGCTTTCTCACTCCATTGGAATTTAGTTTCATGCCTCCTTTGATAGTGTTTATAACTGGTGCACAAATCTCACTAAAATTACTTATAAAATTTCTATAAAATTGAGCCAACCCAGGGAAGCTCCTCACTTCTATAGCAGATTTGGTAGTAGGACAATTCAAGATTGCTTCTACCTTGCTAATGTCTATTTTCAAGTTACCTTGTGAGACCACAAAGCCTAGGTACACCAATTCTTGTTTCATGAACTCACACTTGTCAAGATTGATGGTGAGATTCTCTTCATGAAAATTTTGCAACACATCTTGTAGATACACCAAGTGATCCTCCTCAGACTTGCTGAAGATGAGGATATCATCTAAGTATACCACAACCCATTTTCCTATGAAGTCTTTCAACACTTCATTAATTAACCTCATGAAGGTGCTAGGGGCATTGGATAGCCCAAAGGGCATAACTAGCCATTCATATAGGCCTTTTGTGGTCTTGAAAGAATTTTTCCACTCATCTTGCTCCTTAATCCTTATTTGGTGGTATCCACTTTTGGGGTCAATCTTTTAAAAATATTTTTCCCCTCCTAAGCAATCCATCAAGTCTTCAGTCCTAGGGATAGGAAACCTGTACCTTATGGTAATCCTATTAATTTCCCTAGAGTTAGTAGACAACCTCCAAGTTCCTCCTTTCTTTGGAGCTAGGACTGTAGGGACATCACAAGGGCTGATGATTTTTATTATAAGGCCTTGATTAAGTAGTTTTTGGATTTGTTTGGCTATTTCCTCATTTTTTTGAGGGGTTATTTTTATGCAACTTTGTTAGGTAGGGAGGCTCCTGGAATAAATTCAATTTGATGGCTTACAGATTTTTTAGGGTGTAGGGTAGATGGATTTCCATCACTTACTATGTCCTTTTATTGTTCTAGCAACCCTTGAAATTCTTTGGGAACTTCATTCTTCTTGACTTCTTCCTCCTCTTTGGGCTTCAACACCAAAGCATACCCCACTCCTTCACCTTCCTCCAAGGTGTTTAAGAATTATTTATCTCCTACCAAAAGCACATTAGGACCAACTAGTTTCACTTCTCTATCTTCAAGAAGGGACTAAATTCTAAAGGTAACTCCATCTTTCTTGAATGAGTAGGATTTCTTGGCTCCATCATGGATTGCTTGTCTATCAAATTGTCATGGTCTCCCTAGTAAGAGATGGCAAGCATCCATAGGTAAAACATCACATAAAACTCTATCCTTGTCCCTTACAATGGTGAAGTCTACCCAAGCTTTCTCATTCACAAAAACATGTCGACCCTTATTCAACCATGTGACTCTATAGGGATTTGTGTGAGGAATCCTTTGAAGACTTAGTTTGTTGATTTCTTCATTGGAGACTATATCATTTGTGGACCCAAAGTCTATGATAATATTGCATACTTTGCCCAATATTTTTTTATTTTATCCTAAATAAAAACCTCTTTTGACTAGGCCCTTCCTTGATTGGTTATTTAATCAATGGTCTCCTTATCATGAGGTTATCCCCTACTTCTGAATATAGGGATACTTCTGCAGGCTTGCTACTTGAAGACTCTTCTTGAAGATAGTTCACTCTCTTATCTCCACCTTGTGAAGTAGATCCTTTCTCAGGGAACCTATATGATAGGTGTCCATATTGATGGAAATGGTAGCATTTCATGGAAGAGAAGTAGGAACCTCTTCCTTGTCCTCTTGACCTTCCTCTAAAGTTATTGTTAGATCCTCTACCTCTTATATTGTAGCCTCCTCAGCGACTAGAGACTTCTCCTTTTTACTCAGTGAGTTTGGTCTCACTTTGAATTCTTGAGTTAGAGGTTCTTCCTCCATAGCTACCTCTATGGCCCCTATTGTCTCTACCCCTACCTCTACCTTGGCTACTTGAATCATGCCTCTTTTTGAGCTTCTCATCTACCTTAAGTGCCAATTGATAGCATTGATGAACTTTTTTGGGGCTTAATTCTTCTTGGATGTTCCATCTAAGGCCATTTAGGTATCTAGCTACCTTTAGGATCTCCTCTTCCACCACATGTGATCTAAGGCATAATTTTTGAAATTCCTCAGTGTAGACACTAACTTCTAGATCCTTTTGTGTCTAATTTTTCCTCTTTTTGTAAAACTACACTTCATAGTCATTTGATTGGTATGCTTCCCTAATCTTTGCCACCATATCTTTCTAATTGGTTATGGGGTTCTTTCCTTCTTTCACCCTTTCATCCTGCACAAACTTCCACCAAGTAAGAGCAGCCCCTCCCATCCTTGATTTTTCTACCACGACTCTCTAAGCTTCACTAATACCCTCACATTCAAAGTGGTTTTCCATACCCTCAATCCACTCTATAACTAGCTCGGCTTCCGTCTTCCCACTAAAAAGTGGTATTCCTTCTAATGTTTTTCCACTCTTATCTTTGAGTACCTTCAAGAAGGGTTCTTCAACTAATACAGGGTATGGCTCAGGGATTTTATCTTCCTCTACCACCTCTTTACACTTTCCTTCATCTTCTTTTAGCTTCTCACTCATCAATTAAATTTTTTCTTCCACCTCTCCTAGCTTGTCTCTAAGAGCTTCCATTTCTTCCCAGAGTATCCTATTCTCCTCCTTCTTCTCTATCACTTCTCTAGCCAATTCAACATTGGTAACCATGGCTGAATCACCTAATGAATCTAACATATACTTGTGCCCAAACCTTGTTAGGCTTTGATACCAATCTGATGGGATCACTCTAGGTGTCTAGTAGACTTGGTTAGGATCACTGAGACTCCTAATTCTCCAACCTCCCAATAACTTGATCAAGGGTCTCAAAAGGCTTCACCTTGTTCTTCTAAGGAATCTCTCAATTTCCTCTATTCCCACAATTCACACCTCAACTCCTAGGTGATCCATCACTGATCGAAGGTTCTAGTCTCTTCATAACCAATACTCATGTCAAATTCTCTTTACCTCCTTAGTAAGTTGGTGATTCTTCCAGGGGTGTGGAGGTAGTCATTTCTTAAGCTTGTTTCACTGCTTGACCCATTTTATTAATGTCTCTACCACTCTTCCTTACCAATCAAGGTAAGTTTAGGCTTGTGAAATGGATTGATCAAGCCCTAAGATCAAAATCAGAATACCATATGATCCTATTCTTGGTCTCCATCTTTCAAGTCACCCCTGCAAGAAAAACAACTTTCTCACCTCCTTGTCCCCAGTCAGGTAATGACAGTGCTCGCCTAGGGAGAGGTCTTAAAATTGGCCATGCTTCTTTCTAGACCTCCACTAGAGCTATTTACAATGTACATAGGCTCCTCTACCATTCCCCAACTGGCTGTGATGAACACACGATAGGATTTCATGGGGGATCCATATTTCTATACCAAACTATACATAGGCCAGTGAACTAGCAAAGACAAAAGAATTAAAGTAAGACTATCAAAACACCTACAAAGAACACAAAATAGTACATAATGGAAATGAAACAAAAAATGTGGATTGAATCCTTCTTTTCCAAGAAAAAATAATTACATTAGATGCTACTGTTGCATCAAAACCTTGAACTGTGTCCATAAAACAAGTAACAGTGCTAAAATTCCTTAAACCAACAATTGTCAAATGATGCTTCCATGTTGGCACATCACAATCCATGAGACCACATTTATTTAAGGCATTTTCTCAAACAATTGAGATTCCTTGTCTTTCCTTCTATATTTTGTATAAATGCCCACTAGGGAATTTGCAACTAAAACTACCATTCTGACACAAATTGGAAGGATGCTGGAAAATGTTGAGTTTAGATTTACACCTGCCAATGGCATTTACTCAAACATTTCTAAAGAATCTTCAACAAATCTATTTTCTCTATATACTACAATCTTGCAGACCATGAGACCACATCTCCCTGAGGTATTTTCTTGAATAGTTCACATGTCTTTGTATGAGTCTATAATTTGCATACTTGTCTATCAGAACACTTGCTACTAGAAAATCTAACAAAAAAGTCCCCTTCCATTATGCTTTGATGAATGTCCATACCCTATTCCAAAGCTCTTATTTTGGCACACATTGTCATGCAGTAATAATCTACATTTTTTTCATAAAAAATTAAAACGTGTGATTCAATTAGAAAGAAGAGTGTATGCCAATAAAAAGTGATTGACACTAAACATCCAGCCAAACTTTTCCAAAACTCCAATTTCATTTATATTCTCTTAACTTTTATTTCCTAATTGAGCATGAAGGTTATTTCTTGATAATTGAGCATGATGGTTATTTCTTGATAATTGAGCATGATGGTTATTTAGAATTGTCAATGTGAAAAAAAACTCACAATAAAATTCAGAAACATCTCATGCTAATGTAAATTTTCTTTCATGTGTTATTAATTGATGCAAAGTCAATTGTTGGAGTCACAACATGCACAACCAAATCTAGTCGGTGATGCTCTATTAAAATAAGGCAGCACAGTTTAACATTGTTTTATTACGACTACTTATTCTCATTCGAAAATTGTATCATTGATTTTTGTTAGGTTTCGCTAATGTTTATGCCTACAATTTTTAGTTCACCCAAGTTTTAGTAGATGATTTTCAATGGCTTAACAGAAGTAATGCCCAATATTTTGTGTTATGTAGTATGCAAAATAAGTAGCCAAAAAAAATTGGGGTTGTAAAATTTGTTTAATGGTATGAAAAATTGTTCAGAAGTGTGAGACAAGTATTGGCTCTACACCTACTGATTGTATTTTCTTGAAAGTTTCTGAATATTTTTCAACATATCCATTTTGTATAAATCCTGCAACCATAGCATTCCCTCAACACAAATGTCTACGCATCAAAATGAACAAAACATAAGCTTAATACTCCATAAAATTTGTAGACAAACATTTAAAGATCTGGAAGAAGATAAAGGATTTTTCGTCCACTTTAACAAACCCTTGCACCTTTAACAATTATCAAATGAGCATTTTCACTAAAATATCATGGAGGTGACATTTCAAGTAATAACCACCTTTTTCTCTAGGATATCGGTATTGGTAGTTAACACTCCTGTAAGAAGGTTTCTTCCATTATCAATACCGTTAGGTATCAAAGAGTCCCTTCACAACTGGAATGATAAATGAACAGTTTTTGGCAACATGAAATAATCTGATGAAACATTTAAGCCTCAACAACACCGATATTTGTAGTGTGCACAACCTCATGAAGAGGGATTAAAATTCATACTTTATTAACGACGGACACATTAAGAAAGCCGTCCACTTACAACAATTTTTTAGTCTCAATGTTGGTGAATTCTCTAATTTTAGTGGTGGTGAGTTGTATCAGTCTCAATGTCGACGAATTCTCTAATTTTAGTGGTGGTGAGTTGTATAGATAAACCCTATTTTTGGTCTGACACAGATCAAAAGGTCCAATAAAGTTTTTCTGATAGCGTGAGACATATCTGGTGGGAAGTGCCCCCAATGAAAAATCCTATTAGCTAACTAGTTTGAATTTGATGAACTATTGTTCATTCATGCACACAAATTACATTATACAATTATATCTGTCTAGGTTTTGACATGAGAGTGTCGAGGAGATTTATTTTCAGGACCACTATATTACCAGTAGTAGTATTATGATGTTATATAAGGAATGTTTTATGTGTTAGACATTATATAGGAGACTCTAAGGAATGTTTCTAAACAACCAGTTCCTATTTGAGGTTGGAAAATTGATCTTCTTAATGTGTATATGCATAATAAACTCTTATTATCCACTGAAAGTGTGAATGCAAAGTGTTTGTCAAAATATCAATGACTATATATAAGTATGTCAACTTTCTGGTGACAATTTCTTTGATCATAATGATTATTGTAGGTGTTCTAAATTCCTAAAATCACATTTTTTGATTGATCTATGATTTTCAAATTGTTTATGGAAATGCCCTTGCAAATTCAATGAACAATACTAGGTTTTCATGATGAAATTTTAATTTATAACCCCACTAGCAACAAGTCTTAGTGTTTGCACTAAAAAATACTTCACATATGATTAGATGTAAAGTGTGTGACGAAATATCAGGAAATAAAAAAATCATAATTTTTATGATTGAGAACAAAATAGTGGTATAGTTATTACATGGATAGGTTAGCATATGTCATGAATGGCTAGATGTTTTCTAGTGGTCAATAATTAGTTTCATATGTGATTAAGGTTGGTGTTGATGGAAATTTATTTTCTAATTGTGTAAGAAGTGTCACGTGGATTGTTGATACATTTTAGGAGGGCATGGGTTGGATGTGACTTGAAGTTGCATTTTAATGATGCACGTCTACCATGTTCTGAGCTTGCAGGTTGATCTCATCAAATTTAATGACCTAGGAAATTTATTTTCAATATCTCTATGAACTGGTTGTTGATTTGATATGGATTTTCTTCTTGTACAAGTATCCTTCTCTCTTTTTGTAATAGTGTTTTGAGTCACTGAATATAGGATTTCTTCTAACCTTTATAACCTATGGTATCAACTTATTCTAAATCATAAGAAATCCAACATTTGATGAACACATAGAGTTATACATGTGTTTTTTCAGATTTTATATGTAGTATGTAATGTTAAGGGACTCATCTTAGGTGATATAACTCATTTTGCATTCTAGGTGCATATGCTAATTGTCCTTCCATTTTCCATATCAAAGATCAGTAAGTTCTTTTGATTGCAACTAGTGTAGTGTTTGTCTCTAATACTTTCAGTACGGTTGTAAGGGCCATATGTAGTTTTTCTTTTATCTTTAATTGTTTTGTTTAGTGGCCTCTAAGGACCACCCTCCTAGTTTCAATAGAACCTAAAGAAGAAAAATTTATTCCCCCTCAATTGGCCCAAAGCTACCAATTATTTGATGATGAGTTTTGCCTCTTTTCTTATGTATGTTTTTTTCCTTTGAATACATATTGAATGCCAAGTGTAGAATAATGATGTAGTTTTGAGATTTGATAGTACCACTATTAATGGAAGGCGTGCTTTCATCAAAAGTTTTACCGCAAGCCTACTTTGGAGCTAGTGTGAAAGGTTATCCATATTTGATAGTCCTTGACAATAATATTAGAAAGGTTACAAAACAATGGTCCTGAAGTGATAGGTCCTCAGTTGAAATATCACAAATGTTACACAATGATAATTTTGGAGTGCCTAGCCTTTTCAGAGAAACATTAACAAGATGTATTAAGAGATTTGTGTCCTTGTGTCATACTAGTAAGATGGTTTGACATTTAAATGTTTTAAATTTGTTGACTATTGAACCCAAGCCTCTGCATCTATAATGCCACCTCAATAAGGTAATCTTTCATAAGCTAATGACTTCATGAATGATGAATGAAGTGCCTTCCAATTGTCCATTGATTACCTCTTTTTCCTAATTTATATGATATTAATACTAAAGATACCTCTAAATATCATCAAAGTAACTGTATACTCAAGCATATTGATTGTAATTTTTAATGCAGGGCTCAATTTTTGGATCTTGCTATATCTCTTCTAGAAGGTTTAAATGCTGCATGTGTTAGTATGCTATTTAATGCTACAAAGATACCATTCTAGGTTTGAGATTTTGAACTTGTTGATGTATATTTTTTTCTTTGTATGATGTTCCAAAATGGGGCTAAAAATATTTTTTCAGATTTTTTTTTTGAATATAGGATAACGAGGGAATAGTCTAGAAGAAAGCCTATAAGGTTCTTGCAAATATTCTAAGGGTATGGTTGATTTCATATTCCTATGGTAATTTTATTGGTAGAGTAGATGGAATTTTTGAAGTTGAATCCACCTCTTGCGATGTATCTATTAGGAATGAATGCTAAATGTTTGACAGCCATTCTATAGTAGTTGTTGTTACATTCATGACTATGATTGTCATTAATGTCAACACAGTGATCTTTTGAGGACTTGCAAAGAAGTAGACAGAGTTTGAATTAGCGCACATGGGTTATTGTAGTTGGAGCTATGTGATGTTGAGGATATACTCTTTGATATGTTATATGTCTATGGTTAAGACCACAGATAGTAATTCTTTTATTCATGAAAGTTATGAGCATTTTGGTGGAAGTAGTATTTAGGCAGTGCTCCTGAGTAGCGGTTTGTGGAAATCGGATGATATCTCCTAATCGAGATGGAATATGGTTTTGCGTAGTTAAAGGGAAGTTGAAGACACATTGATAGTGATGTGGATGATAGTGCAAACTTCGAGGTCACATGAATGAAGATTTATTGTATTTGGAAGCTGACAGTTTTGTGTAATTCTGATGTAGCATGTGGAAACTTTTATTTTGTAATTGTATGCCGACTCATTTGTAATTATTTGAGTGTGCTATAAAGGAAGGAATGCGTTTCCTTGTTGTATGAAGAAGAGTATAGTAGTGTATGAATATGAAGTGAAGAAAAGAGATAAATGTGAAAGTGAATTGTGAAGGAAGACATGCAAAGTACAGAGATATGAAATTGAGATCTAGTGTAACAGTGAGTGCGGTTTGGCACAGTCAAAGAAGAGGTAACATATTATTCTGTTGAGTAATACAAATATTATTTGGACAATTTGTTTAGTGATCTTACCCTGAAGCTGTTTGGGCAATGGGTCCTTCTGTCTTCCATAACTCTTAATAGGGTTAGAATCTTTTAATAGGGATTCAAAATCTCCTAACATGGATTCATATGTACTGAATGTATTTCATAAGACTCCTAACAGAGTCCATCCTTTCACAAGGAATATTCATATTAGTGCATCTTTTGTGGGCATCATTCCCACCGGGGTTTACTCTTTGATCAAGAGGTTCCCTAGTCAACATATCTTGTGTCATTGTGTTATTGTGTATGAATATCTTTCTATGGTTGGTAATTATATTGCTTACATGGTTTAATGCTGTTGAAGTTGATAAAAGTTATAATTATCTGATAACTAATTCACCCCCCCCCCCCTCTCAGTTATCTTGGTGGACTTTACTTTCTAACAATTGGTATCAGAGTGGCAGGTCCTTGAAAAAGAAGTTTAATAGCTTAAGGAGATCCATGGTGAATTTCATGAAAGAAAGCCCTAAGTTTGATGGAGTAAATTTTGACAGCTGGAAAGAAAAGATGAGGACACACCTACTGTGTTTAAGACCAAGTTATTGGTTGATTACAAAGAATGATAAGACTATCATTGAAGAGGACAATCTTGAAACATGTATTGCTGATGAGAGAGATCTATTCACGTGTAACATACTTGCAAGAGAAGCACTTTTGACAGCCCTTCTGGAGAATGAGTACAGTCAGGTAAAATGTTTGAAAAAATCTCATGAAATTTGGAAAGCTTTACACTCTACTTTTGAAGGTGATGAACATGCAAAAAGAGTAAGATTACATAATTGGATATGTGCATTTGAAGATATAAGAATGTTGGAAGATGAATTTGTCAAAAGTTATATTGGTAGAATGTCAGAAATTGTTACAGGTATAAAATCTTATGGAGGAACAAAGATAGAGAATGAAGTGATATGGAAAATTCTGAGGACATTGACTCCTATATTTAAGCAGACAACACAGATGATTGAACAAGTTATACCTTGTACTAAAAACTTTACAAGAGAGACTCTTCTTGGAAGATTGGAAGCAACAAAGATGAACCTGAGGTTATTAGGAGACTTACCTAGAATGGAGACAACATTTAGTGCTCTTAGTGTTCGCCCTACTTTTTCAAGAAGCTTATGTGTGAGCGGAGATTATGCTGGCAGCAATAGATCTAGAAATGAAGAAGACAAGAAGATTGAAGAAGGTATTGCCTTCCTTGTGAAGAGAGAACCAGACGGTAAGAAAATTTTTAAATGTTGGACTTGTCAAGAATATGGTAATTTTCCATCTAAATGTCCTAAGAGAGTTAAAAAGTATAGAAAAAATTTCAAACCTAGAAGATCTAAGGAATGTTATAATGGTAATGATGAAGATCTTGAAGCTAGTATAGAGAGAACCTTAAGTGAAAGTGATAATGAGAATAATGATGACATAAGATTTGTAGCAATTAAAGAAGAAAATTCTGAAACTGATGTCAAGGAAGAAAAATCCTTAGTTTCTCAAGTTGAAAAGAAAGTTGATTGGATTATAGATATTGGTTGTTCACATCATATGGCTGGAGACATGAAAAATTTCATAAAGTTAAATGAATATGATGGAGGAATTGTTAGAGTTGGAAACAATGCACCTTGTTTGATTAAAGGTATAGGATCTATTACTCTTGATGGAAAGACTAATATTGATGATGTTTATTTTGTGGATGGATTGAAACATAATCCTTTGAGTGTTGGACACTTAGTTGATAAGGGATATCAAGTTTGGTTTATTGAGAAAACTTGTGTGATAAAGGATAAAGATGGAAATCTGATGGGAACTGGATCTAGAACTAGAGGTAACATATTTCATTTGAATCCGACTGAGATGACATGTTTGATTACTAAAATTGATGACATTTGGTTATGGCATAGAAGGTTTTGTCATATAAAATTTGACAACGTTGTGAAAGTAAGTACTACACTTGCAGTAAGAGATTTGCCTAAAATTATGAAGCCTACTAACATGATTTGCAAAGAATGTGTGATGGTTAAATAGAAAAGAAATTATTTTCCTAGTAAGAAGTTTACATCTGTAGAAAAGATGGAAATTGTTCATACAGATTTGAGTAGTCCTACTAGGACTAGAGGATTCTATGGAGAAAGGTATTTTATGATTCTTGTTGATGATTTTCCAAGAATGATGTGGATTGCATTTCTTAAAGAAAAATCTGAAGCATTTGATAAGTTTAAGATTGTTAAGAAAAAAGTTGAGAATGAATCTGGAATGAAGATTAAATGTTTGAGATCTGATAGAGGTGGAGAATTTACTTCTACAAATTTTAACACCTTTTGTGAAGAAAATGGCATTAAGAGACAGTTCTCAGCCCCTAGAACACTTGAACAAAATGGTATTGTAGAAAGAAGGAACAAGTCAGTGACTGAAGCAGCATGAGCTATGTTATTTGAGAATGATTTGGTGAAGATATTTTGGAGAGAAGCAGTGAACACAATAGTGTATACAATGAAATGAGTACAAATCAAAGAAAACAAAGACAAGACACCTTATGAATTATGGTTTGGACATGCACCCTTAGTTAAGTATTTTAGAATTTTTGGAAGAAAATGTTATATAAAGAGAGATGATGATATTGGAAAGTTTGATCCTAGAAGTGATGAAGGTATATTTCTTGGATATTCTTTGAAAAGAAAATCCTATAGATGTTATAAGAAAAGAACTAAGACTATTGTTGAAAGCACAAATGTTAAGGTTGATGAAAAGTTCAAAATTCAGGAAAGAATGCTTGATTATGAATTAGATGAAGAAGATCAACCTAAACCTAACAATGGATCTACTGAATTATTTTATGAAACTAACAGTTATTTTTTGAATGAAAGCCATAGTGAAGTCATTGAAGAGCTTGCACCTAAAGTGAGATCTGAGATAGTGACACCTAGCAAGAGTTTGTTAAGGAATCATCCTATTGGAAAAATTATTGAAAGCATCAAAAGAGGAGTTCTAACTCAGAATAAGGTACAAGAATAGTTATGTTTGATTTCTCAAATTGAGCCTAAAACTACTAGTGAAGCTTGTGAAGATGAAAGTTGGATTAATGCTATGAAAGAAGAACTAGATCAGATTGAAAAGAACAAGACATGGGAATTGGTTCCTAGACCTAAAGACAAGAATGCTATTGGAACTAAATGGGTATTCAGAAACAAGATGAATGAACAAGGAGAAGTAGTAAGAAACAAAGCAAGACTGGTATGTAAGGGATACTCATAGCAAGAAGGAATTGACTATGAAGAAACCTTTGCACCTGTTGCAAGAATTGAAGCAGTAAGAATGTTTTTGGCCTATGCAGCTTACAAGAAATTTAAAGTATATCAGATCGATGTGAAGTCAGCATTTTTGAATGGAGAATTGGAAGAAGAAGTCCACATTGAGCATCCTGAAGGTTTTCCTTTGAGTCAAGAAGAAGACATGGTATGTAAACTAAAGAAAGCTTTATATGGACTAAAAAAAGCATCTAGAACTTGGTATGCAAGATTGGACAAGTATTTGTTAAAGTTGGGATTTACAAAAGGAACAACTGATAGTAATCTGTACACAAAAGAATTTGAAAACTGTTTGTTGGTTTTAGTTATTTTTGTTGATGACATTATTTTTGGAGGAGAAGATGAAGCTAGTGACAAATTTTTTAATGAAATGAAGACTGAATTTGAAATGAGTATGATTGGTGAAATGAAATACTTTTTGGGATTACAGATAACACAGAATAATGATAGTATCTTTGTAAGTTAGACAAAGTACCTGAATGACTTGTTGAAAAGATTTGGAATGGAGAATTATAAACCAGTTGGAACACCTATGGTAACTAGACATAAGTTATCTAGCACAGATGAGACTCCTGTAGTAGAATAGAAGAATTACAGATCCATGATTGGAGGACTGCAGTATTTGACACATATAAGACCTGATATAGCACATTCAGTTGGAATTGTAGCAAGATTTCAAGATGAACCTAGAGAATCACATTATGCAGTAGTAAAGAGGATACTGAGATATTTAAGAGGCACAATGGACTATGGATTATGGTATGAAAAACCTGATGATTTTACCCTATGTGCATATACAGATGCTGATTGGGGAGGCAGTGTTAATGATAAGAAAAGCACCAACAGTGGAGCATTTTTCGTTGAAGGAAGATTGGTTTCTTGGATAAGCAAGAAGAAAAATTGTATCTCACAGAGCATAGAAGAAGTAGAATATGTAGCAGAAGTTAACAATTGTAACTAGATAATTTGGATGAAGCAAATGCTGAAGGATATTGGAATAAAGTTTGTTGAACTTGCTGTCATACATTGTGACAACACCAACACAGTTAGTATGTCTAAGAATCCCGTATTACACTCTAAGAAAAAGCATATAGAGATCAAGTATCATGTTGTAAGAGAGAAAGTTGCTGAGAAAGAAGTCAAACTTGAGTACATAAGTACAAAGGAGCAGATAGCAGATATATTCACAAAGCCTTTGCCTAAGGATACATTTGAGTATTTGAGAGGTATGCTTGGGGTTATGCCCCAGCCTACTTTTGAGAAGTGATGTAGTTGGTTGCATTTGTCCAGTGGTATATGAGCCTTATCTGTCTTCTAGATTGGATGTTGGTACTTCCTTTATGGGGGAGTATGTGTATCTGAGCTGAGTCATGAGGACTCTAGTGAATGTATTTTATGAATAGTGTCTTTTGACATTGACTTGTTGTTGACATAGTGATGAAATTTATGTCATTGATGTCAATGGGAGAGAAGTGTACATGAAAAAATCTATTTGTACTATCTAAATAGGAAAATGAAGCAAGATTTGATTGATGAAGAGGATTTGAAGTAGCAGTGTTGAAGTATTGGATTTTTGGAACATTGGATGTTTTTTCATCTATGTTGCCATCAATTACAATGGGGGAGATTGTTAGGAATGAATGCTAAATGTTTGGCAGCCATTCTGTAGCAATTGTTGTTGCATTCATGACTATGATTGTCATTGATGTCAACATAGTGATCTTCTGAAGACTTGCAG
Source organism: Chamaecyparis obtusa (assembly GCA_027943335.1). Taxonomy (NCBI): domain Eukaryota; kingdom Viridiplantae; phylum Streptophyta; class Pinopsida; order Cupressales; family Cupressaceae; genus Chamaecyparis; species Chamaecyparis obtusa. Next base: position 205,412 of record BSBK01008830.1, read on the forward strand.
AGAAGCAAAAAGAGTTTGAATTAGCGCACGTGGGTTATTATAGTTGGGGCTATGCGATTTTGAGGATATACTCTTTGATATGTTATATGTCTATGGTTTAGAGTGTAGATAGTAATTCTTTTATTCATGGAAGTTATGAGTATTTTGGTGGAAGCAGTACTTAGGCAGTGTTCTTGAGTAGTGGTTTGTGGAAATCGGATGATATCTCCTAATAAGGATGGAATTTGGTTTTTCATAGTTAAAGGGAAGTTGAAGACACATTGATAGTGACATGGATGATAGTGCAAACTTTGAGGTCACATGAATGAAGATTTATTGTATTTGGAAGCTAACAGTTTTGTGCAATTCTGATGTAGCGTGTGGAAAATTTTATTTTGTAATTGTATGCTGACTCATTTGTAATTATTTGAGTGTGGCATAAAGGAAGGAATGTGTTTCCTTGTTTTATGAAGAAGAGGATAGTAGTGTATGAATATGAAGTGAAGAAAAGAGCTAAATGTGAAAGCAAATTGTGAAGGAAGACATGCGAAGTACAAAGATTTGAAATTGAGATCTGGTGTAATAGTGAGTGTGGTTCGGCATAGTCAGAGAAGAGGTAACACATTATTCTATTGAGTAATAAAAATATTATTTGGGTAGTTCATTCAGTGATCTTACCTTGAAGCTATTTGAGCAGTGGGTCCTTCTATCTTCCATAACTCTTAACAGGACTAGAATCTTTTAACAGGGATTCAAAATCTCCTAACAAGGATTCATGTGTACTGAATGTATTTCATAAGAATCCTAACAGAGTCCATCCTTTCACAAGGAATATTCATATTAGTGCATCTTTTGTGGGCATCATTCCCACCAGGGTTTACTCTTTGATCAAGAGGTTCCCTAGTCAACATATCTTGTGTCATTGTGTTATTGTGTATGAATATCTTTCTATGGTTGGTAATTATATTGCTTGCATGGTTTAATGCTATTGAAGTTGGCAAATGTTATAATTATCTAATAACTGATTCACCCCTCCCCTCTCAGTTATCTTGGTGGACTTTACTTTCTAACAATATCTTCTTCATTATGTATTAATATCTGATTAGGTTTCCTAAAGTTGAGTTGTTTGATAATTTAATGGGGTTATAATATTGATAGTACTGATTTTTACTCACTAGAATTGGACTGGGTAGGAACACAAAGATTTTCTTACAAATAACTTTGTTGAGATATTTTATGTTTTGATCACAATAATGACATCTTTCGATTTGTTTGCCAGGAAGCATCACCTTGATTGTTTGTACTACTTAATAATTCATATTTCGATGGTTGGTGGTTAATGAACCTTCTTATTTGGTTTATGTTATTTTCTTTTGGTCATATTTTTGCATTCATGATTTGTCACCACCTAGTCTTGTTTATGATGTTGACAACAAACATGAAGATATCATATTAAAGCCATATTTAATGTGTGGGCCTTGTTAGAAATAGGAAATACTGAGAGGGGGGGGAGGGGGTTGAATTAGTATTTCACAAACTTTTACCTTTTCCCAATTATGGATATATGAAATTAACTTGTAGCTTACATAAGAAACTAAACTAAATAAACTGATCAATAAGCATAACAATAAAATGAATGAAATCATGACACCATGTTTTTTCTTGAGAAAACCCCAACCAAGGGAAAACCCTAGTGGGGATCATACCCACAACTGATCCACTAATCAAAAGTATTTGGTTAAAGATATTGACCCTGTTAGGAGTCTATTACATCTGTATAGTGTCTCTATCCTGGTTAAAGGACTTTAGGCCTTGTTAGAAGCCTCAAACCTGTTAGGAGTTTCTATTAAAAAACACAAATGTATGCAAGATGAGCTCACTACCCAAACATATAATATATAATGATAACTTCAGATACAAAAGGTAGAATACAAAAACATTTTACTATTGCTGAATATCTTCAATATTGTGATCTAGCTTTGTAGTTCCTTCGCACTGATAAATCATATCAATACAATACTTGCTTATAACTTCACATTACATACATTAATTTTTTTCTTACTTTCTTACAACTTACAATTTCACATCTTATCTCTTTGCATTACATATATCTTTCTTCTATACAAGTTATTACGAAATAACTTTCTTGTCGGCTTACAGTTCATTACACACTTTCCAAAACATAAAGTCATTTCATGCTGCCTTAGGGTTAACATCTAGGATGTCATCCCTAATTAGTGAAGTCATTATTTTGATAAAAAAAATAATCCCTTAACTCAATATAACCAATTTCTGATCATTGCTCTTGTTCTGGTCAGCTCAACACTATCTCTGTAAAACATCGATATCTCTTTCCATACATGTTGTACAAAATTGTGCTCTTAGAAGTATCTTTGATATACTTGGAATGATTTGTGTTCAAGTGTGCATGCACTGAACATGCTTCTATGAATTTCGCTAATCAAAATGGTCTCTGTGTTGACAGATAAACACTGCTATACTTAGACAATTTTCATGAGTTGTTATACAAAACTTCCTCCTCGGATCATGCGATCTGAATACTGAATATATGTTGCCATAATGACAACATTATGATATCCTACTTAGCCAAATTTCCAAAAATCTCCCCCTTTGTCATTGGTGGCAACATATGGTAAAATTAGCTAAGTCCCAAACAAAAACTTATCACAAAATTTCCTACTGTAATATACGACCATTACATCATTTAAAAAGGATCCATGGATCATACATGTCTACTTATTTCTCCATAAGGATACCCCCCCCCCCCCCCCCCCCCTTAGATTATACTTCATACTATTCCACATATCTATATCTTATACAAATACACAATTTTCTTATACTATACTACTCCACCTTTGACAACAATGAGAAAGGTGTCAATTATATGTATATGTTGATCAAAATTTTGAGTTACCTTCTTACTTTAATATTGCAAAGATGGAAGACTTGATATACAATTTTCAAAGTTCACCTTCATATTTTCAATTTATTTATCCCATGTCTTCTTGATAGAATCATAAACATTGAGTAATGCACATAGCCCATAGGATGCTATCTCAACTGCTTTAAGGTTTGAATATGCAAATTTACCATACAATGTCTTTGATGAAAGACAATCTTCTAGTTGATTCTCTAAATTACTGATCTTCATGGTTAGGTGCTCTTTGAGTAGAGTGAATCTCTTCAATTTTATTTCCTTCTCATTTTCAAGAAGTCTTATCTCATCATAAATTCTTCTTAGTTTCTTCTCAACATCAATGATTTGTATACTTTGATTCTGTAATTCACACATTGTGGCTTGCAACTCTACTTCTTTGCTTCTCAAATTATCTAAAATCTTTGAGATGTGATTGTGTGATAATGCACATTGACTATACAATGCTCTTCCTCTCTCTAAGAATCTCCTTAACTCTTTTATACACAAATCCAGATTATCCAAATCATTTCTGATATTTTGACAAGTGACTTGAAATAATTGTGCATCATGAGTTGTTTGAGATTTTATTGATGCAATGTCTGATAGGGTAGTAAACTCACTATAAATTTTTTTTTATTACCTCTCTTGCTTTAGCTTGCAGATCAACTTCACTTACTTGAGTTGATATAATTCCTTGAAGCTTGCTGGTTACTTCAAGTAATGCTCCTTCTAAGCTCTTTACTTTCTTGTTCTTTCCAATAATTTTGTTTAGGGATGAGATAAACTCTATTTGATCATCATCATCAACTTTTTCTCCCAAGTTTCCTCAAACTGATTCCATGGGTGATCTAGATAGGTTTTATGTTGTTCTCTTTTGTGGTGAGATCGTTTTGATATGCTCTTCTTTCACTGCTTGCTTCTCTTCTGCTATTTTATCCTGTGATTCTTCTTGCTTCTCTTCTCTTCTTGTTTCTTCTACTTCATCTTCCTTATTTACTATTTTATTCTTTTGATCAATAGCTTCTTGAAAATTTCCAACATCTTCTCCTTGATCTTTGAATGGGTTCTCTTCTCTTTCTATAGTAATGTTTGTGCCTTCTATATGTATAGATTCATCATCAATGTGGATGGGGGGTGGAAAAACTAGTGTTTCTTTTGTCTATGGTTCCTCTGTATGTTCAGATTCACTGACTATCTCTTCTTCTCTAGAGGTCATTACCTTTACAACTGCTTCCTCAGTTTCTTTGTTAATCTCCTTATAGTTTCCTCCCATAATCAGAACTTTTCTTCTTTTTCTCCTCATATGGGTGCTAAGATTTTTCATGATTTCCTTAAAATGATCTTCATCTTTCATTTCACAAAGTTTCTCACAAATCTTTCTCTTATGCCTTTGTCTTCTTCTATTTCTCTCTTTTTCTTGTTAACTAACTTCTCATACAGGTTATCTAGTATCTTGTCCTTTATGTCCTCAAATTTCTTGTCAGCAAGAATCATGTCTAAAAAATGCATTCTCAAGGTTCAATTTCTCAAAATTGTTATATATTTCATAATACTTGTTTAGCTTAGTGAAATCTCCTTCATTAATGATTAAAGGGTTCACTTTATCAATCTTAGGCTTCCATTGCTTCTTTTTGTTGTTTCCCGCCTCTTCATCTACTTATGGTTTTTCTTTTGGAATCCTTATCCTTTCTACTGGGGAAAAGATACATTTCTATCTCTTTCCCAATCCACTTATCATCTCTTTTACTCTCTTAGTTGGTATAGTAGAGGTGGATCTAGTAGATTTCCTTATTATTGGCATATCTTCATCAATATCCTAAATATCCTCAACAGGGGCTACATGGGATGTAAAAAGTGGAACTGACAATACTTCCTTTTTTTTCCAATATCTCTAATAGCTTCTGATGTCTATTTTTCAATCTTGAACTCATGCTCGATCATACCTTTATATTTTAGGATCTTTTTAATTATACTATCAGTTCTTTCCTTTGCTAATTTCTGCACCTGTGATTGGTGTGTTGTACTGAAGTTCTCTTCAAATGTTCCAAATCTGGGACTCTTAGAATCTAGTCTAAATTTAAGTAATCTACATGCATATCCTTCAGCTTCTTCTTCAAATATCTCATATTCAAGAGGATCTAAAAATTCTATCGTTGGTTCTAGTACTTCAATATAGGTGAAATCTATGTCCACTAAGAAGCATATTTCATTTTTGTATTTCTCAACCATAGAGGGTGGAATTCTTGATCTCTTTTTCATTTCATTCTTAAAGGTCTTAATAACAAGTGTGGCACTCTCATTTAATTTGTCAATAGTATGTCTAAGATATACATTGTTAATCCTATCCATGTAATTATGTCATCTTTCACATCATCTCCTATAGTGTAAGGGAATCTTCTCAAAATATGGAAAAACATATATGTGATTAGGGATGAAAATCTAAATTGGGAATTCTTTTTTTTCTTGATCTTCTCAAGATTCTCAATCAACTGAATTCTTAGAATTTCACACATATCAACTTCAACTCTGTCAATGCACATAAGATAAGCTACTTGCACCATACCTACTACCATGTGATCTTCTCTAGAACTTTCACTTAATTTTGTGGTTAAAATATTACACACATATCTCACATCATCTTGTTCAATCTTGATAATAACTATGCCTCTTCCGTTATAAGAAGACTTGGTGTTATCTAAGACCTTTTTCTTTACATTATTTTCACTCAAAGGAATCACACCTTTCTTAGGAAAACTTGTTACCTCATGTATTAGATCAAATGTTATGTCTATTACTCTGTTATCCAACCAAAACTTTCTATTATGGACTCTGCTCAAAATGATCTTAGTCCATTCGTCATTCTGAAATTCAGAGTGAAATGTATACTTGTTAATGTCCATTTGACCTAAATGTTCATATCCTTCATTGTAGCTCATGTCTTGTTTCTATATCTTATTATATTCCAAAGTCAAACTACCATTTCCTACTGTCTGAAACTTGCATTTCAAATACCCTTTTACATGTTCTAAATGTAAAACACTATCTGGAATGGTCGACAAAGCCAAACTAGGGTCTTCTTCAAAGGGTTCTATTGATTCCTTTTTCACCTTAGGTCTAGTAGTGTCTCTGATGTTGTGAACTAATGATCCATCCATGATTTGACTGAAAAGTAACTTCTTTAACAATGAATTCTTAGTAAAATACCTCAAAATCATGATTTAGGGCTTTTGCATAGATCTGGTGAAGAATCTCTCTCCAAACAATACAAACTGATTTAAATCTCCACTAGCTAGCTCTCTATGTCTCTTGTAAACACTTAAATGATCAAATAATGTCAATAATCCACTTTTTATCCTTCAAATCCTTCAAGATATTGTCATCGCATTAATTTCTTAAGTGCATACATGCCAAAAGCTGTTCCTGATTACCTGCAAAACTTCTTTCTTTTCATGTAATCACATACATGTTTATAAATTCATGCACTCTTAACCATAGCTTCCTTATATCATATTCTAGCTCATATTAACTTCACAAGGCTTAATTCAACTTCTTCTAAACTCTATACAATTCTAATGCTTAATTATTTTGAGATGAATTTGGAATCAATTCAAACTTAGTCTCAAATACTTCACCCATATGATTTCCTGATATACTGAGTGTGCTTGCTTGATCTGTAGCTTTGAAAAACTCAACTTCTTCCAAGTTACTATAATTTTCTTTCTGATTGCTATTGGTGTTCATATTTCTCTTGGTGTAGTTTATATTTCTTCTAAGATTATGATTTCTCATGTTGTTCATTCTACAATACCTCGCTATGTGACCAATGTTATTGCATATCTAACAAATTATTCCATTATTTCGATATCTTGGTCCTAACTGACTAATTTGTGATTTGCAATTTCTGGCAATATGTCCAAAATTGTTACATATATAGCACACAACTCCATCTTTTATGTTTTTCATTGCTCTAATAGGGCTCTTATTTGCAGGGTTAGTATTTCTAAACATTCTACTATTACCATTATCATTAGATCTAGGTTTCTTACAATCAATAGCTCTATGTCCAAAACTATGACAATTATAACAATAACCAGATATACCTTTAAATTACTTACCTGTACAATCTCTTTTCACGTGTCCAAAATAATTGCATGAAAAGAATCTACCCTTGAGTTCACTTTGCATGTCTTTAGGTGGTTCATCTTTCTTAGATGGGTCAGGTACATTTTTGGATTTGTTAGACTCATCTAGCTTCTTTTCTTCTTTGTTCTCAAGCTGTCTGGATCTGGTTCTTTGCATTCTTCAATCTTCTTTGGGAACTTGTTTTCAATGTATCCAAGACTAGTTTTTTCATAAGAGGGTTTCTGATAAGAAATCTATGCATCAATTTTTTCACTATTAGAACATAGTTTCTCAAGATGTTGTTTAGATTGAGTTAGTTCTCCTTTCACGATTGTGTTGTATTTCACAAGTTCAACATATTGCAATTTTGTAGTCTTAAATTCATATGTCACTTTGGTAAGTTCTAATCTCAGATTTTCATTTTCAGACTTTAGATTTGATTCATCTTTGTTGTTATCATCTTTCAAGCTTAGCTTTAGGTCTACAATCTTTAGTTCATGTTTAAGGATCTCATTCTCCTTCTTCAGTTTTGAAATTTCATCATAGTCCTTGGCTTGACCCTTAGGTTCTTTCTTTGATTTCAGATCTTCTATCTTTTCTTTTAGTTTCTCAATGTAGTCTTTCACATTATCATATTTTTCCTTCAATGTATCTCTTTCTTTAGTAAGAATATCAATCTATTCAAGAGCTTCATCAAGATTTTTCTGCAATTGATCCATATCCATAGAGATTTTACTCAAGCTATTAGGCCTTCTCCAAATAACTTTGTTTTGAGTAACTAAGCTCTGATACCAATTGTTATAAATAGGAAATACTGAGATGGGGGGGGGGGGGTGTGAATCAGTATTTCACAAACTTTTACCTTTTCCCAATTATGGATTTATGAAATTAACTTGTAGCTTACATAAGAAACTAATCTAAATAAACTAAAAAATAAGCATAACAATAAAATGAATGAACTCATAACACCATTTTGTTCTTGAGGAAACCCTGGCCAAGGGAAAACCCAGTGGGGATGATACCCACAACTAATCCACTAATCAAAAGTATCTGGTTAAAAATATTGACCATGTTAGGAGTCTATTACATCTATATAGTGTCTCTATCCTGGTTAAAGGACTTTAGGCCTTGTTAGAAGCCTCAACCCTATTAGGAGTTGCTATTACAAAACCAAAATGTATGCGATATGAGCTCACTACCTAAACTATTAGGAATGGGAACATTGAGAGGGTGGGGGGGTGAATCAGTGTTCTATAATTAATTTATGATACTTGAAACTTAACTCAATTACTTAAATACTAAAATGAATAGTAAAGAAAACAAATTATTCAACCATAACACACAACACAAGATATGTTTATGAGGAAACCTTGGCTAGAGAAAAATCTCGGTGGGAATTAGTACCCACTATAATTGTACTTTGTATTATGAACCTGTTAATGTTCCTTTGCCCTGTTAGGAGAAGTCATTACAATACAAAGTACAATGACTCAGTTAAGAGTCTATAAGTAATAAACCCTATTAGCGGTGGATGGCTCACTACTAGAAATCATTACTCAATGAAGAAGGCTACAACCTCCTAGATATCAGACACACACTATATCTGCATGGTGAACTGCTTCTATGACACTGTTGTCTGATCAGTTCCTTTTGTGTGCTGATGCTTTAACCTCTTGTAAAGCTCTATATAATTCTTACTACTCTAATACATACTTCACATACTTCTTCTCTTCTCTATATGCTATGTCATGCTCAAATACAAAAGTGCATGTCACATATATACATGTTGAATAGACGCAACCAAATCTAACTACTAGGTCGGCCTATAACTTAACACATACAACGCTTCCAATTTAATTGGCTCAAGCATGTTTACATACAATGATATTAACATGTTTATAAAACAATTACAATAGGCACATAGCCTTTACAAAAGAAAATAATACATGCTAAACAAAAATCTATCTGTCAGCTCCATGCTCTGTTTTGTTCTGCCGCTTACTGACTGTGTCATTTAGACTTGCTGTAACTTCTTCATGTTGTCATATATGACCATGTGTTCTTAGATTAAGCATAGTAACATAATAAAAATCTTATATCTAAGGAAACATACCAAAACTCAGTCATACACATGTGCGTTGATGCTCTGATCATTAGGTGCTTCTCTGATTGCTCTGTCTTCCATACTTAGCCAAATTCTGATCTTCTAATTTAGTGCGTTAACACCAAAATTTCATATGACTTTGTTGCCATAAAAAAATCATCAGACTTAGTCATATATAATAGTAAAGTCAACTTTCCAATAATCTCCCCCTTTGTCATTAATGGAAACAAAGGAATATAGTGAAGTTGCTAAACTACATCTTTACAAAAAAACTTGCTATCCTTTATCTTATCCTATACTGTATACTGTACATCATAATTCTTCTATATCCCTTATTTCCCTTAATCCATATAATCTACTCATACTCTACTCCCCTTTTGACATTAATGACAAAGGTGCTCAAAAAATGAATCTCTAAGTACTTATATAGAAAGTACATCTAGGTATGCAATCTTAAAGTTTGTTATTTCTTGTTGCCAAAAAACCTTGAGTGCATCAACTGTCTGTAGATGGGCATATAATGCATAGGTTAGTTTCTCCATATTTTATAAATATGTACAGGGACCTTGATCATATGTTACAATAGTAGCATTTATATGCTTGATGATCTAATTCAACACATCTAGAGAGGGTGCTAATGCATGTCTTAGCTAAGTTTTGCTAGCCTTACCTTTGCCATCTCTTTTTCTGCCTTCTCAGTCTTATCCAACTATCCTTGATAAACATTATTGCACATGTTAATATCTTGGGAGGGATCTACCACTAATTTTCTTACTGCTTCCATCATAGATTCTACTTCCTGAATCTTCTTAGATAGGTCTGTGATGAGTTTGTCCTTGTTCATATAGTTAGCAATTATTTTCCTTCCTTTTGCTGCTAACTCATTTAGCATTGCTTGACCAACCTTTAGAGAATTAAGGTCAAGTGAGAAGTTGCTTATCAATTCACTTAGCTTTTTCTAGATATATTTCTCTTTTGTAATCTTTGATGTTGATTCGTCTAGACTCAAGAAATTTGCTTTGACGCTTGATAGGATATTGCTAACATCATCCACTGAATGAACACTTATCACTTTCTTATCTTCAAGTAGTAAACTATTCAGTATGCTAATTGATTCTACAAATAATGGATTTCTCATTACTTGTTTCTCTTTTTCTTTTTCCATAGATAACACACTTATTTTCATCAAATATTCTTCTCCCCGAGTCTAAACTTGTTGTATCAGGTGTCAAACTTGACAATAATGAAATTGATGATTTAGGAGTAAGGAGTGTGCCTTGACTTACATCCATGAATTCAATTTTTACCTTAACTAGTATCTCAATAGAAGGCTCTTTTTTTTCAACTTCCTTCTCTTCTTCTTGTCCTGTTAAGTCCTCAATTTGGACTTCCTCTTGATGCTTAGGTGATTTTTCACCGCATAGAATCTCAACTTCCTCAGTACTGACAAAAGTTTCTTCAAACTTATCCAGTTCATTATCTATTTCTACCATGGTGATTTCAACATTATCAATCATAATTATTTCATCCTTAGCTTCAAGCATGGGTGTGGACACCTATGGACCTATCATAGGTGCATTAGGGATCTCTAATTCCTTTTCTTTCTCAGAGGGAGCTTGGGTTGTGGGCACAGTAGGAGGGTGCATGTGTCTTTCCAAGAACACTTTTTCAAATGCCTTTTCTATCTCCTTCACAACTAACTCATACTCTTTGTTCATTATCTACAGAGTTTTGGCTTTGGTTCCTAGATACGACTTTACCAAATCTAGTAACAATATTTTCTCTTCCAGTGAATAGACAAGAAGGTTGTCATCCAGTGTCTTTTCTCTTATCCTAAAATCCTCTTTTATGGATTGTCTCTTCAAAGAATCCAAAATGTTCCATACATTATTAGGAATGACTATCTTAAGTTCCAACAATATATTTTTGAACTCAATCGTGTGCATGATAATCATAGAATGAATCTATGATTTGTCAGTCTCATGATACTTGTCATAAAAATTTTCTATTTGATCTATCCTTCCTTCATCAACTACTCTAGTTCTCAAGACTTGCAGATTTGGTCTGAATCCTACCTTAGGAGGTGCTTGAGTATTTTCCCCTTTGCTTTTGGTTGTCCTTTAGGATGGGTGGCTTGCGCTGGTCTTTTTCTTCCTTTTAGGAATCTTACTTGGCTCAGGAGGTGGAGTGGACTCCAGATTGATTGTGGTTGTGGGCACAGAGGTGCTATCATCAATCTTTTTCTTCTTTTCCTTAGGATCATCTGATTTCTCTCTTTTGACTTCAGATGTGGGTGTTCTCTCAAGTTTCATGGAAATCTTGGCTTCCCTTGCTTTGTCCAAGTCTACTTCAGTGACACCATGAATTTTCAGAATGTATGAAGTAATCCTTGACATTTTTCCCTTTATCGCAATAATGTATAAGAAAGAGTCTACTTGTCTTGTCTTGTCTTCATAAGTTCCCCATCTAGGTTCATTGGGATCCTTAGGCATTGATAGGAGGACTTGTGCATAAGCTTCCAAAATGTGTTCCTCTACTTCATATCTAGGTGGATGAATCCACTTTGTCCTAGGCTCAATTACTTCCATGCATGTGATATCAGTTTCCACCATGAAGCATATGATGTCCTTGTATTTCTCTACTATACTCTCAAGTATCCTGTACCTTTTATGCATCTTAATTTTGAATGTTTTGATTTCAAGATCCATGAAATCCTTCAAGGTACTCTCTGATGTTGCCTTAAATGAGATTTGAGGCAATGTAGGAAGGCTCTTGTCAAGATAAAGATCAAAGACTTTACCAATAATGTGAAAGTACATGTAGATGATTAGTGAACCAAATCTAAACACTTTTCTTTTGTCATGCTTTATGGCTCTAATTTTGTCTAACAACTGTGCGCGCAAGATTTCATAGAGGTTAAACTCTCCATTCTCTCTCACAATCCTTATAGCTGCCAAAATTGTTGCCATAGATACACTATTCACTCTGTTAGCATGCTAAAACTTGTATCCTAGGATCATAGCCATGAGTTTGATATCCTTTTCCTCTATAGGCTCAATTGTCATGTCGTGCTTGTCACTTCGGGACTTACAAGCCTGCTCAATTTTTTTCCTGACATCTTTACCAATAGGAAGAATGGCGCCAGTCTTGGAAAGTCCTGTCATCTCATAAATGAGATCTATGGTTATGTGAAAAAGAACTTCTCCAATCCAAAATAGATCATCATGAATTCTGATAAGAAGGATCTTGATCCATTCTGACTCATAGAATTCATATGTAGTCACATACTCAATTATATGGTTATTTGATAAGTGTGCGAATTCATCCTTGAATGTCATGTCTAGATTAACCATTGTCTCTATGTGTGATCTTATCCTGTTTACTCCTACATATTCCTTTTTGTAATAAATGTAGGTGCAAATATCTTCTACATGCATAACTCCCATCGTAGTTCTAGAAAATGCTCCTTCTAGGTCATCTAAGGCTGACTTAAATGGATGCTTCTTGAACATATATATTTTCCTCTCTATGACATCAAATACAACTAGAGTGGCCATTACTTACTTGATTCAATGCTTAGGTAGGGTTTCAAGGGATTTCTAAAACATCATGTCCGAACTAGGGTTCCACAACAATTTAAACACTTCTTTGCTGATGAAAACAACTTCAATCTTTCAACACTAGCTGCTATGATCTCCTGAGCTCTCCAAAGTCTTGATCTTGAATGAAAAAGTGAGGATAATAGATCTTCAATGATTTATAAATCAAATTTCTACAATTAATGCTTGCCGTGTAAACATAGGTTGCGATTAGTGAATTCCAATCTCCATTCTTGCTATCAATCAGGCTATGCAATCTTGCATACAACATCAACTAGCAACCAAAAAACTAAAACCAAAGGTGCATCCTCTGAGGGTGATTATACCAGCCACAAAGGGGCATAGAGCTTATCTAGCTCCCCCTATGACCATGAGGATCATTTATCCAAAGGTGATGTAGTCAAGGATGGTGGATCTAATGAAGGATAGTCCAAACCTTGCAGCCAACAGAACAACATAGCGGAATACTAAAAAATGCAACACAAAGTAATTGTTTAACTCTAATTTTCATTAACATGCTTGATTGTAAGGCCTTCTAGGTTAGGGCCAATTACAATTAGAAAACAATTCTACAAGATCCACAACCAGATCCAATACAAACTCAGCTAGTTTAGTTTTGAAGACAATCAAAAGTTGATGGAAACCCTAAGGTGGATCTAAACTTGAGGTCGTAAGCCTCCAAGTAATCTCCTTATCTCCAAGTATGCAAACCACTAGCTCTGCTACAGGCAACTATCAAATTACAATCTAATCTACAAGACCATACAAGAACTTTTCCACAACTTCGCCAACTCTAGGTTTTAGAACCTTGGATCTAATTCAATAAGAATTCCAAGTTATGAACTTCTCTGATCTCCTGACCACCCTTTAACATCTACCCAAACATCCTATAAATACTAATCATCATCCACAAGTTAGCTGGATGAAACCTTTAACTCCCCCAAAAAATAATTAAATGCCATACAAGTCATCTTACAAATGTATACAAACATTTAATTCAGCATGTCGGCCTATAACAATAGCTACCAACAATAAATTGATGAAGAGTGCTTCCCTTAATACCACAAACACATAACAGAAATAGAGAAACAACAACAATATGCAAGAACAAAAAATGGGCTTCTTATTATCTCCACAAATGTGGAATTACAAACTTTCAGAATTACAATATGCAAAGCCACATGGGCATTCCCTTACAATATTCTGTAGGACAAAGCCACAAATCAATACCCAGATCTACTACGCAGAACTACCTAGACAACACTACAAACCTTCTTTATATAGGCAATTTCCACCACCTAAGAAGGTTCCAAATATTTAGCCCTTAAGGCCGACTATACATAGAATTATTTTATTTTCACATTTTTTACAATAGGGTCGGCTCAAAAGAAATACAAAATATGCTTTTAGGTAGTCCAACTTCCGGAGGTCATAACTTTTTAACCGTAGCTCCATTTTTCTATTGTAACCACTTTTCAAAAATGCCATGACGAGATCTATAGTGCTTGACACACACAAGCGCCAGTCAGCCGGGGGTCGATTGCGATCTAGAGCCTCTAAGGCCTTCAAAACTGACCTGAAATATTTCGTACCCAAAAACCTCAATAACTTCACCAATACTGATGATGTGGTAATGAAACTCAACTGGTAGGCTGAAATGACTAGGATGAACCTCCAACTGTGAAATCAAAACATTCTGAGATCATATGACCAACTTACTAAAAATAGTAAGTTTCCATAAATAGCAGCTCTGCACAAGATAGCCCTTATTGAAAAGCAAATAGAAATATTTTTGGGTGATGCAAGATTGCTCTTACACCCAGGATGCTCCTGTATCAGACACCCGGGGTAATTTGAGAAGTGACCCTGTCATAACTCAGGTGTGCAGAGGAAAACCAAGATGGTTAACCTCCTCCTTTGTTAGCCATGATGAATCTTCAATAGGTCATCCTTTCCATTTGACCAAATAATCTTCATATGTCCTGTTCCTTGTGCTTCTACCAACACAACTATCTAGTATGTCTTCAATCTCCTTGATATCTGAACTGGTTGCTGGAATACTCCACTGTGCTGTTGTAGCCACATCTTCAATACCTCCTTCATGATACTCTATCAGATCTAAATCATTAAATACTAGTGAAATATTTAGCTCAGTAGGCAACTCGACCTCATATGCATTTCCTGAATCATGCTTCTTCAATATCTTACATGGCCCAAACTTCTTCATTTTCATCTTGTTATATGTACCAACTGGAAATTGCTCCTTTCACAAATGAACCATGACTTCATCTCCAACCTAAAATTCCTTATGCCTCCTTTTCTCATCTACCTTATCCTTCTACTATGCATTCATCTTGGTAATATGCTTCCTCACCTCCTCATGGATGTTCTTCAAGTGTTCTACAAAATTCTCAGCTTCAGCACTACTTATTTCTCCTTTATCTATCTTTCTCAACTCAGATGCATTTCTAGGACTGCTCCCATATATAATCTGGAATGGTGATTTACCAGAGCTCCTATTGATAGAATTATTGTATGCAAATTCTGCCTGTGGTAAAATCAAATCCCATCCTATTGGCTTATCTCCAACCAAACATCTCAACAAATTTCCCAAACTCCTATTCACCACCTCTATCTATCCATTAGTCTGTGGATGATGTGATGAACTAAAATTCAAATTTGTCTTCAACTTCTTCCACAATGTATGCCACAAATATCCAACAAACTTAGTGTCTCGATCTGAAACTATGGTCTTTGGCAAACCATGTAGCATCACTACTTTGAAAAACAATTCTGCTACATGAACATCATCATTAGTCTTCTTACAGGGAATAAAATGTGTCATCTTCAAAAATCTGTCAACTACCACAAAATTTGAATAATGTCCCCACTGAGTCCTTAGTAAACCAAGAACAAAGTCCATACTAATATCCTCCCAAAGATTCTCTGGTACAGGTAATGGCTGATACAACCTTGTATTCTACTTCACTCCTTTCGCCATCTGACATACTCTGCAACTCTATACAAACTTCTTGACATCTTGCTACAACTGTGGCCAATAATAATTCTCACTAACCAAAGCAAGGGTTTTATCATGACCAAAATGTCTAGCCAATCCTCCACTATGCTTCTCCTTGATGAGATTCTCCCTTATTGAACTTCGTGGAATGCACAACTGACTCCCTCTGAATAACATA
Organism: Chamaecyparis obtusa; assembly: GCA_027943335.1. NCBI lineage: Eukaryota > Viridiplantae > Streptophyta > Pinopsida > Cupressales > Cupressaceae > Chamaecyparis > Chamaecyparis obtusa. The sequence continues at coordinate 221,351 of BSBK01008830.1, forward strand.
TCATCCTGGATGATAAAATCCAGTCACTTTGTTCTGTCTAGAGTAACAGGTTCTTTACAATCTTTCCAAGCTTCACCAAAATCAGGATCCTCTAGATACAAATTCTTGAGTTCCTTGAACCCAACTACCTCAATCTACATCTTTGTCAGCAATAGTTTCCTTCTACTAAGAGCATCTGCAACCCTGTTAGACTTTCCACTCCTTTGTTTCAAAACAAATGTATAACTCTACAAAAACTCAACCCATTTCAAATACCTTTGATTCAACTTTCCTTGACTATTCAAATATTGCAAAGCTTGATGATCAGTATACAAAACAAACTCCTTAGGAAGCAGATAGTGTCTCCACTTTTTCAATGCCTGAACTATAGCATAAAATTCTTAATCATAAACAAAATATTTTCTCTTGGCATCATTCTACTTCTCACTGAAATAAGCAATAGGTTTACCTTCTTGGCTCATAACAGCTCCTATTGCAATACCACTAGCATCACAATCTACTTGAAACACCTTATTAAAATCTGGAAGTGCTAAAATAGGTTGTTCTGTAACTTTTTATTTCAACAGTTTAAAACTCTTATCTGCCCCATTAGTCCACTTGAACTCTTTTCTATCCCCTCTCATTGTTTCAGTCAAGGGTCCACAAATACTGCTAAAATTTATTATAAACTTTTTGTAAAAACTAGCCAAACCATGAAAAGATCTTACCTCAATAGCACTCCTTGGAGTAGGCCATTCAAGAATAGCCTGTACTTTCTCTGGGTCCATTTTTAAACCTTCTGCTAAAACTACAAATCCCAAATACACTAACTCTTTCTTCACAAAATTGTACTTCTTCAAATTAATCAACAATTTCACATCTCTTAACTTCTCAAACACCATATGAATATGCATCATATGCTCTTCCAATGTCTTACTAAAGATCAAAATATCATCTAGGTACATAATGAAAAACTTACCTAGAAATTCTTTTAGAACCTCATTCATGAGCCACATGAAAGTACTCGATGCATTGGTTAGCCCAAAAGGCATGACTAATCACTCATACAGTCCTTCCTTTGTCTTGAAGGCAGTCTTGCATTCATCTCCTTCTTTGATCCGAATCTAGTGATATCCACTCTTTAGATCTATCTTTGAGAAATACACAACTCCATTCAAACAATCCATAATATCATCCATTCATGGCAATGGAAACCTATACTTAATTGTGGTCTTGTTTATTGCTCTGGAATCTGTACACATCCTCCATTCTCCATTCTTCTTTGGTGCTAATACTGTTGGTATAGCATAGGGACTCAGACTCTCTCGAATCAACCCCTTCTACAATAACTCATGTACTTGTCTGTTCAACTCTTCACTTTTTGCTGGTGTCATTCTGTGTGCTAGCTTGTTTGGCAAATTGGCTCCTGAAACCAAATCCATCTGATGACTGATCTTCCTTACAGGTTGTAATCCATCAGGTACATTATCAGATACAATATCCTAAAACTCATTCAACAAATCTACAACCTCTACAGGTACATCCTCTACTTCCTCTTTACCAGCTTTTGGAATTAAAGAAAAACACACATGCTCATGCCTCATACCATCTAGAAATTTTCTTCCATCAACAAAATTTATTCTTGCATTACCACATACCTTTTCTTTGGTCTCCTTCAATGGCTTTAGGTTATGTCACACTCCATCCTTTGTTAGGGAGTAAGTATTCACATGGCCATCATGTACACCACATTTTTCAAACTGCCATGGTCTACCCAAAAGCATATGACATGCATCCATAGATATGATATCACACAGTACCTCATCATTGTATCCACCAATCCTAAACTTCACTAGGCATTCTTCATTGACCATGACCTTGTGGTCATCCTGCACCTAGGCAATCCGGTATGGATGTGGGTTTTTCTATCTCTTGAGCTTCAACTTTGTCACCATCTCTTCTGACGCCAAATTGTCAGTGCTTCCACTATCAATAATCACATCACAACATTTACCCTCACACTTGCATCTAGTGTGAAACAAGCTCCTCCTTTGTTTAGGTTCATTCTCACCACTCAGCATGACTCTTCTATTAATCAATGTTTGTCCTCTTTTAGCATCTTCAAAATTTGAGGATCTAACATCTTCATCTACATGTGCCACTCTAGCCTGGCTTTCATTCCTCCTATCCATCCTTCCTTGGCATTGAGGATATTTAAATGCCCTATGACCTTCTTCTCCACAGTGAAAACATATTCCATAGAAGCCTCCTCTTCCTGAACATTGTCCTCTTCCTCTTCCTCTCTAATCTCTATTGTTCTGATCTTAGAAATGATTCAAATTGTTTCCTCTCTAATTTTGACTGCTACTAGCCTCATTCTTCTTTTTCAAATTTTCATTTCGGCCTCCATATGACCATCCACTAGATCGTCCACCGCGACCTCTTTTGTATTGTCTGCTCTCAAACTTCTTGTTCAAATTTTCCTCTACTTTTAGGGAAAATTGGTATGCCTCTTCAATACTGTTCATTCAAACTAGATTTAGCTCCTCCTGAAAGCTTGGCCTCAACCCATTAAGGTAATGGGAAAATTTCTCCTTATCAACTTCTACATGGCCTGTTCTGATGAGGATTCGATAGAACTCCTTTGTATACTCCTGAATAAATCAACCCGCTTGCTTCGAACTTTGCATTTTATTCAATAGGTCAAGCTCATAATTAATAGGGATGAACTGTCACTTCAATTTATCCACCATCCGATCCCATCTTGTGATTTTATCTTTCCCTCTTCTATTTTGCTCCAATTGAATCTCTTGCCACTAGATCTTTGCATGACCTTTCAATTTGGCCTTTGTGAATTTGACCCTATCAGGATCCTCAATATCTTCATACTCAAAATATTCTTCACATTCATTGATCTAGTTGATCAACTCCTCTAGGTTAAGATTTCCTAAAAATGCAGAACCTCAATCTTAGGTCTTTTCCCGATCTTGGAAATGGCCCGAAAAAGTCTTTCTTCCTCCTGGTTCAAAATTTCACCTTCTTCTTGATCATAATTTCCTTCTCCCTTGGCTTCATCCTCACTTTCATCTCTGACATTAAGATTCATTCATCTGTGAATCTCTTCTTGCAATGCTTGCACTTGTCTCTAGAGTGCTCTAACCTCAGGTGTCACAACACTAGCTCTTCTACCACATTCCCTTCATGGAGGCATTTTCACGCTGCTTGATGAAACCCTAACCACAGTCCTGGTGCAAACTACCTCATAGTCGGTGATCTATTTCCATAGAGACCCTAACCCACAGTCCTGGTGCAAACTACCTCATAGTCAGTGATTTGTTTACACACTCATGAACTCATGCTCTAATACCACTTGATGAAGGGTGCTCCCCCTAATACCACAAACACATAACAGAAACAAAGAAACAACAACAATATGCAAGAACATAAAATAGGCTTCTTATTATCTCCACAAATGTGGAATTACAAAATTTCAGAATTACAATATGCAAAGCCACATGGGCATTCCCTTACAATATTCTGTAGAACAAAGCCTCGAATCAATACCTACATCTACTATGCAAAACTGCCTTTACAACACTACTGGCCTTCTTTATATAGGCAATTTCCACTACCCGAGAAGGTTCTAGAAATTTAGCCCTTAAGGCCAACTATACATAGAATTATTTTATTTTCACAATTTTTATAATAGGGTCAGCTCAAAAGAAATACAAAATATGCTTTTAGGTAGCCCAACTTCCGGAGGCCATAACTTTTTAACCGTAGCTCCATTTTTCTATCGTAACCACTTTTCAAAAATGCCATGACGAGATCTACAGTGCCTGACATGCACAAGTGCTAGTCAGCTAGGGGTCGATCATGATTTGGAGCCTCTAAGGCCCTCAAAATTGACCTAAAACATTTCATACCCAAAAAACATAATAACTTCACCAATACTGTGTTGGAAATGTAAATGGGAAAGTAGTATTGAGAGTGGGGGGGTGAATCAAAAATTACTAAGTTCTATCCTTTTAATCTGTTAGAACTTTACGCATCATTTGAGCAAAACTTGAACAATCTAAGTGACATATTTTGTTAAGCAGCATACATGAAATCACACACAACACTAGATTTTGGTAACCCATAAACCCTTGAAAGGTAAAACTGAGGTGGGGATGACACCCACAAATCTTCACTACTGCAGATAATAAAGTTTGCCTATTAGGGCTACAAATTGTTATCAAAACATGATCTACCCTATGAGAGGTCTGCTCTGTTAAAAGCTAAGAGACTTATACAGTCTACCTTGTTAAAGGATTTACAAACTTACAATAAAGTAAGCACTCGGCAAAGAGATTTACAAAAGTCTACTAAGACTACTTGGTTAAGAGATTTACCCTGATACACTGGTCAAAATATCTCAGTATCTGATCTTTCAGTTTGCACTGATATGTTGATTACAGATCTTCTCTTTACTATATGATTGTGATCTCTTCTATCTGATCTTTCTTGATTTTGTCCTTTCACTGCTTTGCTCGGTCACTGAACTCTGTCTGAATACTTCTCCTGATCATTTCCTCATACTCATAGTATTCATTCGATCTCAATATCTCCTATTCTCTTTTATTCACACTCACATCTTTGATCTAGATCTTTCCCTTATATAGTAACAAAAACATTTTACTATTACAAGATCTACGGTACATATATTTTTCTATTGCTGCCTAAACTATACAATTTTCTGATTGGTTCTAGGTTTTACATAGGGATCAATGATAATAATATGGATGCATAATCACCTCTGTAATTACCTCAATACAAAACATTATTATCACCAAAAATGGTATACCTCGATCATTGTGCCATTCCAGACTTTTATGCCAATTCTGGCTAACTCAGCAAAATTTATTCCTGGCACTTGGCATCAACTATACTCAACATCGGTTGAACTTCTTTGTCACTTGGTAATCATTGATATATTTAACTCGGCATTGGTTATACACTCGGTATATTACAAACATAATGTGACCATAACTTTACTCGGCAGTACTACTGCTCGATAAGTATACAATACAAAACTCGGCCTTTACAAAATGACTCAGTCACAGTGATGACTGACCATCATTGCCTAGATATATGACTAAGTGTAAGACACTAATAGTCAACAAAATTATAGAGATCTACAATCTCCCCCTTTGACAATAGTGGCAAAAACACTTTGTCATGACATTCGTATATACAATTACAAAAATATGTTTGTACTAGCCTAATACTCCCCCTGAGATATATATACATATTCAAAGTTGTGTTACCTATCCCTATTCACACTCGTGTCATGATGATTCCCCCTTGTTTTTGACATGATTAATTTCTTCATCAGTAGGTAAGTTACAAATTTTCTCTAGAAAAGGTCTGTGTAGCACCGTGATCATGTATAATGCATCTGTCTATGCAGTTGAAGTGAGATTTAACACTTCAGTTTGTACTTCTAAACCAGAAGCTAGACTGATGAGACCTTCAGCTGTAGACAAATGTGAATCACTCTGGATTAATGTTTGAGCCTTAGCTAATTTTCTCTGTATAGCCTCCAGATGTGGTGTAAGAACAATTTGAATACAGAGTAGGCAAGAATGAATCTTGCCATCATTTTCCATCAGCTCGGCTAACTTACCCTATGTCTGCATTACTTTAACATAATGTCTAGCACTGGTGCTGGCATCCAAAGTCAGAGACTAACTTGTAGCTTTGATCTCTTTCTGGAGAGTCTCAAGAAAGTGTTGGTTCTCATCTATGAATAGTTCAACATTGCATAGCTTGGCCAGTAGAGACTGTCTGTCCACAACTAATCGCTCGGTCTCCTTTACCAAAGTTGACAACTCAACTTGTTTAACTGCGATCTTGACATATATCTTATCCAGCATTTTTGTCTCAAATCTACATTCTGACCTTTCAAATAGCTTATCACTTGCACAAGTAACTTCATTATTGACTTTCTGAACAATGTGTACAAGTTGTTCCAATATAGGAGCGAAACTATTTACATCTGACAAGTCATATATTTCATTAAATATGTCCTTAATTTCATGAAGAACCTATTTTTGCTGATGCTCCCTTTGGAGTTCTGCTTGTCTACTTTTCCTTGTTAGCAATTCTTTCATTATTTGTAGCTAATCGAAAGAAAGGTTATCAGTATCCCATTTAGGAATAATAATTACTTCATCAATTGTTACCTCATCTTTCTCCTTTGGTGCTCTCAACGGGGTGCTTCCACTCGACAGATGTACAAGAGCTTTGATTGCCTCTTGTTCCTTTGACGCTTGTTCTTCAATGAATTTTCCTCTACTGTTTCCTTCTCCTTTCTCCTTTTCCTCGGCATGAGGTCTAATAGCTTGTTCATCTGATCTTATTACATGTGCATCTATGCTGTGTTCTTCCTTAGAAAGACTCTGAATTTTATCTTCTACTTTGACTTCTTCCACAGAAAAGTGAGTTAGTGGTACCGACTTGATTGATTCCTTGGTAAGACTTGTACCAACTAACTTGTCAACAGTAGCAACTCCAAGTATAGTAGGATTATCGACGGCAAATTGTGTGCTCGTGATGGTGGGATAATCCTTGACTTGCAATAGTATTGTGTTACTACCTGGCAGGGGTGTTCCAGTTGTTGTTGGGTTCTTTAAATCATCCTCAGTTAAGAAAAAGTTCTTAATGGGGCTCTCATCCAGTATATCAAAAATATGAACCTCAAAAGTATCTTGTGTTTTCACTTCCTTAGGAGTATCAGTCTCCACTTTAATTTTCTTGATGTCAAGTTCAACAACTGTTGAAGTGGTAGCAACTATACCTTCATTCTTTCCTTCATCCTTTTCTTCTACCGGGGTGGGTAACAAACCAAACACTACCTTCCAAATTTTCAAAATTTCTTGAACAACATCTTCAATCTTGTGTTGAAGGATAAGATAGGCTCTAAGTTTAGGATCAAACTTGCCTCTATATTCGTTAATTATCTTTTTGATATTTGTAGGAGTGAGAGTGGATTCAACTTATGCTAATGTACTCCCTCTTATTTCTTTCTCTATTTGTAAAGCATACTCCCACTTTTGTGTGACTCTATTGCACAATTCCTTTGGAATCCTATTTTCAATTTCAATTGGCAGCATCTTGAAAGTGCATAACATTTCAAGAATAGCATCCTCAACTTTTTCTTTATCTCCAATACTCATCGATCCAAACTTTAATCTCTTCAATTCATCAACTACAGCTGTGCTAGTAATCTGACGACATAATTCATCAACAGTGAGTTGATGTGAACCTTGTTGTGTTGCCTTCCCCTTTATTCCTTCATCACTTTCAGTTTCTTCATCATCATCTTGTGTTAGAACAAGTTTCCTTCTCAGCTTCTTCATAGCCTTGGTCGACACTGCCTTCGGTTGAGTGGGTTTTTGCTTTGCAAATGCAGGAGGCATCTTAGGAGTCTCAATAGTAGTCCTTCTAGGCCAAGGTCTAAGTGATGGTGTCTCAAACACTTTACATTTTAACACTCTTCTTTTAGGTGGGGACTCAGCAATTATTGGTTTCTTCTCTTCTTCTTCTTTTGTCTTACTGCCACTAGTTGCACTCTTCTCATCTTCTCCCAACCCTTGGGTTAACTCTAGTGGTGCATCCTTACCAGATTCTTTAACATATTCTTCTAGATGCTTTACTATTTTCCTTCTTCTTCTCTTAGTGGTGGCAGCCAATAATCCCAAAGAGATCTTGGATTTGGCCTCTTCAAATGTACCAAAGTAAGGTGCCTTATTATCAACTTCCTCAGCTAGGAGGGCTGTGATTGCAGTAGTAGCTTCATGAATATTGAGTTCATAGGGTAGTGGCATTAACCATGAAACCCTAGTTAGGACTGCCTATGCATAGGTAAAGTCTGTGTCTACTAGAAAACATACATCTTTACTATATTTCTCAATCAGAGACATAGGGACTCTAGTCCTATTCCTCATCTTCTTCTTAAACTAAATGAAATAATTGTCCATTATCCCTTCAAAATCATCACCAATATTATTCATGAAATCATTTATCTGAATAGTAATGGGTTTCTTTTTATCCCATGTCACATCACCATGTGTAGGAAAACACTTCTTGACATACAAGAATATACAGATTAGCAAGGAACTGAACTTACACATAGAGTTCTTTGCCATCCTGATGGAGTTCAAGTTCTCAGCAAGTTGAGTCAGCTGGAGCTTGGCAAGATCATATGTGTGCCCTTTCTTAATTATCTTCCAAGCCCGGTCCACTGCCATATAGGGGACGTTGTCCAACTGACTGGATTGGTAAAAATTATGTGAGATAACTCTAACAACGAAGTCAATTTCTAGATCAATGATGGTGGAAATTGTCATTTCATGTTTTTTCCAGACTTCCTGTGTGTTCTCTTGAATATCCTCTTTTCCTACACATTTCATCATTCTCTTTTCATCAATGGTAGGGTAACCAGTGACCTTGTGTATCATTTCCTTCGTAATCTTCATCGGTCTATCTTCCAGCCATAATTGCATGTCATGCACTCGACCCAACATGATCTTTATCCATTCTACCTTGAAATTTTGGGGGAAATTTAGGGCATGTACTAACCCTTGGTCAGCAACAACCTTATGCTTCGGCTTCAGCACTCTGTTGACACATAATTTGTCATATGCTTCCCTGATCTCATAATCACCAATTTCTCCAGTTTTGCACATATAGCAAGACCTAACATCATTCATCATTAACACATTTTATAGAATCAAAGATAGGGCTCCGTTCAAATCTCCTTTGATTGCACTTTCGAATATTGCCTTGAATACCCTCAGTTTGCAAACTTCATTCCTTACAAGTTGTACATTGAAAACTTCCATTCCCTATTTCCTGACTAGTGTGGATGAAGATGATGCCATTTCAAACTGGAATTTTTGAAAAGAAAATAATTGCTTGGTAAGGTACCTTTTTATCAATTAACCCTATAGGTGAATTTTTCCCATGGCACGCTAAGAAGATTCAGAATTGCTTTGCTTGATCTGGTTGCACAAATTTTGAATTGCTCGAAAATCTTGAATAGCTTGGTGAAATTAAATTAACAAATTTTCACTTTATAATATCTAAAAAAATAGGATTAGGGCCTCATAAATTCTCTGTATAGATTTTAGGTGAAATACAACTGTCTCAGCAAACTCATGTTAAGCTCGGTTAAACAAAAGTTTGATTGATGTAACCGTTGCAATACAACTTGGCATAGCATTTCAGAAATAATAGGTGCTTGACAAAAATTGTTAGCTCAGTCATGACACTGATGCTCGACATCAAAATGAATTTTTTTTTTCTCAAATATGTCCTAATGCATCTTAATCTATGCGGATATGGACTTTTTCTCGATTCTATGTTAGGAATTGATGTAAAGTAAGGCTTTGCAAGAATCAGTTCTAGTCATATCTTTCATGCTTAGTTGGAAGAAGTGTGATCACCTGATCCATCGGATTGGGTGACCTCAGATGTGCTTGCTTCACTTGTTCCTTCTTCTTTCTTCCTCCATGTCTTTTCCATCTGGTTCCTCAATTTTTCATAGATATCCTCATTCTAGTTGTTAACATTGCTCGGCATAGGTGATCTGCAATCTCTCTTTAAGTGACTGACCTTATTACATTTATAACAGACCATGCTTCCATTCATCCATCTTTTAGATTTGCCTCTAAAATGAGTCTTCATGAAATTTTCTCCAATATGTCCATACTTACCACAATAATGGCAATTGTACCATGTGTTGTAATCCCAATTGTAATTGTTGCGCTTGGTGACTGGTTTTGTTTGCTCATTAGGTGACCACCTCGGTCTAGATCTGCATTCAAATGCTTTGTGTCCATATTTTTGATAATTGAAACAACTTCCTTGAAACTTGGGTGAGGTGGATGAATTGCTAGCTTTAGATCTACATTCATGTTCTTGATGTCCATGCTTCTTGCAGTTAAAACAATGTCCATTAAACTTAGGTTTAGAATCAGACTTACCATGTTTTCTTCTGCATATGTTGGCTATATGTCCTAGCTTCCCACAGTGATGACATGTGGGCTTTTTGTTCTTTGGTTTAGAAATCTTCTATTCTCCATTCTTTGATGCCTCTCCTTCTTTAGTAGATGAATGTTCATTCAGTCCAAGTCTAGATCTATCACCAGATCTCCTAGGTGATCTTAACAGTTCTTCAAAATAATTTGCAGCTTCATTAGGTTTGTTCATCCTTTCATTGATTTCTTTCTCAGTTCTCTACTCATGTTTCAGCTGATCATTTTCATATTTTAGTTGATTGTTCTCCAAGTCTTTCCTACCCAATTCTTGGTTGGCCAAAAATAGTTGATTTACCATATCTAGTTGATTATTAGTCAACCTTTGCATGTCACTAGTTCTTTCATCTAGCCTTATTGCCATTTGTCTTTTGTCTTCTTCAGCCATTGCCTTATCATCTTTAGCTTTCTTTTTCTGCTCCACTACTTCATAGAGTCTGACAGATTGAATTTTCCATTCTCTCTTTAGAGTCCCGATTTCATCATTCAGTATGTTATTTTTCTCCATCAGTTCTTTCATGGATTTGTCATTTTCTATAGAGTTACTAGTATCAAATAGTCCAGTGATGTCTTCTTCCTTGTACTGTGGCTCACTTTGTTGAATAGCAATTTCTGTTCTTTTGCTCAAAGATTTCTTCAGTTCCCCTTTGGTTGCTTCCAGCTGTTGTAATGCTAGTTGACCTTCAATCTTTTGATTCTCTATGACTTTTCCCAGTTTTTAAGCTTCCATCTTTAAGATCTTTTCCTCAAGTGGTTAGACTTCCCTATGAGAAACCTTTAGCTTTGATACCAATTGTTGGAAATGCAAATGGGAAAGTAGTACTGAGAGGGGGAGGGGGTGAATTAGAAATTACTTAGTTCTATCCTTTTAATCTATTAGAACTTTACGCATCATTTGAGAAAAACTTGAACAATCTAAGTGACATATTTTGTTAAGCAGCATACATGAAATCACACACAACACAATAGATTTTGGTAACCTAGAAACCCTTGAAAGGTAAAACTGGGGTGGGGATGACACCCACAAATATTCACTACTACAAATAATAAAGTTTGCCTATTAGGGGTACAAATTGTGATTAAAACATGATCTACCCTATGAGAGGTCTACTCTGTTAAAAGCTAAGAGACTTATATAGTCTACCTTATTAAAGGATTTACAAACTTACAATAAAGTAAGCACTCGGAAAAGATATTTACAAAAGTCTGCTAAGACTACTTGGTTAAGAGATTTACCTTGATACACTAGTCAAAATGTCTCAGTATCTGATCTTTCAGTTTGCACTAATATGCTGATTATAGATCTTCCCTTTATTGTATGATTGTGATCTCTTCTATCTGATCTTTCTTGATTCTGTCCTTTCACTACTTTGCTCGGTCACTCTACTCTATCTGAATACTTCTCCTGATCATTTCCTCATACTCACAGTATTCATTCAATCTCAATATCTCCTGTTCTCTTTTATTCACACTCACATCTCTGATCTAGATCTTTCCCTTATATAGTAACAAAAACATTTTACCATTACAAGATCTATGCTACAGATATTTTTCTATTGCCGCCTAAACTATACAATTTTTTGATTGGCTCTAGGTTTTACATAGAGATCAATGATAATAATATGGATGCATAATCACCTTTGTAATTAACTTAGTACAAAACATTATTATCACCAAAAATGGTTTACCTCAATCACTGTGCCATTCCAGACTTGTATGCCAATTCTGGCTAACTCGACAAAAGTTATTCCTGGCACTCGGCATCAACTGTACTTGGCATCGGTTGAACTTTGTCACTCAATAATCATTGATATATGTAACTCGGCATTGGTTATACACTCGATATATTACAAACATAATGTGACCATAACTTTACTCGGTAAGTATACAATACAAAACTTAGCCTTTACAAAATGACTCGATCACAGTGATGATCGACCATCATTTCCTAGATATATGACTAAGTTGTAAGACACTAATAGTCAACAAAATTATAGAGATCTATGTACTAATGATGTGGCAATGAAACTCAATTGGTAGGCTGAAATGACTAGAATGAACCTCCAAATGTGAAATCAAAACATTCTGAGATCAGATGACCAACTTACTAAAAATAGTAAGTTTCCATAAATAGAAGCTCTACATAAGATAGCCCTAATTGAAAAGCAAATAGAAATATTTTTGGGTGATGCAAGATTGCTCTTACACCCAAGATGCTCCTGCATCATAAATGCACCAAGTTGGCTCAAAAAATCACATAGAACTCTAGTCAGTAAGTCAGAACTACTGAGAGACAATGAATTAACTAAGCACACCAAGCATTACCGAGCACCAGTGTCAACTGAGAATTACAGGCATGACCAAGTAACACTTTCACTGAGCATCAGAGACTACTAAGTTCCATCAGTGATCGAGCTTCCTTCAATGACCGAGACCGTCGGTCAAGGCTGCAATTGAGTAAGACCAGCCAAAATACAAACACCCCATACAATTTCACTGAGGTCAAGAATGCCCCTACCTTAACCTTGGATACCCCTGCATCAAACACCCTAGGTTCCAAAAGATGTTCATATGTGAGAAGAACATCTTCTAGGATTCAACACATAAATCTTGAACTGGTTCTTTACATACAAGTCCTCCACCTTTTCTGCTTGCAAATTCTTCCACTTTAGTTTCCTCTGTCTCAAGTCTTTTCTTGACAACAAATAGGTCGGTTCTCCATACTGATCATTCATTTTCTTTGGATCCACAATCTCAACTTGGATACCAATACTCAGGCTTCTCCTACTAAGCATTGTATCCATCAAAGGCATCAGTGAAAACTTCTTGTCATCCTTCTCAATAGTGAACACATTTTAGATATAGTCATAAATAGCTCTACAATCATATTGCCAAGGTCTAGCAAGCAATATTTCACAACTATTCATCTTTACAATGTCACATAACACAAGATCCTTGTACTGGCCAATCTAAACATCAATGAAGTATTGCTCTCTTACTTCCAAAGAATGAACATCTTGTAACCAACCAATCCTATAAGGACAAGGACACTTCACTCTATTTAAACCAAGTTTCTGTACTAGGTCCTCAGCAACAAGGTTATCAGTACTACCACTATCAACAATAACATTACAGAGTTTACCTTCAGACTTGCATTAGGTCCTAAACATGTTACTCCTCTGACAAGGTTCATCCTTTGTACCAAGCAATGTTCACCGAAACAACAAGTTCTTTGATTCAAGTTCATTCTAAATGTTCTCATTCATCACAACAATTCATCAGTCAAACTTCTTCTATGTACACTCAAAAGAACAGTGTCCTTCCTCTCCATAGTTATAGCAAGTACCCTTAAAGATAACCCTACCTATCTTCTTTTTCGGTTCCATAGGTTTCTATTCATCTCCTACATTAGTCGGTTTATCCTTCATCGAGTGATCAATCTTTTCTTTCCCTTGGGGATTACTATGTTGTTTCCTTTTCAACTTATCTTCTTCCTTTAGAGCATACTGATAAGCATCTTCAACAGAATCAATCTTAGCATACCAAGCTCATCCTAAATATTGAATCTCAGACCATTCACATACTGAGCTACCTTTTCCTTACCAAGCTCTCAGTGTCCAAACCGAATAGTAAGTTTGTAGAACTCCTCGATATAATCTTCAATAGACAAATCCTTCTATTTCAGATTCTACAAATTCTTAAACAAGTCAATCTCATAGTCAACTGGTATGAGCTTAGCTTTCAATTTTGTCACTTTCAACCTCCACTGATTGATCTTCATTTCACCTTCATCTTCTCTATCTCTTTGTAATTCGTTCCACCAAAGAGCAGCATGTCCTTTCAAATTTGTCTGTTCTAATCTCACTTGAGGAGGATCTTCAATTTCTTCCAACTCAAAGAAATCTTCAAGTTCACCAATCCAATCAATCAGATTTTTGGGCTTCAAAGTACCAAAGAAAGTAGAAACTTTCATTTGGTAACTACTGCTAAACTGAGCTCTAGATATATGCAACCGAGTAGTTTTGTCTTCACCAGATCTATTCCTCTAGTCATCACCACTAGATCCAATAGTTTCAAATTCTTCAATAGCTTCTTCATAGCCATCTTCAGTACCAACATTCTGAGGTACACCAGCAATAGCTCTCATGATCTCGGTGACCATGTCATTCTTCATCAATTCTATCTCAGATCGGACATCTGATCTGACTTTATCATAAATCTTTGATTCCACAGCATCACAAAGATCTACAATAGCTCTAGGGTCCAATCTTATTGGAGGCATACTTAAAGATATGCAAAATAACCCTCTGCAACAAACCCTCACTGACCTTCTTGTGACAATCTCCAAGTTTTGTACAAGTCAAATCTCAACTTGCTACCTTGAACAAACAACTAGGGCAAGATCCACAAGTCCAGTGCTCTAGATATGCACTCCAGATTGTGCACAATCTCTGCTCTAACAGGATCAACTTCCCAAGATCGGTCTTTCTAGGTTAACCTTCAAGATCAACTATCAACTCTAATAGGAACAAAATTCAGCTCTGATACCACCTGATGCAGTCAAGGATGGTGGAACCAATGAAGGACAATCCAAACCTTGTAGCCAATAGAACAACATAGCGGAATACTAAAAAATGCAACACAAAGTAATTGTTTAACTTTGATTTTCATTAACATGCCCGGATGTAAGGCCTTCCGAGTTAGGGCCAATTATAATCATAAAACAATTCTGTAAGATCCACAACTAGATCCAATACAAACTCAGCTAGTTTAGTTCTAAAGATAATCAAAAGCTAATGAAAACCCTAAGGTAGATCTAAACTTGAGCTCAAAAGCCTCCAAGTAATCTGCTTGTCTCCAAGTATGAAAACCACTAGCTCTACTACAAACAACTATCAGATTACAATATGATCTGCAAGATCATACAAGAACTTTTCCACAACTTCACCAAATCTAGGTTTCAAAACCTCAGATTTGATTCACTAAGATTTCCAAGTTATGAACTTCTCTGATCTCCTAACCACCCTTAAACATCTACCAAAATATCCTATAAATACTAATCATCAACCACAAGTTAGTTGGATGAAACCCTTAACTCCACAAGCAAATAATTAAATGCCATACAAGTCGGCTTACAAATTTATACAAACATTTAATTCAGCATGTCGGCCTATAAAAATAGCTACCAACAATAAATGCACCAAGTTGGCTCAAAAAATCACACAGAACTCTAGTCAGTAAGTCAAAACTATTGAGTGATAGTGAATTAACCAAGCATGCCAGGCATCACCGAGCACCAGTGTCAACCGAGCACCGCAGGCATGACCGAGTAACACTTTCACCGAGCATCAGAGACTACTAAGTTCCATCAGTGACCGAGCTTCCTTTAATGAATGAAACCATCAGTCAAGGTTGCAACTAAGTAACACCAACCAAAATACAAACACCTCGTGCAGTTTCATCGAGGACAAGAATGACCCTACCTTCACCTTGGATGCCCCTACATTTGTATACAATTTGTAAGCTGACTTGTATGGTATTTAATATTTGTTAGGATGAGTTAAGGGTTTCATCTTGTCGACTTGTGGCTGATGATTAGTATTTAAAGAGTGCTTGGGTAGATGTTTAGGGGATGACTTAGTAGATCTGGGATATCAGATGTGAAGCTTGAGAGATGAAGTTAGCAAAGTTGTGGAAAAGATCTTGAATGATCTTGCAGATCAGATTGTTATCTAATAGTTGTTTTTAGTAGAGCTATGGGTTTGCATACTTTGGGACAAGGATATTTCTTGGAGGCTTGCAAGCTCAAGTTTAGATCTAACTTAGGGTTTCCATCAGCTTCTGATTTTCTTTAGAGCTGAACTAGTTGAGTTTGTATTAGATCTGGTTGTGGATCTTGTAGAATTATTTTCTAATTATAATTGGTCCTAACCCAGAAGGCCTTACAACTAGACATGTTAATGAAAATCAGAGTTAAACAATTACTTTGTGTTGCATTGTTGAGTATTCTACTATGTTGTTCTGTTGGATGCAAGGTTTGGACTATCCTTAATTAGAGCTTCCATCCTTGACTACATCAGGTGGTTCTAGATTGCGCACAATCTCTACTCCAACAGGATCAACTTTGCAAGATCGGCCTTGCTAGGTTAACCTTCAAGATCAACTATCAACTCCAACAAGAAGAAACTTCAGCTCTGATACCACCTGATGCAGTCAAGGTTGGTGGATCCAATTAAGGACTGTCTGACCTTGTAGCCAAACCAATATGAAATGGAAATACACAATAACAATAAAAGATCTGAAACAAAAAAAAAGTCTTTATTCATCAAATCACCAATTACATGCAATGTTTCAGGCTATAAGGCCTTCCTAATTACGACTAGATACAAAGCAAGTAATATTGTACAAGATCTCATAGGATCTAAATCCTTTCCCCAACATCAAGATTCAGCTAGTCTAGGTTTGCAACACACAACACTCTGGTAGGCACCCAGGAAAGATCTGAACTTGTACTCAAACTTCCAAGAAATCTTCCTGCTCCTAAGCTCCGAGGATACTAACCTTCCTCCCAATGATCTAATACTCCCCATCCTCTCTAAACAACTACCCAAGCATCCTATAAATATTTATTCCCAACCACAAGTTGGCTGATGAAATAATAAACCCTTACAACAAATATTAAATGCTAAAACATCAGTCGACTCTCACATAGCCTGACAAAATAAATAAACTCTCAAAGATGGCCCCAACAGCCATCAGATCTACATAGAAGAATGCAACATGCTAGATCTAGGTTCCCACATGTCCAACGGTCAATCCATAACTCAAGGAGTGCAACCCAAATCAATGAAACCAGTCAGCCAAGCTGATCCAACAAAATACTCCAGTCGGTAAGCAAGAACACCAAGTAACAGAGGAAATAACTGAGCACTAGTCGACTAACCATGCCAAGCATGACCGAGTAATGCAGTTATCACTAAGCACTAGTTAAATGACATATTTAGTTACCGAGTGTTCTTTAGAGACCGAGCACCTTGGTAAACACTAAAATTGAGCAACTAGTCTCCCAAACTGAGCAAGAACTCCACCAAACCAAGATCAAATCTAACAATCTACCTTCAAGGACAAACATATTTTTGGTTGATACAAGATTGCCAAGAATCCTAGGATGCTCGTGCATCAAGAGGTAGAAGGTGCATCCATTGAGGATGCATCTACTACTATGGCACTGACATTATCTTTCTTTACTTCCATCCAAGTCTTGCTCACATCTTTTTTAGCTTTCACAAACTTGACTTCTCCATATTTATCCAATATTGATCCTTGAGACTTATTAGGTATTTCTTGAATTTGTGCTTGTGATCTAAAAAAATTTGAGATGTGTCCAACCTTGTTACAAGATTAACAAATAACTGGAGGCCTTGTATTCCTCAGCGCATTGATGTGACTTACCATACTACATTGTCTAGTTGTGTGACTATTGTAATTGCATATATGACATGTGATGTTCAGAGGACTTCTAACACTTTGCTGAGGTTGATTTCTCTGATTGTGCTATGTCTGACTTTTTTGATTTGATCTATAATTCATAGCTCTACGACCAAATTTATTGCATGAATAACAATAACGATTGAAAGGTCTTACCTCTTTACAATCTCTTGCTATATGTCCATGCTTATTACAGGCATAAAAAGTTTAGTTTACTGGCTTGTGTTCATCTTTAGATGGTTCTACTTTAGCTTCAATATGATTTTCAATCTTCTTAGATTCTGTAGATTCTTCTGGTGCTTTCATTCTTTCTCACATATCATTGATTTGATTTTATGCTTCATTGAATCCAATAACACTGGTATCTCCTTTAATCTTCTATGCATACAACTGTGACTCTATTAGATCAATACTTGTGTGCAATTTGTCAATATGGTTCCTTTCTTTTGTTAGCACAGATTTCATCTTTTTCTTGATGTTTTATAACTCCAAGATTTTCATGTTTTCTTGCCTAAGTTCTTCATCCAAATCTTTGTTTTCTTTGATCTATTCTTCATAGGATTCTTGATTGTTAGTTAGCTTTTCATCCAAATATTCAATTTGATCTTTCAGAGATGTGTTTTCTTCATTCAGCTTTTTGACCATTGAGCTTCAATTTTAGTTCAAGAACTACTTCAAGATTATTCTTTAGATGTTTTACTTCTTCTAAAACCATGATCTCCTCAAGTGATTAAACTTATCTTTAGAGGACCAAAGCTCTGATACCAATTGTTAGGAATGGGAACACTGAGAAGGGGGGGGGGTGAATCAGTGTTCTATAACTACTTAAATATTAAAATGAATAGTAAACAAAATGAAGTATTCAACCATAAAACATAACAAAAGATATGTTTATGGGGAAACCTTGGCTAGAGGAAAACAACAGTGGGAATTAGTACCCACTATAATTGTACTTTATATTGTGAACCTGTTAATGTTCCTTTGCCTTGTTAGGAGCAGTCATTACAATGTAGAGTACAATGACTAGGTTAAGAGTCTATAAGTAAAAAACCCTGTTAGGGGTGGATGGTTTACTGCTAGAGCTCACTTCTCAATGAAGAAGGCTACAACCTCCTGGATATCAGATACACACTATATCTGCAAGGTGAACTGCTGCTATGACATTGCTGTCTAATCAGTTCATTTTGTGCACTAATGCTTTAACCTCTTGTAATGCTCTATATCATTCTTAATTCTCTAATACATACTTCACATACTTCTACTCTTATCTATATGCCATTTCATGGCCAAATACAAAAGTGCATGTCACATATATACATGTTGAATAGACACACCAAAACTAACTACTAGGTCAGCCTATAACTAAACACATACAATGCTTCCAAGTTAATTGGCTCAAGTGTGTTTACATACAATGAAATTAAAATGTTTATAATACAATTACAATAGGCACATATCCTTTATAGAACAAAATAATACACGCTAAACAAAAAGCTATCTATTGGCTCCATGCTCTGTTCTATTTTGTCGCTTACTGATAGTGTCACTTAGACTTGTTGTAACTTCTTCATGCTATCATATCTGACCATGTATTCTTAGAATTAGCATAGTAACATAATCAAAATCTTATATCTAAGGGCACATACCAAAACTCAATCATACACATGTGCGCAGATGCTCTGATCATCAGGTGCTTCTCTAACCTCTCTATCTTCCATACTTAGACAAATTTTGATCTTCTAAGTTAGTGCGCTAACACCAAAACTTCATATGACTTTGTTTCCATAATGAAAACATCAGAATTAGTCATATGTACTAGTAAAGTCAACTTTCCAACAAAAACATGAAATATACAATGATAACCTCATATACAAAAGATAGAATACAAAATCCTTTTACTGCTACTGAATATCTTCAATATTTTGATCTAGCTTTGTAGTTCCTTCACACTGATAAATCATATCAATACAATACTTTCTTATAACTTCACATTACATACATTACCTTCTTTCTTACTTTCTTACAACTTACAATTTCACATCTTATCTCTTCGCATTGCATATATCTTTCTTATATACAAGTTATTACAAAATAACCTTCTTGTTAGCTTACAATTCATTACACACTTCCCAAAACATAAACTCATTTCATGCTGCCTTAGGGTTAACATCTAGGATGTCATCCATAATTAGTTAAGTCATTATTTTGATTAAAAAAATAATCCTTGAACTTAATATAACCAATTTATGATCACTGCTCTTGTTCTGGTCAGCTCAACACTATCTCTGTAAAACATTGATATCTCATTTTGTAAATGTCGTATAGACTTGTGCTCTTAGGTGTATCTTCAATATACTTGGAATGATCTGTGTTCAAGTGCGCATGAATTGAACGTGCTTCTATGAATGTCACTAATCAAAATGGTCTCTGTGTAGATAGATAAACACTGTTATACTTGTAAAGGATAAAAAATATATACTTCATGTTTGCTAAAATGTAATATGGTATCCTATACATATAAAAGAATTGGGGAAGGTAAGATCTTCTTCTTAACACCAAATTACCAAAAGAAAGATCCGAATAGATTAACCATAAGAAAATGGTTCATGCACAAATGAATCAATTGATTAAGAATATGAAGAAAGAGGAAAATCTTAGATTCCATTACGGAAGGGAGTATTGAAATCTTAATTGAATTGAAGACAAATACTAACCTCAAAGTATGACAGATTTGGAAAATGCAATTTTTTGGTGTCTGTATCGAGTTTCTAGAAGTTCTAAAACTAGATCTGGGATATGAAAAAAAAGATAGAGAAAACCCAGAAATCTTTTTCTTTCTTGAGAAAGGTTGACCTTGACCCCTTTATGTCAACCTTGACCTATGCTACTTCGATAGAAATTTTGTTCATAGATCTTGAAAGTTTTCTGAAAAGGGTATCTAGATTTGCACTATAATTTGCTTCTTCACACTTGTTTTTGCAAGAAAAATGGTTTTGTTTTTTGGATGAGGGGTTTTCCTTGGTCCAACCCTGGTTTCAGAATTAACCTTGAAATTGATTTGAAATTGTAGTAATAAACAAAGTAAATGGAACAATTCACCTTGCTTATATTGAAAACCCTTGAGGATTCAAATCCTTGAATCCACAAGTATCGATGCTCCAAATGAATGTGGAATTGAATGTAGGATGTCTCAAATCAATTTTCTTTAGATCTTCAACACCAATCTTGAATGGATATTAGAATAGGAAGAAGCTTGAATGGATGTGGAAATCTTCAACAAGAGAGCTCCATAGAGATTGAATCCTTCAATGGCTACCAATGGATCTCCTTGATGAATTGGATATTGAATGCTTGAATGCTTGAAGATAGATGAATGCTTCAATGCTTTCCTTCTCCTTCTTTCTTTCTTCTTGATTTCTTGATTTATCTTGATGGAATTTCTTGAATTAGGATTGAGAGATGGAGGATGATTGCTTGCACACTTGATTGATAGATGGAAATGAGAGGGGAAGGCTTCCTTTTATACTAGTCTAGGGCACAAAATTCTAGAGAGGAAAACATAGGAGAATTAAATTCCCATTAAGCCCATACCCTTGGAAGTGGACCTAAATTAAATATCATTTAAGAGTTTACCATTTTGAAGCCCGAAACAACTGACCCAGAAGCGAGAAATAAATCTTTCCAAAACTTGACATCTGAAAACCTTGAGATTTTGAAATTTGGACCCTGGGTTAGGATCAAGGTTGACCTTGACCTATGTTAGGGTTGAGATCGACCTTGACCCACAAGGTCAACCTTGACCCTGAGGTCAAGAACCTCAAATTATCAGAGCAGGTTTCCAAGATTAGGTAGGAAGGAAGTGGAAAATGGGGCAGAACAGGAGAAAAAGCTAGATCCAAGTCAAAGACCCATTCAAGGTGTTTGACATGACCATAAAACACTTACTCAGAGGGATAAACTAGTCCTAAATGGAAGTAATTCCATTTTTTGATGATACATTTAGCCCCCACTTTAGCAAGATTATGGACTCGATGCAAACTCTTGGTAAAGGAGATCACAAAGAAAAAGAAAATCTTATTGAAATCAAAGGGACAAAGGAATGCTCAAGCCCCCAGGGACTCAAGTCTTTGTCAACTCCAAGATTACAATAAGAGAGACATATATAAAAGAGAGAAAAGGTTGTGATTACCCCACCTAATGAGAGCTTATGTCCCATTGTGAAGCACACAAGGAAACAACACAACTGGAAAGATGGAGTTGAACTTCCTAGTGAATGTGGCTACTCACTAGTCAACCCATCAAGGATTCACCTCTAGGAATATTCTATTCCAAAGGAGAAAAGCAAAATAAATAGAGACCCATTCTTAAGGACACCTTCGACCTCAATGGATCAAAACTTTGAAAATTGAAACTGAAGGGATCAAGAGATCCTATAAGGTAAAAATCCATGCTTTAAGGTGTAGAGAATAAAATGTATATGGTTGAGATGAAATGATGAGATGGACAAAATGAAGAGATATGAAATATGTGTGTAGGTAAGATAACAAAGTGGGAAATGATATAATGGAAAATGTTGTGGACATGCAAAAATTTAATCAAACATGAATACTTATCTTGAACTGGATCAGATTCAGAAGTCACTATTTTCTGGTGTTTGTGTACAATTTTGAGAAATTATACAACCAGATATGGCCTAGAAATACAGAAACAGAGAAAACCTAGAAACCTCCTATCTTTCTAAAGAAGGTCGACCTTGACCCAAAAAGGGGTAAGATCTTACCTTGGGGCACAATCTTACCCCAAAAAGTTGACCTTGACCTGCACTATTCTGATGAAAATTCTATTCGTAGATCCTGGAAGTTCGCCAAAAAGGGTACTTAGATTTGGACTACAATTCACTATCTTGCACCTGTACTTGCAAGAAAAAGGGTTTTTTTGTATGGATGAGGGGTTTGGCTTGGTCAAACCCTAGTTTGGAATCAACCTTTAAAATAGAATTGAAATAGAGAATGCTAGCAAGTAGTAGAAGTAGATCTAACAATGAAGCTATGATACTCAATAGATATGCAATTGTATTTGAAATGTAATCAAGTATGTTAATATGAAAGCTTGGACACAAAATTAACAAATGTAAATCAAAATCTCCATGATTGTATGCTTGAAATCCACCTTGAAGGGAGATTGAGTAGATCTTGAAGATGAACAAAGGACCTTGAAGGAAGATCACACCACCTTGATGGATAGATCTAGGGTTTGAATGATGAATTTTGAATGCTTGAACCAAATCCCTCCAAAGGCTTGAAAGCTTGAATCCTTGATCTTCAATAGAGAACTAGAATGCTTGAATGTAGATGATGGCTTGATTACTTCCTTGAAAATTCTTTCTTGATGATGAAGTGCTTGAGAGATTATGACAAAGGATTGCAAAATATGTTTGATAATGGATATCTCCTTGAGAGTGCCTTATGAAAAGTGAATGTACTTGATTGATTGAGAGATGGAGAAAATGAGAGAGAAAGGCTTCCTTTTATAGTGATCTAGGGCAAAAACTCCTAGAGAGGCTGACATATGAGAAATAAATTCCCATTGGGCTCATACCCCTATAAATGGACCTAGATTAAATATAATTTAAGATTTTACCATTTCGGAAACCAAAAAAGCTGACTCGGAAGTGGGAAAACAATTCTTTTCGAAACCTAAGATTTGAAAATCATGGAATCTTGAAATTTGGACCTTGGGTCAAGGTCAAGATCAAATTTGACCTAGATCATGGTTGAGGTTGTCCTTGACCTAGGTTTAGGGTCAAGGTCAACCTTGACCTAAAAGGTTGACCTTGACCCTAAGGTCAAGGATCTCAGGATCTCAGTCCAGAATGCCAAAAAAGTGTAGAAAGAAGGTGGAAAAAGGGGCAGAATGAGGAGAAAAGCTAGATTCAAGCCAGGGACCCACCCAAGGCATTTGAAATGACTCCAAACTACCTACTCAAAGGGCTAAACCAATCCTAAATGGAAGTGCTTCCATTTTTTGACAATACATTTAGCCCCCACTTTAGCAAGAGTATGGATTCAATGCAAACTCTTGGTAAAGGAGAAGAAAGATCCAAGTGGATTCACAACGAGATAGAATATCACTTAGTTAAGGACATGAGTGCCAGGCTAAGGATTCTAACTCAACATACACACATGAGAGTGCGAAAACAAAGAAAACTAAAAGACACAAAAGAGAGGGGTTATTACTAAAACAAACCCAAATAAACTAGTAAAGGAAACCTTGCTAAGAAATGCTTCCTATACTAATATCATATTTGGAAAGATATCATAAAAGCATAAATGATTACATAAGAAAGATAAGAGAAACACTATAAATAACATAGCTTCATTATCCGATCCTACTAGCATGAAAGAGAAAAGAGAGAAAGGAGAAAGTGATTACCTCACCCAATAAGATGCCCACCTTACCATGAATCACCAAGGAGGGAGAGCCGAATAGGTAGAAAAACTTGATAGTTCACCCAAAAACTATGCTTTGTAATTGTAATGTGTCTTTTGATGTCTTTTTGAAATACCCATAGATCCACCTTCTTGTATCACCATGGAATATAAAATGTGTGTCCCTTTAGGATTTAGCAACTTATGTGCATTACCTTCTGCATATTTAGCATATTGAAAATTGAAAAATACGTGTCTCTTCAGGATTTAAAAACTTATGTGCATTACCTTCTGAGGATTTAGCATATTGAAAATTGAAAAATTCAGCATAAGGGAGACCCTATATATGCCCCCCTCCTTCTCATGGCTATCTAATAGACATGATAAGGAAGAGAAGGAGGATACCTGCTTCACAACATAAGGAGATATCCTGTTAACAACAATGTACACTATATTCTTAGTGAAGGGTATTGACCCTTACATCCAAGAGTATAGATAATCATGAAAAGGATATGTCACTAATGGAAAAAGGATCATCAAAGAAAGAGATCTTATCAACAAGACCCCCACCCTAGAGGAGTGCTTTAGATAAAATATCATCTTTCAAAGAGAAAAAAAGATTCAATCAGCCAGCCCCCTGTAATCAAGAGGAAGAGGAATCTTTGAACAAAGGAATCAAATTCTAACCCTAAAGCAATGGAAAGAATTTATAAAGAAAATAATTTGCAAAATAAAGAAGAGGTGATGACTTGGGACAACAACATCTCACATAAAAGGATATCCATAGCCAATACCTCAGTTCGTATAATGAAATAATGTTGCAAGCTAAACAAATGCCACTAAGCTAAGGAAAGTAGATCCTTGGACAAAGAGAAAGAAGGAATAACCCTGCCCCATAGGGATGAAAGCAAGGGATACCTTTACAAAAAAAATGTCTTTAGAAAAGACTTGAATATAGAAAAAATCTATGGATGCTTATAAACATAATACAAAACCGTAGAGAAGAAGGATAGAAAGAATACCAATTAAGCTCAAGACCACATATATGCTAAGAGCCTAATGGAGCGTATAAGTCTAAATGAAAATACACCTCTTTCTCCCCAGTCCAGAGATAAGAGGAGAAGAGATCTATACTATATCAGAATGAGGGGTATCCCCTATATAGAAACTATGAAGGAATTGTAAAACTGCACGAGAATGAGATATAATTCCTAAAGAAGCTCTTTCTCTAACATATAACTTGAAATGCACACAATCAACAAGTAAATGTGTATTACTATAATGAAAAGGACATTTATACATGGATAGAGTATCTTTTGACATAGGTTTAAAAATTTCTTTCTTAGAATTCATTAACTAAACATACACCTTCTTAGCCATCTCTTGATGAGTATGAGGGTAATCTAGAGTAGGTGTAGTGAGAAGAACATGAAGAGGAGGATGATGATCAAAATAAACTACCTTAAATTGAGATTATGAACAACCAACACCACACATATCTTGTTTAGGAGATATATGAATTGGATACTTAATACCATGCTCATTAACACCAAGCCTTAAACCTTTATAACCTTGTTTAGTCATCATATTATATCCTGTAGTGTACATATCATGTAAAGCTTCTACAAGAGGTGATTATTTATTGTGTTCATGAGTAAAGGTTGTATAAGGTGGAATAATAGATTTAGAAGAAGTTTCTTTTTTCTTCCCTTTAATATCATCTTGAATTGGATAAGAAGGGGAAGGTAAATCCAATAATTCTTGCACATCTGCATCATGAACCATAGTTTGAACCTCATCATAAGTATGATAAGAACTAGGAATAATAGATGGAGAATCAATCATATTAGGAATGTTAGGATTAGGAAGATTAGGAACTAGATTAGGAAGGATAGGATTAGGATTAGGAAGATTAGAAGATGGTGTATCATCTACCAAATTCTTCACATAATCTGAAAGAGTAATAAGTCTGCCACATAAATCTTTAATCAAAGCTTTAAAAGTAGGAAGACTAGTATCGATCAGTCTCACAATAGCATATGCAAGTGAAAAATGAAGAGTAACCAACATAATGAAGTGAATGATACTCTCATAAACATCATAAGTATGATAAAGAGATGCTAAGAGGAGGATAATAAAGAAAATAATCACCCACCAAAGAATCTTAAAAATCTTCATAGTAAATGAAATGCAAGAAATTTTTTTGTATTTTGTAGAATATATGGATTTTGTTGAATTTTAAAATGCAAGAGCATAAAATAAATCTAATCTTAAGGAAAGAATGTGTTAGAATAACTAAGAGGGGGGGTGAATCAGTTATCCAGTGTCCCAAAACAAAATGTATAATTCAAAAAACTTATTTCTTCAATTTCTGTTCATCGGTAAACACTAAAAACTTTCACTGTCTAAACTTTTACCGATTACCAGTCTAATACTTATAACAGTTTACCAATCAAATCTAACATGTAACATGTAAAGAATGATAACAAAAAAATATCAAAATCAACACATAACATAAGAGATTTAACGTGAAAACCCTATAAAGGGAAAAACCACCTGGGACTAGCAACCCAAAATTATTCACTCTTTTGAAGTGAGGTCTGTTAAGACCCAACCCTGTTAAAGGTTTACAAACACACTGTCAGGTTTGACCTTGTTAGAGGATTTTAGAGTAAAAGTTATCATCCAACCAGCATTCACTATGGGGTTGACAGGATAACAATGTTCATTCTATGAATGATACATCATAAGACTTTCATAGTCCACTTAGTTAAGAGATTTTGACTATATACAATGGTTAAATATGTAACAGTAAATGACTTGCCTTAATACAACTTCAATTGTAGATTACAGATCAATATTTAGTCCATACAAATCCTTCTGATCAATATTTCACTTCACATTTAATATTGTATCAACTTACTGTCCATTGGTAATTGCTCTCTGTAGCTCGGTAACTATTCTGTAGCTTGGTTCTTAGTAACCAGTATGATCAGAATGCATGAAAACCTTGTTCATGCGATATTCCTGCAGTTTCTACTTCTTCCGATAGTTTTTCATAAATAAATTTTGTTCTCTTATATAGATGAGTAAATCATTTTCTTCTTCACCATCAAATTTTTCCACTTAACTACATTCATAGATTTTGTCGCTTCAAACTTTATCGATACTTGTGTCAATAACACGTTTCAATCTACTCTGTTAGATCTTCCCTAAATTTTGTCAGCTGTTGATCTGTGTAACAAACTTTATTTGTTACCTCGATGTTATACTTTTGCCAGCTCATCAATCTTATTAGCTAAACTAATCATTTAATTCATTCTATCATGCTCGGTTAACAAAGAAATGCATCGGTGAACACTGCTCGGTTAATACTATGATCGGTATACACTACACTCTGTCTGTGTATACTAGAAATGTTTCATTTATTGAAAACATTGCTCTGTGTCTTTCAACTTTGTACTTCATTATAGATGAATGCAACATAATAAAGTCAATATCATTAAGTCATAGACTCATCAACAAGTTACTCAATGTATTCTTTATCCTCATCTATCATATACATCTTTCCTCATGTAGATTTCTCTGATCTTCATTTCTTTTTCACCTTTCTTTAGATGTCTCAGTATAGTAACTTACAAGATAAGTGTTGTCAAACTAGTTGATGTCAATGAAAACATAATACTGATTTAATCATATTACATATCTAATCAGAAAATCCTCAGTGATCTTTAATCATAGATTCTTCAATCAGATTCCAAATCAGTTGTAGTCCAACAATCTATCCCTTTGGCATTGATGACAACTCAAGTAATATGAAATCTACCATGCACATACCAAATATACATTCTACAACTTTGTGAACAAAATGTTGTAAGTCAAATAGACTTAATATGTTTAATCACTACATTACTAAACCAACATTTAAATAATATAGCTTTACCATTCTGTAGTTGTGATCTTTTTAGTTCTCCTATTCCTACTTTTGTTCTTTGTAACTTATCTTCAATATTCTGTCCCATCCAGATTGTCTCTTCCTTAGATGATTCTCATCAGTGCTTGATCCTTTTCATATTGTTTATCTCGCCCTTTGACAACAATGCCAAAGAAACAAATAAACAAACAAATTTTGTCTTCCTCTGTATCTCTGAATATTGATATCCCAATCGGTACAAGTTCTCAAACTTAATCACAACCTTGAACATGATTCAAAGTGTGAAATATGCTGCATCAACATGAATGATCTTCTAATAAAAATAGGCTGATGCAACATCCAGTTCACCTTAGTGACCAATAGACAGGGGACGGACCCCAAGTCTAGTCCTCAAGTATTCAAATGTGTCCTTCGGTAGGGGCTTTGTAAAAATATCAGCAAGTTGTTCTTTACATGTAAAAAATTCTAACTTTAATTGCTTCTCTTGCACTTGTTCTCTTAAGTAATGACACTTAATAGATAAATGCTTTGTCTTAGAGTGCATCATAGGATTCTTTGAAATGTTAATAGCACTAGTGTTGTCACAGTATATAATCACCAGGTCAGTGATTACCTCATTCATTCCTTCCAACACTTGTTTGATATATGCAATGTTTGAATAGTTAGTAGCAGCAGCAACATACTCTACTTCAGTTGTAGATTGAGAAATACAAGCCTACTTTTTACTTGTCTAGGTCACAAGTCTTTCACCAAAGAAAAATGCTCCTCTAGTGGTGCTTTTTCTATCATCCAAATTTCCAGCCCAATCAGCATCAGTGTAAACTTTCAGTTCAAACTTACCTTCCTTAGGATACCATAATCCATAATTCTCTATTTTCTTTAGGTATCTTAAGATCCTTTTTGTAGCTATCATGTGTGATTCTCTAGGATTGGTAGAAAATCTTGCAACAATTCCCACATCATGTTCTATATTTGGTCTACTGTGAACTACGTACATTAATTTACCAATCATGGATTGGTAAAGTGCCTAGTTTACCTTTGTAGTTTCATCCTCCTTTGTCAATTTGCATCCAGTAGCCATCGGTGTTCCCATAGGTTTAGCATCTTCCATGCCAAATGTTTTTAGTACTTCCTTTATGTATTTAGATTGTGTGATGAATATCCCATCACTCTGCTGAATCACTTGTAGTCCAAGAAAGAACTTAACTCTCCAAACATAGACATTTCAAATTTCTTTTGCATTTCATCAGAAAATACCTTGCAGACAAGATATAAGCCTCCAAAGATAATGTCATCAACAAATATTTCAGCAATGATAATAGTATTATCAGTATCACCTTTCACATACAGATTGTTCTTTTCACTTGTTCTAACAAATCCAATACTTAACAAGTAAGTAAGTAGTCTTTCATACCATGCTCTCAGTGCTTGCTTCAAACCGTATAAGGCTTTATGTAATCTACATACCATGTCTTTATTGTTGGGATCGACAAATCCTTCAGGTTGTTTAATGTAGACCTCTTCTTCAAGTATACCATTCAAAAATGCTGACTTCACATCCATTTAATAGACTTTGAATTTCTTATGTGCAGCATATGCAAGTAGCATTCTAACTCCTTCTAATCTAGCAACAGGTGCAAATGTTTCACCATAGTCAATGCCTTCTTCCTATGCATATCCCTTGCATACCAATCTAGCTTTATTTCTTGTGACTTAACCTTTTTCATTCAATTTATTCCTGTATATCCACTTAGTACCGATAACATTCTTATCTTTTGGTTGGGGTACTAAGGACCAGGTTTTGTTTTTCTCTATTTTCTCTATTTCCTCCTTCATTGCCTTAACCCATTCTTAATTCTCTAATGCAACTTTCATAGTTTTAGGTTCAAATTCACAAATTAAACATGTACCTTGTCTTGTTTTGCTTCTAGTTTGTGTTCCAGTACGTCTATCTCCAATGATTTGTGTCTCAGGATGATGTCTTCTAACAAAAATAGCCAAGAATTGATTTCTCCTTTCTTGTTCATCATGTTCAGGGTCATTTCCTTGCTCGGCAGCTCCATCTTGTTCCTCAGTTTGTGTTGCCTATTGTCTTGCATTGTTTCCCTGCTGACCGATTGTTATAGCTTGCGGTGTCGGTAGATACTCTGGATATTCAATATAAGTGAATCTACCATAGTCTTCGAGTTCCTTTTTACTTTCTTCTATGTACTTGTCATCAAACTCATCAACATGAACATTAGTACTTTTAATTATCTTATTTCTAACCTTATTCAAACATTTATATGCTTTACTTGTAGTGGAATATCCTAGAAATATTCCTTCATCTCCTTTAGAATCAAATTTCCCAGTTCTCTCATGTTTCAAAAGAAAGCATTTACTTCCAAAATTTTTGAAATAAATTACAATAGGTTTGTGTCCAAACCATAGTTCATAAGATGTTTGGTTGGAGTCCTTCTTCAGTTGTACTCGGTTAAGAACATACACAGTTGTGCTGATAGCTTCCCTCCAATATGTCTGAGCAACATTCTTCTGTAACATCAATGTTCTAGCATAGTCAATTATAGACCTATTCCTCCTTTTAGAAATGCCATTTTGTTGAGGTGTTCTCGGTGCAGATACCCATCTTTTGATTCCATGCTCATTACAAAAATTAGTAAATTCATCAGAGATAAATTCACCTCCTTTATCAGATCTTAAGCATTTTATTTCCTTTCCGATTTCTTTCTCCACCTTAGCTTTATACCACTTAAACATTTTGAAGGCTTCAGATTTCTCTTTCAAGAACATAACAGTCATCAGTCTAGTGTAGTCATCAACAAAAAGAATAAAATATCTATCACCAGAATAGCTCTGAGTTCTCATAGGACCACATAGATCGGTATGAACCAACTCAAATATCTTCTTTGTTGAGTAGTCTTTTCTTTTAAAACTAGACTTAGTCATCTTACCTTTCTGACATTCATGGAACATGGCATGATCAGGTTTTGTCAAGTTAGGAAATCCTCTAACTCTTTTCTTTCTACTAATCTTGATCATGTTGTCAAAGTTCACATCGCATAAGCTTTTGTGCCACAACCAAGCATCTTCATCCTTTATTAACAAACAAGAAGATTGATCCATATCAAGATAGAATAGATTACCTCTAGACTGTGTAGTAGTTTTGACAAGTCTTCCTCCATCATCATAGATCTTCACCTTTTTTCTCTCAAAATCCAATCGATGGCCTAAGTTGTTCAGCTAAGCCACACTTAACAAATTATAGTTCAATCCATCTACCCAGTATGCATTGTCACATTGTAGTCGGTCATTGATCATCAGTGAGCCTTTAACTCTTACCATACAAGGTGTATCATTTCTTATTCTCACAGATCCTCCATTATATTCAAAAAGATGATCAAACTTCTCTACATCACCGGTCATATGATGTGTGCAACCACTATCTATGATCTATGTATCATTTCTACTTACTTTAGAGATCAGTGTTGTCTCTTCATGTTTCCCTTCCTCTTCTAAGTCATCTTTCATAGCAACAAAGACAACTTCTATGTCATCATTAGAATCAGATTCAATTTCAATATCTTCAACTATGTAACATACCTTTTTGCCTTTTTCATCTCAATTGTCTCTATTGTTGTGTCAGTAACCTCTGCTGACTCTTCTCCCATAGCTTCCTTTAGATTGGTCTTTGGATCTATCATCATCTTTCTTTTAAGGAAATCTAGCAGGGATGTGATTGACTTCTTTACAATTAAAGCATGCTAAAGGTAGCTTGCCTCTATACCTTCTTTTTCCTTTGGGAAATCTTTTGGCCATAAGTGCTTCAAGCTCATCAAGTTCATCATTGGTATTGTCATCACTATCAAAATTCTTACCAATCCTACTAGAATTTGTTAGAAATAGGAAATACTGAGAGGGGGGGGTGAATCAGTATTTCACAAACTTTTTCTTTTGCCCAATTATGGATATAATAGATTATTTTAGTGCATACAAAGATTATCAAGCTGATTAACAAACATAGTAGTAAATAGAAAGAACTCATAACACATGATATGTTCTCGAGGAAACCCTGGCCAAGGGAAAACCCTGGTGGGGATGGTACCCACAAAGAACACTAATCAAAAGTATCTTGTTAGGGATATTGGACCCTATTAGGAATCAATTTACAATATATAGTAGATCTATCCTGGTTAAAGGACTTTAGGCCTTGTTAGAAGCCTTAACCCTGTTAGGAGTTAGATTACAAAACTTGATCACCAGCTGAGATCACTGCCCAAACCGGTAATACAATAATGTTTCTAACTATAATATGGTATTTCTTACAACTTCACATCAATAGCCTTTGTTGCTATCACAATATACAACTATCGCAAGTTATCTTTTCTTTCTTTTTACATATATCATCTATTCTGTCATTACATTTCAAGTATGCCTAATATATGAGTTATTAGAGCTAATAACTTTACATGGTCAGCTACCAAAATCTTTATCCAAGAGTAAAAATCTAGGATGTCATCCCTTCATAATGTTAAGTCATTATTTTGACAAGCAAAAATAATCCCTTAACTCTTTCGCTAATACTGTCTCCAAAATTGTTCTGTCTGCAAAAACTATCTTCGGTAAACTTTGAATAACTTTGTCTGTACTCCTCCAAACTTTATGCGCATTGAGATGGGGTATCCTCATACTTTTTAGAAGCTTTAGTTAATTGTGCAAACAAAAATATTGCTCCAGTGGACGTTGCCAACTAAATCTTCATCAGGTGCTCTGTCAGGATCACTGTATCCATACTTAGACAATGTCTACCTTCAACTTGCCATACTTGCATTCTAGATTCTATGCTCTCAATAGAGATCATATGTTTCCATAATGACAACATCTATGCATCCACATTAGCCAAATTTCCAACAATCTCCCCCTTTGTCATTGGTGGCAACATATGGGAAAATTGGCTAAGTGTGCAAAGAAAACTTCAAAGTATTTACACAAAATTGTGGCCAAAAGTTATACAACACATATACAATATTGTACTCCATATAATAGCTCCCCCTATGAGTATCCTTCCTCATAATATATTCAATTTTTTTCTATCTCTCCCCCTTTGACAACAATGACAAAGATAGGGTATACAAAAATTTAAAAAAAAACTTTATACCTTGTTATCAGCTATTACAAAGCCGGTAGGCTTGCAACACAATCACCAAACTCTGACTTCCATGATTCAAAATCTTTCTCCCATACCTTCCTGATGGATTCAGCAACATTGACTAGAGTACTCAATCCGTATGCTGCTGTCTGACAAGCTTGCAGGGAATTGAAGCCAAACTTCTGAAAAGGATGTCTTTGCTAAAAGACACTACTCAATTTGGTCTTCAACAATTGAGGTCTTGATTGAGATGTGCTCTCTCAAGATGTTAATCCTGAGCATCTTTCTATTCTTCTCCTTTGCTAACATTCTGATTTCATCATTTAACTTCCTTATGTTCTTCTCTACAGAACTTATCTTTACATTTGGGCTTGACAAGGTGTTTGTTTCAGCTGTAATAGCATCTATCTTCTCTTTGATCTTCTTATCTTCTTCAGCTGTTAGGATTTCTAATTTTGTGCATTGTATATACAAACTCTTTCCAGTCTCAAAATGTTTCCTCAAATTCTTTATGCATACATCCAAACTACCAATATCATTTCAAATATTTACACTTAAATTTTGTTGCATTTCTGCTTCAAAGTCTTCTTGAACTTTTATTCTAGCAATATCCTTTAAGTTAGAAAATTTAGAGTCAAAAGAGTTTATTACTATTTTAGCTTTCCCAAGTGGATCTAATTTAGATACCTTAGTGCTGATCACACTCTCAAGTTTCTCCGTCAAAACTCTAACTTTTCCTTCAAGGTCCTTCACCTTCTTATTCTTTCCAATTATTTCATTAAGAGATGTCATGAACTCAAGCTGATCATCATCTTCAACTTCTTTTCCAAGTTCTTCAAAAATTGAACCAATTTGTCTCTTCTTACTATCAGGTGCACTAGGGGTAGTGACCTCTGTCAAAATTTGTTTACCTTTAACTATCTTTACTGCTGGAACTGATTCTGATACTGCTGGTGCTTCCACTACCTCTGTATCCTTTTCTAATTCTGTAATCTTCTCTTGCTCTTCTAAAGCCAAATTGTCAACAATGTTTCCTAGATCATGAAATACTACATCATCTGACTCTAGTGTCACTTTGGTTCCTTCAATGTCCATTGA
The DNA here is from genome assembly GCA_027943335.1 of Chamaecyparis obtusa. Classification (NCBI taxonomy): domain Eukaryota; kingdom Viridiplantae; phylum Streptophyta; class Pinopsida; order Cupressales; family Cupressaceae; genus Chamaecyparis; species Chamaecyparis obtusa. The sequence continues at coordinate 255,506 of BSBK01008830.1, forward strand.
TTCTTTGCCAATATTGATATGTGAAGAAGATGGAACTTCTTCGATACCAACTTCCTTTGCATGCAGTTCCTCTGATTGCTTCTACTGAGGGTCTGATTCAACTTTCTTTCCTACAACTATATCTGCAAGAAATTGCATTACTGCCTGCTCTGTCTCTTTCTGTACTTCCTCCTTTTTGCCTCCCATTATAAGGATTGTTCTTCTCTTAGTTCTCAATAAAGTTCCAAGTGACTTCAAGAATCTCTTCAAATGATCTTCATCCTCAACTTCACAGAACTGTCTGATTACATGTTTTCTCATCTTTATGTCCTCTTCTTGTGCTCTCTATTTTCTATTCACAAGTCTGTTATACAAATCTTCTGGGATCTTACCATGAATAGTGCTAAGTTTCTTATCTATCACAATCATATGTGTAATCATTGCATTTTCAAAATTCAATCTGTCAAATGATCCATATAGATCATATAATTTATTCAACTTAGTGAAGTCTCCATGCTTCAATATATCTTCATTAACTCTTTCAATTCTTGGTTTCCAAGTTTTCTTCTTGATTGAAACTACATCATCATCTTTAATTACTGCTACATTTCTAGGTACAGGTGGTACAATTACTTTCTGTCTCTTGCTAGGTCCTGTTGCACTCAATTTTACTCTTTTGCTAGGAATAGGAGAAAAAGATTTATCTCCTTCATCTTTTTCAGGTACTTCAACTTTTACCTTTACTGCAATAGGATCAACAGGATCTGCACTAGATGTCTCAGGTGAAATTACAAGATTTTCACTTTGCTTCAAGGCTTCTGCAGTCTTCTTAGCTATGTCAAACTCATGACTTGACATACCTGATTCTTTCAGTATTTTCTTCATAGTAGATTCAAATCTCTTACTAGATTGCTTCTTTTCTCTCAAACTTATTGCAGAGTTGAAATTCTCTTCATAGGTTCCAAACCTATTTACATGACCATCCAACTCACACTTTAACAATCTATTCACATATCCTACTATTTCTGCTTTAGATATTTCATAGCCAAGAGGGTCTATGAATTCCACTCTAGGCTCATCTGCTTCAATGTAGGTGAAATTAGTGTCTACCATAAAACAAATGTCATCTTTATGCTTTTCAACTAAGGATTGAGGAATCCTTGATTTGTTCTTAACAATATTTTGAAAAGTCTTTAATACAAGCTTCACATTGTCATTAACTTTATCAAAAAGGTGCTTCAAGTAGATTGAGTTTATTCTTTCCATTGTGTTCACATTGTCACTCTGATCAACTGTGTAAGGAAATCTTCACAAAATATGGAAAAACATATAGGTTATTAGAGATGAAAACCTAAACTATGTGTACTTAGCCTTCTTAATCTTTTCTAAGTTCTCAAATAATTGAATTTTCAAAATTTCACATAGGTCTACTTGTTTCTTCTCAATACACATAAGATAAGCTACATGAACCATTCCTACAGCCATGTCATCTTCACTTGAACTACCACAGAATTTAGTTGTTAGGATCTTGCAATGGTACCTAACATCATCTTTCTTAATCTTACTTATCACAATTCCTCTACCATTATAACTAGATCCAGTGTTATCTAAAACAATCTTTCTCATGTTCTTTTCATTTAGTGGAATCTCTCCAACTTTTGATAATCCAGTAACATCATGAATTAGGTTGGCAGTTATATCAATAACTCTATCCTCCATCCAGAATTTCCCATTGTGGATTCTACTTAAAATGATCTTGGTACATTCCTCATCATTAAATTCATACTTCATGGAATATTTGATAATTTCATTGTTCTCTAGGTGCCCATAAGCTTGTTTAACTGACATGTCTTGATTGTACAATTTCCTATAATCATCACTAAAATTTGCATCTTCCAAAGTTTCAAATTTGCAACCTAAATATCCTTTAACATTCTCAATGTGCAATACTCCGTCTGGTACGGATGATAATGCTAGACTGTTATCAATTTCAGTTGGTTCTACTGGTTATTTCTTAATCTTAGGTCTATTCTTATCCTTAACATTATGAACCATAGAAATGTCCATCTTATCAACTGATTCAAGATCAAAAAATACCTCAACTTTGCAAATCTAGGGTTTCGGTATGATTGTCGTTGCAAACTGCTTTCAAACTTCTTCAAATCATCCTCAACTCTCTTTTTATTGTTTCAAATCTCTTTTCAATTGCTTTGTAATCATGATAACTTTGATTTCAACCTTATAACACTTCACATTAACTTGATCTGACATCGCATTCATTCATTTTGCCGCTAAAACCTGAAAAAGCTGATTCTGCAAACCTGCAACCATAAAACTTTCTGCGACCTCGTAAAACACAATATTTTCTTTTGCGCACTTAACCATAGAATTAGTACAACATAATAAACCTATATCTAACTGCACAAAACTTAACTCATTCAAATTCCTAATCTACACTAATCATAAGTCCTAAACTACAGAAACTTACATAATTTAAGTACTTAAAGAAGGGTCAGGTAAAGATTCATCCTTACCATTAGTTACATTACCTTCCTGACTACTTTCAGTGCTAACTATACCTCCTTGATCTGTGCCTTTATCAAATTTTTTTTCATCTTTATTGCTACAGCAACCTTTCTCTTTGTTTCCTGCATTTTCATTCCTTCTTGCATTGTTCCTAGGGTTAGGGTTATGATGATAACCTCCATTGTTGATTCTACAAAATATTGCTGAGTGTCCAAACTTGTTGCATATCTGACAAATAATTCCATTGTTTCCAAATCTTTGTCCTTGCTGGTTAATCTGTGACCTACAATTTCTAACAATATGTCCTACTTTGTTGCATCTAAAACATACAACCACTTTTCTTTGATTCATTTCTTCAATAGATTTCTTATCTGCATTGTTAGTATTCCCAATCATTCTATCATAATTATTCACAATTACTTTATGTCTTCTACATTTGTTAGCTCTGTGTCCAAAACTATGACAATTATAACAATGTCCATTAAGAGGTTTAAATTGCTTACCTGTGCAATCTCTCTTCATGTGCCCAATAGTATTACAAGCAAAACATCTACCTTTGAATTCTCTTTGCATACCTTTAGATGATTCTTCCTATTTTGATTCTTCTTGCTTTGATTTTTCTTTCTCTCTAGGTGGTTCTTCTTTAGGTGGATCTTCCAATGTGTTCTCATCTAGCTTTATTTCCTCCACACTTTCAGATGTCTTCAGATCTAGCTTCTTACTTTCATGGATTGTTCTAAACATACTAATTCCAAATCCAGTCCTATTAAAGAATGGTTGTTCAAAAGAAATTTGTTTTCTAGTCTTATCACTATTTGAATATATCCTTTCAAGTTGTTGTTTAGATTGAGTTAATTCACCTTTCACAATTTTATTATACTTCTCAAGTTCCACATATTGCACTTTTACTTTTTCAGATTTGGATGTTTCCTTTTCAAGTCTTGACCTTAGATCTTCATTCTTAATTTTCAATTTTTCATTATCAGATCTCAAATTTCCATCTTTCATACTAAGCTTCAGATTTACTATCTTCAACTCATGCTTAAGGATCTCATTTTCTTTTTCTAATTCATCACAATCTTCAATAAGCATATCATATTTCTTTTTAGATTTCAGATCTTCAATCTGACTTTTTAATTTGTCAATAGCATTCTTTGCATCTTCATATTTTCTTCTTAAGGAGTTTCTTTCATCAGTAAGCATATCAATCTGTTCAAGAGATTCTTCAAGATTCTTCTGAAGTTGATCCATATCCATAGAGATCTTACTCAAGCTACTAAGCTTTCCTTGAATGTTCCTTCTCTGAGTAACTGAGCTTTGATACCAATTGTTAGAAATAGGAAATACTGAGAGGGGGGGGTGAATCAGTATTTCAAGAACTTTTTCTTTTGCCCAATTATGGATATAACAGATTACTTTAGTGCATACAAAGATTATCAAGCTGATTAACAAACATAGCAGTAAATAGAAAGAACTCATAACACATGATATGTTCTCGAAGAAACCCTAGCCAAGGGAAAATCCTGGTGGGGATGGTACCCACAAAGATCACTAATCAAAAGTATCTTGTTAGGGATATTGGACCCTATTAGGAATCAATTTACAATATATAGTAGATCTGTCCTAGTTAAAGGACTTTAGGCCTTGTTAGAAGCCTTAACCCTGTTAGGAGTTAGATTACAAAACCTGATCACCAGCTGAGCTCACTACCCAAACAAGTAGTACAATAATGTTTCTAACTATAATATGGTACTACTTACAAATTCACATCAATAGCCTTTTCTGCTATCACAATATACAACTATCACAAGTTATCTTTTCTTTCTTTTTACATATATCATCTATTCTGTCATTACATTTCAAGTATGCCTAATATACGAGTTATTAGAGCTAATAACTTTACATGGTCAGCTACCAAAATCTTTATCCAAGAGTAAAAATCTAGGATGTTGTCCCTTCATAATGTTAAGTCATTATTTTGACAAGCAAAAATAATCCCTTAACTCTTTTGCTAATACTGTCTCCAAAACTGTTCTGTCTGCAAAAACTGTCTTCGGTAAACGTTGAATAACTTTGTCCATACTACTCCAAACTTTATATGCACTGAGATGGGGTATCCTCATACTCTGTAGAAGCTTTAGTTAACTATGAAAACAAAAATATTGCTCCAGTGGATGTTGCCAACTAAATCTTCATCGGGTGCTCTGTCAGGATCATTGTATCCATACTTAGACAATTTCTACCTTCAACTTGCCATACTTGCATTCCAGATTTTGTGCTCTCAATAGAGATCATATGTTGCCATAATGACAACATCTATGCATCCACATTAGCCAAATTGCCAACAGACTTTCCAATCTTCAAAGAATACATGAAAGCAGATTCAACAGAAGGAACCACACTATTATCAAAGTTGTTTAATTCAAAGGTTGTAAGTTTACCAATCAGAGTGTCAAGAGTAAGGTTGGATGTAGCTCTTGTTTCATGAATTGCAGAAATCCTAATTGCATAAAATGGTAGCAAAATTTTGAGAATCTTGCTTATCACTGTTTCATCATCAATTACTCCATTAGATGCTCTAATAGCATGTACCACCTCTTTGAGTCTATTTGAATATTGGACAATGTTCTCACCTTCTTTCATTCTCATATCATCAAATCTACCTCTCAGACTTTCAGCTCAGGCTCTTTTGACATTCAGATCTCCACTATATATTTGTGTTAACTTATCTCACATTCCTTTGGCAGTTGTGCATGTCTTGATATCTTCAAATTCAGCATTGGTACAGGCAGCAACAAGTTCCATCATAGTAACATTGTGTTCATGTTTGTCCTTCAGTTGATCAAGAGTTAAGGGACTAGTGGGCGGTAGTATGTAGCCATTCTCCATCAAATCTAGTGCAGAGTTCCCAATTCTAGATATGTGCAGCTTCATTCTACTTTTCCATACTGTGAAGTTCTCTTTGTTCAGTTTCAAAACTTCCCTCTTATACATCTTGAGACCTTTATGCTTAAGTCCTTAAAACTTTGTTTCAAGCAACCACAACTCTGATACCAATTTTTAGAATAACTAAGAGGGGGGGGTGAATCAGTTATCCAGTGTCCCAAAACAAAATGTATAATTCAAAAAACTTATTTCTTCAATTTCTATTTGTCGGTAAACACTAAAAACTTTCACTATTTGAACTTTTACCGATTACCAGTCTAATACTTATAATAGTTTACCAATCAAATCTAACATGTAACATGTAAAGAATGATAACAAACAAATATCACAATCAACACATAACACAAGAGTTTTAACATGGAAACCCTGTAAAGGGAAAAACCACTCGGGACTAACAACCCAAAATTGTTCACTCTTCTGAAGTGAGGTTGGTTAAGACCCAACCCTATTAAAGGTTTACAAACACACTGTTAGGTGTGACCTTGTTAGAGGATTTTAGACTAGAAGTTATCGTCCAACCAACATTCACTATGGCGTTGACAGGATAACAATGTTCAGTCTATGAATGATACATCATAAGAATTTTAGAGTCCACCCAGTTAAGAGATTTTGACTATATACAATGGTTAAATATGTAATAGTGAATGACCTTCCTTAATACAACTTCAATTGAAAATTATAGATCAATATTTACTCCATACAAATCCTTCTGATCAATATTTTACTTCAGATTTAATATTGTATCAACATACTATCCATTGGTAATTTCTCTCTATAGCTTAGTAATTGTTCTGTAGCTCAGTTTTTACTAACCAATATGATCAGAATGCATGAAAACCTTGTTCACGTGATATTCCTGCAGTTTCTACTTCTTCCGACAGCTTTTCATAAAGAAATTATGTTCTCGTATATAGATGAGTAAATCATTTTCTTCTTCACCATTAGATTTTTCTGCTTAACTACATTCATAGATTTTGTTGCTTCAAACTTTATCAGTACTTGTGTCAATAACACGTTTCAATCTACTCTGTTAGATCTTCCCTGAATTTTGTCAGCCATTGATCTGTGTAACAAACTTTATTTGTTACCTCGATGTTATACTCTTGCTAGCTCATCAATATTATTGGCTAAACTAATCATTTAATTCATTTTGTCCCACTTGGTTAACAAAGAAATGCATCAGTGTACACTGCTTGGTTAATACTGTGATCAGTATACACTACACTCCGTCGGTGTATACTAGAAATGTTTCATTTACCAACAATACTGCTTTGTGTCTTTCAACTTTGTACTTCATTATAGATGAATGCAACATAATAAAGTCAATATCATTAAGTCATAGACTCATCAACAAGTTAATCAATGTATTCTTTATCCTCATCTGTGATGTACATCTTTCCTCATGTAGATTTCTTTGATCTTCATTTCTTTTTCACCTTTCTTCAGATGTCTCGGTATAGTAACTTACAAGATAAGTGCTGTCAAACTAGTTGACATCAATGACAACATAATACTAATTTAATCATATTACATATCTAATCAACAACTCCTTAGTGATCTTTAATCATAGATTCTTCAATTAGATTCCAAATTAGTTGTAGTCCAACAGAATGCAAAGAATCTAAGACCAAAAAGAAAGAGTTATCTATCGTGGGTTCACTAAAATGTAAAGAATAAACTATAAATGGTTGGGATAAAATGACGAGATGGACAAAATGAAGAGATATGAAAATATGTGTGTAGGTAAGATAAAAAAGTGGGAAATGATATGATAGAAAATGTTGTGGAAATGAAAAACTTTAATCAAACATGAATACTTATCTTGAAAAGGAGAAGATTCAGAAGTCAGTATTTTTTGGTGTCTGTGTACAATTTTGGGAAATTCTACAACTGGATCTAGCTTGGAAATATAGAAATAGAGAAAAACCCAAAAACCTCCTCTCTTTCTAAAGAAGGTCGACCTTGACCCAAAATAGGGGTAAGATCTTACCCTGGCGCACAATCTTACCCCAAAAAGTCGACCTTAACCTGCACTATTTTGATGGAAATTCTGTTTGTGGATCCCGAAAGTTCACCAAAAAGGGTACTCAGATCTGGACTGTAATTCACTATCCCGCACCTATACTTGAAAGAAAAAGGATTTTGTTGTTTGGATGAGGGGTTTGGCTTTGTCAAACCCCGATTTGGAATCAACCTTTAAAATAGAATTGAAATATAGAATACTAGCAAGTAGTAGAAGTAGATCTAACAATGAAGCTATGATACTCAATAGATATAAAATTGTATTTGAAATGTAATCAAGTATGTTAATATGAAAGCTTGGACACAAAATTAACAAATGTAAATCAAAACCTCCATGATTGTATGCTTGGAATCCACCTTGAAGGGAGAATGAGTAGATCTTGAAAATGAAAAAAGGATCTTGAAGGAAGATCACACCACCTTGATGGATAGATCTAGGGTTTGAATGATGAATCTTGAATGCTTGAACCAAATCCCTCCAAAGGCTTGAAAGCTTGAATCCTTGATCTTCAATGGAGAACTAAAATGATTGAATATAGATGATGGATTGAATACTTCCTTGAAAATGCTTTCTTGATGATGAAGTGCTTGAGATATTATGACAAAGGATTGCAAAAGATGCTTGACAATGGATATCTCCTTCAGAGTTCCTTATGAAAAGTGGATGTACTTGATTGATTGAGAGATGGAGAAAATGAGAGAGAAAGGCTCCTTTTATAGTGATCTAGGGCACAAACTCCTAGAGAGTTTGACATATGAGAAATAAATTACCATTGGGCCCATACCACTAGAAATGGACCTAGATTAAATATAATTTAAGAGTTTACCATTTTGGAGACCAAAATAGCTGACCCGGAAGCGGGCAAACAATTCTCTTTGAAACCCGACATCTGAAAATCATGGAATCTTGAAATTTGGACCCTGGGTCAAGGTTGAGGTCAACTTTGACCTAGGTTAGGGTCAAGGTCGACCTTGAACTAAAAGATCGACCTTGACCTTGAGGTCAAGGATCTCGGGATCTCAGTCCAGAATGCCAGAAAAGTGCAGAAAGAAGGTGGAAAATACGGTAGAATGAGGAGAAAAGATAGATTCAAGCCAAGGACCAACCCGAGGAATTTGACATGACCCCAAACTACCTACTCAGATGGCTAAAATAGTCCTAAATGGAAGTGCTTCCATTTTCTAATGATACATAAGGATTAGTCTCTAATCCATAAAGGGAGAAAAGCTTTGAAAAATATATAGAAAGTGCGTGTGTGAAAAAAATGAGTAGAGCGTATACCCCCACGTTAAATTCATTGCTAACACTTTACCAAGAGTAATGGATTGAATAGAAACATAAACAACTCCATTGATTACATTTCCACTATGAGATGCCCCCAAGCAAAGACAAATCCAGGGAAATACCACATAAACATATAGAGAACACATAAGGGATCTACCTACCATGGGGTCAACATGATCATAAGATAATATTTATATATGATATTATTGAAAATGAATTGGCATCATTCCCCAAAGAAAGTAGAACTACAATCACAATGGAGGAAAGAAAAATGTAAGAGTTATGAAGAAGAGTCTTTTTAGACCACAACATGGAGACCAAAAAGAATCAGTTCTACCAAGTCAAAAATCCAAGCAGACTACACAAGGAAAACATTTACAAACAACAGCACATGTAAAAAATAACATGAAAACAACATATAGAAGAATAGAAATACATATAGAGGAATATCACAATAGGTTTGATTCCTTTATCACCTTATACCAACAAAGTAACAAGGGTCGTATAAAAGAATCTAACAAACATTTAGCAAACACATTAAAGGAGAAGCACAATACAACAAACAAACACACAAAAAGCTACCATGAAGGACAAGCCAATCAAGCATGTCACCTACTCTCCCCATCTCATTCTATATCATTTAGGGAAGGTGAGAAACTCGCAAGAGGGACTATATCCAACACACTATGAATAATAGCCAATTCCAAACAAGGATCCTCTTGAGAATCATGATGTTCAATACTAGGTGCAATTATCAATTATGCCAAAAGCATATTAGGTAAATTAGTATCAATGTCAATAGTCTCATATTCATCATTAGCATCATTAGTATCATCAAGAGTATCTTCTTCATTAAGATTAATTGAAATAGAATCTAAGATACAAATAGAATCATCATAAGCATTCATCTTAACATCATTATTAACATTGACTTCTTCTAAGATATCAGACATTGGCTGGTCAAAAGAAGGTAAAGAACTTTGAAGAATAGAGGCACGGGCTTTAGCTCGAGCCTAATACTTCTTACGACATTCATTGGAAGATCAGATATGTTTTGTCTTGTTTGAAATATGTTGAGAACTAAGAGAAACAACCATAGGTTCCTTCATAGGTTCTATAGGAGGATTAGAAGGATTCTTAGTAGGCTGAAAAGGAACACTAGGAGCTTGATTAATAGAACTATAAGCCATGGATAAAGGAGGTATGGAAGGCATAGGAAAAAGACCATGGTTAGGATCCATATGAGGCATGCTTAACTCAAGAATCTTGTAATGTTTATAGGCTTGATATGAGTGAAAAAGGTTATTAGGTCGAGAAGGACATGAATTTGGTAATGAAGGCCAAAAGAAGTCAAGGGTAGCACAATCCCTGGGCCTAGAAGGTTGATATAAACTATGATTAATCATATTCACTTCTTCATCATGAATGAATTTAAGAGACTTATGGATAGGAGAAGCAACAACATGCATGAAATTCAACTAAGGAAAACCAAACTTAACTTGAAACTGATCAGAAGTAGGAACAACAATGAAGGTAGTGTCCACAACTTTACCACAAAGTTTAACAGACAAGTTAATAGAATGAAATGATGGATAAAGAAAACCATTACAAGTTTGAATCCACACATCAAATGTATCATAAGAATCACATTGTAAGTTCTTCATACAAATATTTTCTTCAGTAATAACATTGAGTAAGGATGTAGGATCAATAAGACAATTGTGCATAGGTATCTTAGAAATCCTAGCATAAATATAGAGGGGACCATCAGGAGCTTTAATAGTCCCAAAATCATCAAAGGTAATCAAGAATTCTCTAGGTCTTTTATTCTTAGGTTGTTTTCAAGGTTTAGGTTGAGGTTGAGTTTTAGGATTAGGTTGAAGTGGAACTTGAAGTTGAGGTTGAGATTGAGGCTAGGGTGGAGATATAGATTGAGACAAAACAACATGCTCCACATGGTTATGAATATGATTGAGATCATTCATCTTTGAATCATAAACAATATCCAAAAAATATGGTTGAACAATGGTATTAGTATCATGTGTAGGCAAAGGATTCATATAGATTTGGAGGTTTTGATTAGAGGAGAGATATATTTGTTCCCACTACCATGAAAATTATCAATAGATAAAGCATTAGAATCAATTAAGTCTTGAACCTTATGTTTTAAAGAATAACACTTCTCAGTATCATGGCCATTTTGACAATGGTATTAACAAAAGGCTTTGGAATCAAAGGATTTGGATGCCATCTTAGTAGGTAAAAGAGGTTGAATAGGAGGTAAAGTAATCATATTAGCAGTCAAAAATTTATTCATAATAGAATGCAAAGATTCAGAAAGAGGAGTAATGTATGATTCAGACAAAAAGAAGTGGATGCAGAAGTGGCATTGTTGGATGTAACAACAACTTGATCAACAACTGCATTTTCCTGTTTATTTATCTTGACATAATTGTTAGGTTTTTAAATTTTTGTGGGATTAGGAGCAACATCACTCTTATCAACTAGAACAGGAGCCATTGGAGTGTTGATCTCAAATTGACTCACTTGTAATTGATAATGATGAAGCGTTGCACAAAGTTGTTGAAAAGAGGTAAATTTAGTAAGTAGAATCTTATCTCTGATATCCTTTTGTAAATTTGAAATAAACATATGTTGATTATCAATATCAGGAACATGATAAGAAATATGAGCATACAAATGCTTAAATTCCTACCATTGTAATTCTCAAGACAAGGCATATCAGCTTGTTGAGGAACAAGAGCACAAATAATGTCTAGGGATAAAGGAATGCCCATGTCACATGTAGGAATACTAAACTTGGATTAAGTTAAAGATGAAAGTTGTTGTTGTAAAGAGGACACAAATTGAGAAAAATTAATGATTGTGGAATCATTAGATGAAATAGAAGACATATAAACATTAGAAACACTTGGGAAAGTGTAGGAAGTGATAGGAATGGAAGACACAACTGGGGGAACACTTGGAACCATAGTTGGAAGAGGGTTGGAATAGGTAAAAGGAACACTATGATAAGAAGTTTTTGAAGTAGGTAGAGACATGGGTGGAACACTCATAGGAAAAGAGGGAACCAATGTAGCCACTAAAGGAGGAGTATAAGTAGGAATTCTAGGTAAAAGAATGGAAGAAGGTTCCACACTAGTGACAAGAGGAGTGAATCCTAATTCTTGAGCTTCTTGAGCCAAAGGTTTAACATTTAAATATACAAGATGAGTAATACCACACAAGAGATTAACACCTTGATCACTATTATGAAGAACTTTCTTAAGAGCATCTATATTTTGAATAGAATCTTGATTATGGTTTTCTTAAATAAGATAATTTCCCATTTTATCAAGTTCAATTAAAAGTTTTTGGACTTGTTCGGGAGAACTCTTAAAGCATCATTGACGTAAGAGAAGACAAGGAGAGGGGCCAAAGGCACACCCTAACCAGATCCACCTTGCAAATATCACATGTGGAAGAAACAAACACATAAATGAGAGAGAGAATGCATATATCTTCGTATTATTCATTCAATTTGATTCATACATGCTAGGCTGTAAGGCCTCCCCGGTTTAGGCTAGATATTAAAATTCAAGTACAAAAGTCCTCCAACATGTGAGGATCTAAAAAAATATACAATCTTCTAACTTCTATCTTCTGATGTCCTAATTGATCCTTAAAACTACAAATAAAGCTTATAATATATACAAGAGGCTACCAAACAAGTTGGCCTTTAGATCCACCATCAACAAAAGGAACAACTAGATCTAGGTCCACATGCTTCCCAATGATAGATACCATCATTAAATCTATGACCATAATTAATTGTAAGAGTTGGCCTCAACAGAAATCCAAAATAAACAACTTGGTAAGCAAGGACAACTGAGTGCCAAACAAGCATCACCGAGCACTAGGGAATTAATCGAGCACCAAAGAGATAACTGACCAACCTTGGTTAACAAAGGAAAATGAGCAACGCCAAACCAACTTGGTCAAAGCAGGAACCAAGCAACATAAGAAAACACAAACATGTTTTTGGTGACATAGGATTGCCAAGGACGTGAGATGCTCCTCCATCAGACACCTAGGGTTATTTGAAATGATTCTCAGAATCATGAAGTAGGTACAATGTGAGCTGAATCCAAATCAGATTGTGAAATCCATGAACTATCTTCAATCATTCTATTCTTCCACTTTACCAGATATTCCATATACTATTTTCCTCTTGTACTTTTTCCAATTCTTTGTTCTAAAATCTACTCAACTTCTTCTATCTATTTCTTAGGATAATCATTCGGTACTATCATTTGTTCATCCAACTCATGGTACTCATACAAATTAGAAATGTTGAATATAGGTGATATATCCATGTCATCAGGTAATTCAACCTCATAAGAATTTCCACTGTCAAATTTTCTCAAAATTTTTCAAGGACCAAACTTCTTCATTTCTATCTTCCCATATGTTCCAATAGGAAATCTTCCTTTTCTTCAAATGAACCATTACTTCATCACCGACTGTAAAAGTCTTATGTCTTGTAGATCTATCAGCTCTGTCTTTGTATTTATGATTACTTTTCTCCAACTTATGTTTCACATCTTCACACAATGTCTTCATGTACTCAGTAAACTTTATTCCTTCAACACTTCTCTTTCTTTCATCAGCAATATCCCTCAAATTTGATATACCTCTTGGTTGTATGTTATTCGCAATCTCAAAAGGTGTTTTCCCAGTACTCCTATTCACTAAATTATTGTATGCAAAATCTACTTGTGCCAACATAGAATCCCAATTACTCGGTGTGTCTCCAACTAAACATCTCAAAATATTACCCAAGGTTCTATTCACAACTTCTATCTATCCATTGGTCTATGGGTGAAATGTAGAACTATATTTCAACTCGGTGCCAAACTTTCTCCAAAGGGTCTTCCAAAAGTATCCAAAAAATTTATTGTCTCGGCCAGAGATGATACTCCTCGATAATCCATGTAATCTGAAAATTTCTTTAAAGAAAAGATCTGCTATATGTACTACATCTAATGTCTTTCTACATGGTATAAAATATGCTATTTTAGAAAATCTATCCACAACAACAAATATCGAATCATTACCTCTTGCTGTCTTTAGTAAGCCAAGAATAAAATCCACACTGATATCAATCTAAGGTTTCTTAGGAACATAAATCATTGTATACAATCCAGTATTCTGACTTACTCCTTTTGCAACTTGACAAATTCCACAACTTTTCACAAATTTCTAAACATCCTTATACAACTATGGCTAAAAGTATTTCTCCTTAAGAAAATTCAATGTCTTGTCAATGCCAAAGTGTCCAACCAAACCACTACTATGTTTCTCTCTTATCAAATTAGTTCTCATTGATCCTCTCAGTGTACACAACTGAATACCTTTAAATAACATACCTCCTTGAATGAAATATTCTTCCCATTAAGTACTTGATTGATCTTGAATAGGTGCTCTACACTTTCTCCATGACTTAGAAAACTCAGGATCAAATTCATAAGAATCTCTCATGTCATTAAAACCAAGAACTTCAATTTTCATCTTAGTCATGAAAGATATTCTTCTACTCAATGCATTGGCAACTCGGTTAGTGACTCCACTCTTATGTTTTATCACAAATGTATAACTCTACAAATAGTCAACCCATTTCATATGTCTCTGGTTCAACTTATTCTGACTACCCAAATACTGTAAAGATTTATGATCAGTATACGACACAAATTCACTCGGTATCAAATAATGTCTCCATTTCTTTAGGACTTGAACAGTAGCATAGAATTCTCGATCATACACAGAGTATTTCCTTTTTGCATCATTCAACTTTTCACTAAAGAAAGAAACATGTTTACTTTCTTGACTCAACATAGCTCCTATTGCACTTCCACTTGCATCACATTCCACTTGAAATACCTTATTGAAATTAGGCAATGCTAACATAGGCAATTCAACAACCTTATGCTTCAGAGTCTCAAAAATTTTATCAGCTCCTTGTGTCCACTTGAATTATCTTTTATCTCCTCTCATAGTCTCAGTCATAGCATTACAAACTGAACTAAAATTCCTAATGAACTTTTGGTAAAAACTTGCCAAACCATGAAATGATCTTACCTCACTAGCACTCTTACGTCTAGGCTAATTCAAAATAGCTTCAACCTTTTCAGGATCCATCTTCAAACCATCTGTTGAAATCACAAATCTTCAATACACAATCTCCTTTTGCATGAAAGAACACATTTTCAGATTTAGTAGCAACTTTTCTTCTTTCAACCTCTTCAATACTTTGTTTAACATGCAACAAATGTTATTCTTTGGTCTTACTGAATATCAGAATATCATCTAGGTATACAATTAAAAATTTACCTAAGAATTTATTCAAAACTTCATTCATCAACCTCATAAAAGTACTCGATGCATTAGTTAAACCAAAAGGCATAACCAACAACTCATACAAACCTTCTTTTGTCTTAAAAGAAGTCTTCCACTCATCACCTTCTTTGATTCTGATATGATGATACCCACTTTTCTTAAAGACAGTGTTCCACTCATCACCTTCTCTGATTCTAATCTGATGATACCCACTTTTCAAATCAATTTTGGTTTAACTTTCACAGATGTGCAAACATTACTAACATGTTCTTCAATCAAACTTAATAAGATGTGTCTTCTTCCATCAGCCCAAATAGTATATTTTTGCAATCTCCCATCATATATAGCATGTCTATCATATTGCCAAGGTCTACCTAACAAAATATGACAACAATCCATAGGCATGATATCGCATAACACCTTATCATAGTACTTTCCAACTTTCAAATTCACATAACATTGTTCACCTACCAAGAGTGTATGATCATCTTTGATCCATGAAATTTGATAGGGCTTTAGGTGTTCCAACCTTTTCAACTACAACTTTGTAACCATTTCCTCAGATGCCAAGTTCTCTGAGCTTCCACTATCAATGATTACCTTCCATACTTCATTAGAAACTCTATATTTGGTCTTGAACAAACTTTTCCTTACTGGATCTTCCTTATTACTTTCACTCCAAAGTGCTCTCCTTACCATCAAGTTCTTTTCCTTTTAAGGTTCATTCAGTGATTCTTCTTACACCAAAGCATTTATACTACTACCAACCTTGTTACTTGCATGTGTAAAATCAAATGATATATGTCCTTCTTCTCCACAATTGTAACAAGCTCCTCAGAAACCACCTTTATTATAACCACCTCAGTAGTTATTGCCTCTTCCTCTAGATGAACTTTCACCTTTCCACTCGGTCTTGCCTTTATCCAGATTTGTCTTTTATGGTTCAGATCTACTATTTTCACTATAAGATCTACCTCTTCCTCTAGGGAATCTACCACCTCTACCTCTTTGTCTTTGCTCATGTCTCTTGTTTACTTTCTCCTCAGCTTTCAATGCAAATTGATAAGCTTCTTCAATGTTCTCCAACTTGACCAAACTGATTTCTTCTTGGATGGAAACTCTCAATACATTCAGGTACCTAGCAATTCTTTCCACATCATCTTTATCATGTCCAAATTTGATATCTAATCTATAGAATTCCTCAGTATACTCTTTTACAGAGCTATATTTCTACCTCAAACTTTACATTCACCTAACTAGGTTAATCTGATAATCACAAGGTACAAACTTTCCTTTCAATTTATTCACCATCTTATTCCATACCTTAATTTTGTCTTTGCCTTTCCTCTTTGTATCCAACTATAGATGTTCCCACCATAAGGATGCATGAATTTTCAACTTTGTGCTTGCAATTTTCGCCTTCTTTTCCTCAGGAAAATTTTCATACTCAAAGTACTTTTCCATCTCGGTGATCCAGTCCACCAATTCATCAGAATCTAATTTTCCACTATAATCAGGAGGATTAAAGTGTGGTGTAGAATTCAGATTTTTCAAAGCCTTCAACAATCTTTGCTCACCTTGATCCATCACTGGTCCAGGTTCTACATCAAAATTTTCTTCCTCAATTTCATCATCACTAACATCTTAAAGATGTCTTACTCTTCTCTAGGCTGTTTCAACAACTTCTAATCTAGCAGCTGTTAGAATAACTGAGAGGGGGGTGAATCAGTTAATCACTGTCCCAATACAAAATTTATAATCCAAAAACAAATAGTTCAATTACTACTGCTCGGTAACTTAAAATACTTTTACTATCTATACATTTACCAATTACTAGTCTAAAGCTTATAGAAGTTACCAATCAAATCAAATATGAAACATGTAAATATGACATCAAAATCAAACATCATAATCAACACATAACACAAGAGATTTAACGTGGAAACCCTGTGAAGGGAAAAACCACCTGGGATCAGCAACCCAAAATATTCACTCTTCTAAAGTGAGGTCGATGAAGACCCAACCCTGTTAAAGGTTACAAACACACTGTTAGGTGTGACCTTGTTAGAGGATTTAAGACCAACCGTTATCATCCAACCAATAGTCACTCTAGGGTTGATAGGATAAAAATGCTCATTCTATGAATGGTACATAATAAGACTTTCTTAGTCCACTCAGTTAAGAGATTTGACTGTATACAATGGTTAAATATGTAACAGTAGGTGATCTGACTTAATACAACTTCAATTGCAAATTACAGATCAATGTTCAACTCATACAAATCTTTGTGATCGGTAATCACTCTTTGTCACTCATTAATGCTCTGTATTAGGGTTCTCCTTAACCAGTATGATCAGAATGCATGAAAACTTGTTCACGTGATGATTCTGCAATTTTCTTCTCTTCTGGCATCACACTCAATGTGAAATCTCTAGTCTCTTATATAGACATGTAAACCATTTTCTTCTGCTCCATCAGATTTTGCTGCTTAATCATTGCCATTGATTTTGCCTCTTTAACATACCTCGGCACTTGTGTCAATAACATGTTTGATTCTCATCCTTTAGATCTTTCCTAAATTTTGTCAGCCATTGATTTGTTGTAACAAACTTTATCTGTTACCTCAAATTCATACACTTGCCAGCTTATCAATCTTATTGGCTAAACTAGTCATTTAGTTCATTCTATTCTTCTTGGTTAACAAAGAAATGCATCGGTGAACACAAGCTCGGTTAGCACTATGCTTGGTATACACTACACTCCGTCAGTGTATACTGAAATGCTTCATCAACTGACAACATTGCTTTGTGTCTTTCAACTCTTTCCCTCATCATAGATGAATGAAACATAATCAAGTTAATAACATAAAGTCATAGACTCATCAATGAGTTACTCAATGTATTCCTTATCCTCATCTATCATATCCACCTTCCTCGTGTAGATATTTCTATTCTTCATCTCTTTCACTCCTTCACTATAGATGTATCAGTATAGTAACTTATGAGATAATACTGTCAAACTAGTTGACATCAATGACAACATAATACTAATTTAATCATATTACATATCAAATCAATCTTCTCGATGATCTTAAATCACAGATTCTTTCAATCAAGTTCTAAATCAGTTGTAGTTCATCAATCTCTCCCTTTGGCATTGATGGCAACTCAAGAAATATGAAATATACCATACACATACCAAACATGTATTCTACAACTCTATGAACAAATGCTATACAAGCTCTCCCTAGCTTATTATGTTTAATCACTATGTTACTCAACATCATTGCAAAATGTAGCTTTGTCAATCTGCAAATATGATCTTTTTAGCTTTTGGATTCCTTCTTCTATTCTTAGTAATTGATCTTCAATGCTCTCCCTCAAGTAGTTCTCATCGGTGCATATTTAGATTATCTCTCCCTTTGTTTCATATTGTTTATCTCCCTTTGACAACAATTCCAAAGAAACAAATAAACAAACAGCTTTGTCTATGTGATCAGTCTCTATACTATTGAAGAGCTCTATTTTCTGATGCATACTTTGTATCTCTATATACTGATATGCCAATCTATTCTAGTAACTTTCACATCTTTAGACATGATCCAAAGTGTGAATTATGCTACATCAACATGTATGATCTTTTGATAAGATTAGGCTGATGCAACATCTGAATCACCTTAGTGATTGGTAAATAGGGGACGAACCCCAAGTCTAGTCCTAAAATACTCAAATGTGTCCTTAAATTGCACTCGGTTAAGCACGTAAACTATTGTACTGACAGCTTCCCTCCAGTATGTCTATGCAACATTCTTTTGCAGCATCAATGTCCTAGCACAGTCAACTAATGACCTATTCCTTCTTTTAGCAATCCCATTCTACTGAGGTGTCCTCGGTGCAAAGACCTATATTTTGTTACCACGCTCATTACAAAAATTAGTAAATTCATCAGAGATAAATTCACCTCCTCTATTAGATCTTAGGCATTTCAATTCCTTTCAGTCTCTTTTTCTACCTTAGCCTTATACCACTTAAACATCTAAATGCTTGAAATTTTTCTTTTAAGAACATAATGGTCATCAATCTAGTATAGTCATCAACAAAAAGAATAAAGTATTTATCACCATAGTAACTCTAAGTTCTCATAGGACCACATAGGTCAGTATGAACCAACTCAAGTATCTTCTTTGTTGAGTAGTCCTTACTTTTGAAACTAGATTTAGTCATCTTATCTTTTTGGCATTCATGACACATAACATGGTCTAGTTTTGACAAGTTAGGTAGCCCTCTAACTCTTTTCCTTTTACTGATCTTAATCATGTTATCAAAGTTCACATGGCATAACCTTTTATGCCACAACCAAGCATCTTCATTTTTTATCATTAAGCAAGAAGACTCATTAGTATCAAGATAAAATAGGTTACCTCTTGATTGTGCTCCAGTTCCAACTAGTCTTCCACCATCATCAAAGATTTTCACTTTCTTGCTCTCAAAAGCAACTCGGTGACCTGAATTATTTAATTGTGCCACACTTAACAAGTTATAGTTCAATCCATCTACCCAATAAGCATTATCAAATTTTATCATGTCATTTATCATTAAGGTTCCTTTACCTCTTATCATACAGGGTGTGTCATTACCCATCTTAACTAAACCTCCATTGTATTCTTCAAGTACATTAAACTTCTCCTCATCACTAGTCATGTGATGTGTACAACCACTATCTATGATCCATGTATTATTTTTGTTAACTTTAGAGATCAATGCTGTTTCTTCATGTTTTTCTTCTTCTTCCTCTAAATCATCTTTTATAGCAACAAATAGAACTTCTACATCATCATCATAATCATATTCAAATTCATTATCTTCAGCTATGAAACATACCTTTTTCCCTTTTTCATTGTTGTCTCGGTTGTCTCTATTGTGTCGTTAGCCTCTATTGAATCTTCTCCCATAGCTTCCTTTAGATCGGTCTTTGGTTCTATCATTATCTTTCTTATGTGGACATCTAGCAGTGATGTGGCCAACCTCTTTACAATTAAAGCATGCCAAAGGTATCTTACCTCTATACCTTCCTTTACCTTTGGGTAATTTTCTGGCCATAAGAGCTTCAAGTTCATCAAGCTCATCATCGGTATTAAAACTATCATTTTTATTATTCCTGCTAGACTTACTAATCTTTAGAGAAGACATGAAAATAGACTCAATAGATGGTAAAACACTGTTATCAAAATTATTTAACTCAAAGGTTGTAAGTTTACCAATTAGATTATCAAGTGTAAGTACATTAGTAGATGAAGACCTTGTCTCATGAATAGCAGATATTCTGATTGCGTAAACTGGCAATAGGGTTCTGAGTACTTTTCTTACCATAATTTCTTCACTAATTTGTCCATCAGATGCTCTAATAGCATGTACTACCTCTTTCAGTCTATTTGTATATTGCAAAATATTCTCACCTTCTTTCATCTTCATATCATCAAATCAGCCTCTTAGGCTTTCTGCTTTGGTTCTTTTAACATGCACATCTCCACTATAAACTTGAGAAAGTTTATCCCACATGGCTTTTGCAGTAGTGCAACTTTTGATATCTTCAAATTCAGCATTGGTGTAGGTAGTAGCAAGTTCCATTATAGTAACATTGTGTTCATGCCTATCTTTCAGTTGATCAAGTGTCAGGGGACTTGGTGTCGGTTCTATATAACCATTCTCCATCAATTCTAGTGTAGCATTCCCAATTCTAGATATGTGCAACTTCATCTAGCTCTACCATACTGTGAAGTTCTCTTTGTTCAGCTTTGGCACTTCCCTCTTATACATTTTTAGATCTTTTTACTGAAGTCCTTAAAACTTTGTTCAAAGAAACCAACACTCTGATACCAATTATTAGAATAACTGAGAGGGGGGTGAATCAGTTAATCATTGTCCCAATACAAAATGTATAATCCAAAAACAAATACTTCAATTACTGTTGCTTGGTAACTTAAAATACTTTTACCATCTATGCATTTACCAATTACCAGTCTAAAACTTATAGCAGTTATTGATCAAATCAAATATGAAACATGTAAATATGACATCAAAATCAAACATCACAATCAACACATAACATAAGAGATTTAATGTGGAAATCTTGTGAAGGGAAAACCACCTGGGACTGGCAACCCAAAATATTCACTCTTCTAAAGTGAGTTCAGTGAAGACCCAACCTTGTTAAAGGTTAAAAACACACTATTAGGTGTGACCTTGTTAGAGGATTTAAGACCAACAGTTATCATCTAACCAACAGTCACTCTGGGGTTGACAGGATAACAATGCTCATTCTATGAATGATACATAATAAGACTTTCTTAGTCCACTCGATTAAGAGATTTGACTATATAAAATGGTTAAATATGTAACAATAGGTGATCTGACTTAATACAACTTCAATTGCAAATTACAGATCAATGTTCAGCTCATACAAATCTTTCTGATCAGTAAATTAATTATGTTTCAAACACTATTCAACTTACTGTCCATTGGTAATCACTCTTTGTTGCTCGGTAATGCTCTGCAGTAGGGTTGTCCTTAACTAGTATGATCATAATGCATGAAAACTTGTTCACGTGATGATTCTATAGTTTTCTTCTCTTCCAGCATCACACTCAATGTGAAATCTCCAGTCTCTTATATAGATATGTAAACCATTTTCTTCTAATCCATCAGATTTTGCCACTTAATCATTGTCATTGATTTTACCTCTTTAACATACCTTGGCACTTGTGTCAATAACACATTTGATTCTCATCCTTTAGATCTTTCCTAAATTTTGTCAGTCGTTGATCTGTTGTAACAAACTTTATCTATTACCTTGAATTCATACACTTGCCAGCTCATCAATCTTATTAGCTAAACTAGTCATTTAGTTCATTATGTTCTTCTCAGTTAACAAAGAAATGTGTCATTGAACACAAGCTTGGTTAACACTATGCTCGATATACACTACACTCCGTCAGTGTATACTAAAATGCTTCATCAACTGACAACACTGCTTTGTGTCTTTCATCTCTTTCCCTCATCATAGATGAATGAAACATAATCAAGTCAATAACATGAAGTCATAAACTCATCAAAAAGTTACTCAATGTATTCCTTATCCTCATCTATCATATCCATCTTCCTCATGTAGATATTTTTGTTCTTCATCTCTTTGACTCCTTCACTACATATGTATCGGTATTGTAACTTACAAGATAAGTACTGTCAAACTAGTTGACATCAATGACAACATAATACTGATTTAATCATATTACATATCTAATCAATCTTCTCGGTGATCTTAAATCACAACTTCTTTCAATCAGGTTCTAAATCAGTTGTAGTTCATCAATAGAAAATTGTCTCAACATGTCTGCCAATCCTGGATCCGCATCTCACCTCCCATGAACCATCTTGAAACCCTCTTTAATTGCAAGCCAAATCGCAATCTTCTACCCCACAAAAAATCAACTAAGGTTTAACAAGAAGGAACCCTCAAACATAGATTTGCAAACCTAGATCTAGATCTCACCTCACTCTGATACCACATGACACAAGAGAAAATGGGGAGAGGGGCCAATGGCACACCCTAATAAGATCCACCTTGTAGAGATCACACGTGGAAGAAAAAAACACACAAGTGAGAGAGAGAATGAAGATATCTTGTTATTATTCATTCAATTTGATTCATACATGCCGGGATGTAAGGCCTTCCCAATTTAGGCTAGATATTACAATTCAAGTACATAAGTCCTCCAACATGCAAGGATTTGAAACAATCTACAATCTTCTAACTTCTATCTTCTGATGTCCTAATTGATCCCTAAAATAAAAAACAAAGATTACAATATATATGAGAGGCTACCAAATAATTCAGCCTTTAGATCCACCATTAATGGAAGGAATGCTAAGATCTAGGTCCACACGCTTCCCAATGATAGATACTAGCATTAAATCTATGACCATAATTAATTGCAAGAGTCAGCCTGAACAAAAATCCAAAGTAAAAAACTTAGTAAGAAAGGACAATCAAGCACTAGACAAGCATCACTGAGTGCCAGGGAATTAACCGAGTGCTAGAGAGATAACCGACCAACCCGGTTAACAAAGGAAACTGAGCAACACCAAACCAATTGGTCAAAGAAGGAACTGAGGAACATGAGAAAACACAAACATGTTTTTGGTGACACAAGATTACCAAGGACCCGAGATGCTCCTGCATCAATCATCCTCATCATGAGATGAGTGAGAAGAGTTATGCTCCATAGTAGGATTGGAATCATGAGTAATCAAATTATCATCCAGGATCCTAAGTAGAGGACAAGAAGACTCAGGATCAAAGAAACCCATAAGTCTACGAATTCTTCTAATCAGAATATTATAAATAGGACTAGAGGTAGTAAGGCTCATATACCAATGCAATGAAAATGAACTAAACTAAGAAAACATAAAGCATGAACAAATAAATATTTTTTCTTTATATGATTTTTATTTTTTATTTTTTCTGAAATGTAAATACAAGCACATGCAAGATCTAACACCATAAAAGAAAGAGTTATCTATCGTGGGTTCACCAAAATGTAAAGGATAAAAAGGAATACTTTGTGTTTTCCAAAATGTAATATGGTATCCTCTACATATAAAATAATTGGGGAAGGTAAGATCTTCTTCTTAACCTAAAATTCCCAAAAGAAAGATCCAAATAGATTAACCACAAGAAAATGGTCAATGCACAAAATAATCAATCGATGAAGAATATGAAGAAAGAGAAAAATATTACATTCTGCTATGGAAGGGAGTATTGAAATCTTAATTAAATTGAAGACAAATACTAACCTCAAAGTATGATAGATCTGGAAAATGCTATTTTTTGGTGTCTGTATTGAGTTTCTGGAAACTCTGTAACTAAATCTAGGATAGGAAAATTGAGACAGAGAAAATCCAGAAAGCTTTTCCTTTTTCTGAGAAAGGTCAACCTTGACCCAAATAAAGGTTGACCTTGAACCCTTTATGTCAACCTTGACCTGCACTACTAATGCAAGGGCATTCTTGGGCCCTCCATGAATCTACATGGTGGTGTGTTACTTGGACAATGTTACTTGGTTGCAGCCTTAACTGATGGTCTCGATTATTGAAGAAATCTTGGTTGCTGAAGGAACTTGGTGAAGCTTCTGGTGCTTGATGGAACTAGTGCTCGGTGATGCCTATGTTGCTTGGTGTTTCTTGGCATGGTCAGTTGTTTCATTGGTGCTCAATTGTTTCTCTGGCACTCGGTAGTTCTGGTTTACCTACTAGAGTTCTTGATGATTTGGTTGGCTGACTTGGTGCATTTAATGTTGGTATCTTTTGTTGTATTCTCCTATGTAGATCTAGAGGCCAACATGGAGAATTAAATAAGTGTAAGGCTATTGGAGAGCTGACTTGTATTGCATTTAATATTTTTTTTTAGGAGTTAATTATGTCATCTAACCGACTTGTGGCTGATGATTAGTATTTATAGGATGTTTGAGTAGTTGTTTTAGGCATTAGATTGGAAATTCTGAGAGCTGATTTGGGAGAACTAGATAAGTGAAGTTGTAGAAAAGATCTTGTGAGATCTTGTAGATCAGATTATTATCTAATAGTTGTAATAGTAGAGCTAGTAGTTGCTTACTTGGAGATAAGGAGATTTCTTGGAGGCTTGCAAGCTTGAGTTTAGATCTACCTTAGGGTTTCCATTAGTTGTTAATAGTTTTTAGAATTGAACTAGATGGAGTTGTGTTGGATCTTGTTGATCTTGTAGAATTACCTCTTGATTGTAATTGGCCCTAACTGGGAAGGCCTTATAGTCAGACATGTTAATGGAAAATATGTTTTGAAATAGATCTTGTTGTGTTATTATATTGTGTTGTTTTGAAGCTACAAGGTTGGACTTTCCTTCATTGGATCCACCATTCTTGACTGTGTTAGGTGGTATTAGAGCAGAGTTGATCTTGTTGAGCTAGCAAGGCTGATCTTGAGAAGTTGATCTTGTTGGTGAAGAGATTGTATGATCTGAGTTGTGGATCCATGGCATTGAACTTGTGGAATCTTGACCTTGTTGTTCATGTAAGGTGGTAGGCTAATTTGACTTACATACAACTTGGCGATTGTCACAAGGTGGTCGATGTAGGGTTTTGTTATAGAGGGTTTTATTATCTTTAAGGATGCCTCTGAGAATATTGGACCCTAGGGTGATTGCAAATCTCTATGATACTATGGAATCTAGGATTATAGAGGAGGTGAAATATGATTTTAGATCAGAGATGGAGTTGATGAAGAATGACATGGTCGCCAAGATCATGAGAGCTATGACTGGTGTACCTTAGAATTTTTTTACTAAGGATGGTTATGAGGAAGCTACTGAAGACTTTGAAGCTACTGGATCTAGTGGTGATGACCAGAGGGATAGATCTAGTGAAGACATAACTACTTGGTTGCATAGATCTGGAGCTCGGTTAAGTAATAGTTACCAAATGGAAGTTTCTACTTTCTTTGGTGCTTTGAAACCTGAGAACTTGATTGGTGAATTGGAAGATTTCTTTGAGCTTAAAGAAATTGAAGATCCTCTTCAGGTGAGATTGGCACAGACTAAATTGAAAGGACATGCTGCTATTTGGTGGAAAGAATTACAAAGAGATAGAGAAAATGAAGGTGAAATGAAGATCAATCGATGGAGGTTGATGGTGACTTAATTGAAAGCTAAGTTCATAACTACTGACTATGAGCTTGACTTGTTTAAGAAATTGCAGAATCTAAAATAGAAGGATTTGACTATTGAAGATTATACTGAGGAGTTCTACAAACTTACTATTCAGTCTAGATATAGAGAACTTGGTAAGGAAAAGGTAGCTCAGTATGTGAATGGTTTGAGATTCAATATTCAGGATGAGATTGGTATGCTGAAGATTGATTTGGTCGAAGATTCTTATCAGTATGCTCTAAAGGTAGAAGATAAGTTGAAGAGGAAACAACATGGTAATCCCCAAGGGAAGGAAAATATTGATCACTCGGTGAAGGATAAAATGACTGCAAAAGATGAATAGAAACCTGTAGAGCTAAAGAAGAAGAAGACATGTAGAGTTATCTTTAAGGTTACTTGTTATAACTATGGTGAAGAAGGACACCATTCTTTTAAGTGTACATAGAAGAAGCTTGGTGACCAATGAACATCTATGGTGAATGAGAACATTCAGAATGAACCTAAATCTAAGAGCTTGCTGGTTCGATGAACATTGCTCAGTACAAAAGAGGAACCTTGTCAGAGGAGTAACTTATTCAAGACTCAGTGCAAGTCTAGAGTCAAAATTTGTGATATTATTGTTGACAGTGGTAGTACTGATAACCTTGTTGCTGAGGACATTGTTCAAAGACTTGTTTTGAATAGAATGAAACATCCTTGTCCTTATAGGATTGGCTGGTTGCAAAATGTTCATGCTCTGGAAGTAAGAGAATAATTCTTTGTTGATGTTTAGATTGGCTAGTATAAGGATCTTGTATTATGTGATATTGTAGAGATGAATAGTTGTCATATATTTCTCAATCAACTTTAACAATATGATTGCAGAGCTATGTATGATTGTGTTAGGAATGTTTTTACTATTGAGAAGGATGACATGAAGTTTTCCCTGATGCCTTTGCTAGATACAACACTCAGTAGGAGAAGTCTAAGTATTGGTATCTGAGCTGAGTTGGTAGATCCTAAAGGTATGGATGATCAGTTTGGAGAACAAACCTATGTGTTATCAAGGAAAGACTTGAAGAGACATAGGAAGCTGAAGTGGAAAAGTATGCAAGCTAAAAAGTTGGAGGACATGTATGTCAAGAACTAGTTTGGGGTTTATGTGCTAAATCCTGAAAGATATTCTTCTCACATATGAACATCTTTTCAAACCTAGAGTGTTTGATGCAAGGGCATTCTTGGGTCCTCAGTGAATCTTCATGGTGGTGTGTTACTTGGCCGATGTTACTTAGTTGCAACCTTAATCAATGGTCTTAGTTATTGAAGAAAGCTCAGTCACTGAAGGAACTCGATGAAGCTTCTAGTGCTTGATGGAACTAGTGCTCAATGATGCCTGTGTTTCTCAGTGTTGCTTGGATTGGTTGGTTGTTTCATTGGTGCTCGGTTGTTACTCTGGCACTCAGTAGTTCTAGTTTACTGACTGGAGTTCTTGATGATTTTGTTGGCCAACTTGGTGCATTTAATGTTGGTATCCTTTGTTGTATTCTCCTATGTAGATCTAGAGGCTGACATGGAGAATTAAATAATTGTAAGGCTATTGGAAAGTCAACTTGTATTACATTTAATATTTGTTTGTAGGAGTTAATTATGTCATCCAGCTGACTTGTGGCTGATGATTAGTATTTATAGAATGTTTGGGTAGTTGTTTTAGGCATTAGATTGAAATTTCTGAGAGTTGATTTGGGAGAACCAGATAAGTGAAGTTTTAGGAAAGATCCTGTGTGATCTTGCAGATTAGATTATTATCTGATAATTGTAATAGTAGAGCTAGTAGTTGTTTACTTGGAGACAAGGAGATTTCTTGGAGGCTTGCGAGCTCAAGTTTAGATCCACCTTAGGGTTTCCATCAGTTGCTACTAGTTTTTAGAACTAAACTAGCTAGAGTTGTGTTGGATCTTGTTGATCTTGTAGAATTACCTTTTGATTGTAATTGGCCCTAACCTAGAAGGCCTTATAGCCATGGATTGTCCTTCATTGAATCCACCATCCTTGAACTATGTCAGCTTCTTTGATGGAAATTCTATTCGTGGATCCTAAAAGTTTGCCGAAAAGGGTATCCAGATCTGCACTGTAATTCACTATTTCTCACCTGTTCCTACAAGAAAAATGGTTTTTTTTTTAGATGAGGGGTTTGCCTTGGTCAAACCTTGGTTTTGGAATTAACCTTGAAATTGAATTGAAATTGTAGTAATAAACAAATTAGATAGAACAATTCACCTTGCTTATATTGAAAACCCTTGTGGAGGATTTGAATCCTTGAATCCACAAGTATGGATGCTCCAAATGAATGTAGAATTGAATGCAGGATGTCTCAAATCAATTGTCTTTAGATATTAAACACCAATCTTGAATAGATATTGGAATAGGAAGAATCTTGAATGGATGTGGAAATCTTCAACAAGAGGGCTCCTTAGAGATTGAATTCTTCAATGGCTACCAATGGATCTCCTTGATGAATTGGATCTTGAATGCTTGAATTCTTGAAGATAGATGAATGCTTGAATTATTTCCTTCTTCTTCTTTGTTTCTTCTTGATTTCTTGATTTCTCTTGATGGAATTTCTTGAATTAGGATCGAGAGATGGAAGATGATTGATTGTAAACTTGATTGACAAATGGAAATAAGAGGAGAAGGCTTCCTTTTATACTAGTCTAGGGCACAAACTTCTATAGAGGCCAACACAGGAGAATTAAAATGCCATTAAGCCTATACCCTTGGAAGTGGACCTAAATTAAATATCATTTAAGAGTTTACCATTTTGAAGCCCAAAATAGTTGACCTAGAAGTGGGAAATAAATCTTTCTGAAACTTGACATCCAAAAACCTTTAGATTTTGTAATTTGGACCCTGAGTCAGGGTTGAGGTCAACCTTGTCCTAGAAGGTCAACCTTAACCATGAGGTTAAGAACCTAAAATTCTCAGAGTGGGTTACTAGTATTAGGTAGGAAGGAAGTGGAAAATGGGGTAGAACAGGGGAAAAAGCCAGATCCAAGTCAAAGACCCATTCAAGGCATTCAACATGACGCCAAACCACTTACTCAGAGGGCTAAACCAATCCTAACTGGAAGTGATTCCATTTTCTAATGATACAATACTTAGACAATTTTCATGAGTTCTTATACAAAACTTCCTCCTCAGATCATGTTATTTCAATACTAAATATATATTGCCATAATGACAATATTATGATATCCTTCTTATCCAAATTGCCAACAGGCCTTGGAGCACAAATAGGTGAAGAGAAGAAAAATAGAGGTGTTAAGCATTTCCTTAGTGAAATAATCATTGTGAAGGAGGTAAGTAACTTTCCTTTAAGCCTAATTTGGTTTTTGTTGATTTTACTTGATGTAAATGTGTTTCTCATTAAACCCCTTGGGTCATGAATTTCTTATTCATCCATTTGGTATGGGACCATATCATAAAACATGGACTAGATAATAGTATCCAACATGGTAGGCATTTTAAAATTTAATCCAATATAGCTGTTATTTTAAATTTATTTATTTACTTTATTGTTTAGTCTTGTTTATTTTCATATGTTACCATACTTCTCTCTCTCTCTCTAGTAGAATTTATTGTTCATGCTTTTCATAGTTATTGCTAATTCCAACAAATGTTTTACATTTATTTACTCTTGCAAATGTGAAAATGAGAGAAGCTGGAAAGTCCACTACTCTTCATTTTAAGTGTGGTGGTAGTTATGAAATATGATTTATTATTTTATTAATGTATACATTTTCCTCTTTTGGTGACATCTTTAAAAAAAAAAAATTCTAGATTGTTTTGTAATGAATTGAATACTTCCAATTGAAGGGTTGGATTTAAAAAAGAAGCTAGTTTATGACAAGTATGTTAGACATTGTTTTTAACATGAAGGGTCATATGCAAAGCACTATCACCATGACCATTCTAAACCTTTCCACATGATAAAATTTTCAATCTTTAGTCTTAAGAACACAAAACATAATAATGTAAATTCTAATTATTACCTAGTTATATTAAAAGTCTACAAGGTTAGTTTGATGCTTTGAGACATATTTTTGTATTATTGATAGGTTATGTTGGTGTTGTCAAAACTTGAATAAAAAAACATCAAACACTTAGCTCATCAAGTGTAGAAACATAATATGGAATTGTATAACTATATATTGTTAGAATGATTTTGGAATAACTAAGAGATGGGGGGGTGAATCAGTTATCCTTAGGTCTAGATGTACCAATTCAACTTTTCAACACTTCAACAAACTTAAATCTATTCAAAAAATCACTTGGTCTCTATAGAATATATCAGTAACATAAAACTTGTAGTCTAATGTCCAAAAGTAATCAACTTGTAGAATATAAAACTTTTAACAACACAACACATCAAATAACATTCACACAAGTATGACACTAGGATTTAATGTGGAAACCCAATATAGGAAAATGCTACCAAATTTTTACTCTTCTAAAGTGAGTTTTGTGAGAAGTCAAACATGTTAAAGGTTACAATACATACTATTAGGTGTGATCCTATTAAAGGATTTAATCAACCTATTAGGAGTGGCCTGGTTACAGGGCTTAAGAACATCCCATTAGAATGTCACCTTGATTAAAGGGTTTAAAAAATGACTATTAGGTCAACCTTGATTAAAGGATTTTAACTGATACAATGGCTAGAAAGTAACAGTAGGTTCTAATCTGAAATATACAACTCACTTTGCAAATAAAAATCCAATAAGCTCATATGCTGATTTAATGATGCAGGGCATGCTGAGAAAATACCAAAGTGGATAGTCCAAGCCTACACCAGCAACAACAACATAGTGAAACACAAAAATATAATACTCAAATATAATTTCATTCAACATGCCCGACTATAAGGCCTTTTAGGATAGGGCCAAATACAATCAATTACAACAGTAATTCTCCAATCTCCTAGCTAGTCCAGCTTTGTAGCACATCAGAAACTGGTGGAAACATTAAGGTAGATCTAAAATTGAGCCCGTAAGCCACCAAGCAATCTTCTTGTTTGCAAGTATGCAACCATTAGCTCTACTATTACAAATATCAGACAAACAATTTGATCTTCAAGATCTCACAAGATCCAATTCTTGTCTTATCAACCTACTTCCACTCCCTGACTCCCTAAACAATTACCCAAACCTTCCTTAAATAAATTTCTTCAACCATAAGTGGATTGGAAGAAATAATTAACTCCTAAGCCAAGTCAGCTTCTACAACAAACAAATATTAACTACAACATCAGTTGGCTCTCAAATAGCCTTACAAAAAAATAATTCTCCATGTTAGCCTCAAGATCTACATAGGAGAATACAACACAAGCTACCAACATTAAATACACCAAGTCAGCCAACCAAATCTCCAAGAACTCTAGTTGGTAAGATAGAACTACCAAGCGCCAGTAAAACAACCAAGCCAGCTAGGCATCACCAAGAAAGCATGTCAACTGAGCACCACAAGCATCACTAGGCACATGTTCTTCTAAGTGCCAAAGGTTTACCAAGTTGCTTTAGTGATTGATCCTCTTCAATGACTGAGATCCTCTGTCAAAGCTACAATCCAGTAATACAAAACCACTTTAATACACCACCATGCAGGATTGCCAACTACCCTAGGATGCTCCTACATCTGACACCCTAGGTTTGAAAAGATGTTCTCAAAGACTGGAAGAACATCTTTCAGGATTCAGCACATAAACCCCAAACTGGTTCTTCACATACAGGTCCTTCGAGTCTTCACCTTACATAATCTTCCACTTATTCTTTATTTATCTTTTCAAGTCTTTCCTAGACAATCCATAGGTCTATTCCCCACACTGATCAATCCCTTCAAAATCCTTCAACTCATCTTGGCTTCCAAAGCTTAGGTTTCTCCTACCGAGTGTTGTATCCAACAAAGGCATCAAGGAAAACTTCTTATCATTCTTCTCCACAATAAATCCATTCTTGACACAATCATGCATAGCCCTGCAATCATACTACCAAGGTCTACCAAGAAATATGTGACAACTACTCATGTCCACAATATCACACAACACTTGATCCTTATACTGGCCAATCTGAAAATCAACAAGACATTTCTCCCTCACTTCTAGAGCATAAAAATTTTGCAACCAGCCAATCATATAAGGATAAGGATGTCTCACTCTCTTTAAACCAAGTTTTTGAACCATCTCCTCAGCTACAAGGTTATTAGTACTACCACTATCCAAAATCATATTAAATTTTTTACCTCTTGACTTGCACCGAGTTCTGAACAAATTACTCCTTTGACAAGGTTCCACCTTAGTACTGAGCAATGTTCTTCAAACCAGAAAGTTTTTTGACTCTACCTCCAGTTCATTCAGTATGTTCTCATTTGCCACAAAATTTATTCAGTTAATGAGCTTCTTATGCGAACATTCAAAAGACCAGTGTCCTCCTTCACCACAATTATAACAAGTACCCTTAAACATAACCCTACCTATCCTCTTTCTTAGCTCAACAGGTTTCAGTTCATCTTCAGCAGTTGGTTTATCCTTCACCTAGTGATCAAGCTTCTCCTTCCCTTAGGAATTACCATGTTGTCTCCTCTTCAACCCATGTTCTACCTTTAGAGTATACTGATAAGAATCCTCAACCAAATCAATCTTCATCATGCCAAGATCATCTTGAATATTTAATCTCAAACCATTCACATAACGAGCTACCTTTTCTTTACCAAGTTCTCTATTTCTAGATCAAATAGTCAACTTATATAAATCCTCGGTATAATCTTCAATAGTCAAATCTTTTTGCTTTAGATTTTTTAGTTTCTTAAACAAGTCAAGTTCATAGTCAGTAGGTATGAACTTATCTTTTAACTTAGTCACCATCAACCTCCACTAACTGATCTTCATTTCACCTTCATCTTCTCTATCTCTTTGCAATTCTTCCCACCAAAGAGCAACATGTCCTTTCAACTTAGTATGTGCCAATATTACTCTAAGAGGATCTTCAATTTCTTCAAGCTCAAAGAAATCTTCTAACTCACCAATCCAATCAATCAAGTCCTTAGGTCTCTAAGTACTAGAAAAAGTAGAAACTTCCATTTGGTAACTAATACTTAACCAAGCTCCAGATCTATGCAACTGACCAGTTCTGTCTTCACTAAATCTGTCCCTCTGATCATCTCCACTAGATCCAATAGCTTCAAAGTCTTCAAAATCTTCCTCATAGCCATCTTTAGTACCAATATTCCTTAGCATACCAACAATAGCCCTCATGATCTCATAAATCATGTCATTCTTCATCAATTCCATCTCAGATATGAAATCTATTTTAACCTTCTCTATAATATTTGATTCTATAGCATCAGAGAGGTCTGCACTTTCCCTAGGGTCCAATCTTCTCAGAGGGATCCTTCAAGATCTTTGAAAACCCAAGGCAACAAATAACCAACCCAAGGTCCTGGTACAAACTACCTCAACTCAGCGATCAGTTTATACTCTCAAGAACTTCAAGCTCAGATACCACCTGACGCAACATAGGCCTGGATAATCCCAAAATGGATAGTCCAAGTTTACACCAACAATAAAAACACATCGGAACACAATAATATAATTCTCAAATAGAATTTCATTCAACATGCCCAGCTGTAAGGCCTTCTGGGTTAGGGCCAAATACAATCAATTACAATAGTAATTTAGTAATCTGCTAGCTAGTCCAGCTCTGTAGCACATCAACAATTGGTGGAAACACTAAGGCAGATCTAAAATTGAGCTCGCAAGCCACCAAGCAATCTCCTTGTCTCCAAGTATGCAACCACTAGCTCTACTATTCCAAATATCAGACAAACAATCTAATCTTCAAGATCTCCTAGGATCTAATTCTTGTCTTATTGACCTACTTCCACTCCCTGAATCCCTAAACAACTACCCAAACCTTACTTAAATAAATTTCTTCAACCACAAGTCAGCTGGAAGAAACAATTAACTCCTAAGAAAATTCAACTTCTACAACAAACAAATATTAAATACACCATGAATCAGCTCTCAAATAGCCTTAAAAAAAATTAATTCTCCATGTCAGTCTCAAGATCCACATAGGAGAATACTGTTAGGAATGGGAACACTGAGAGGGGGGGGTGAATCAGTGTTCACTGTATTTTATATTTTTACTTTATTCTTTAAACTGAACTTGAATACTTAAATACTAAAATGAACATCAACATAAGCATGAAACATGAATTTAACACATAACACCAATATGGCTATGAGGAAACCCAAATAGGTAAAAACCCATGTGGGAATTGACACCCACTAATATTGTGTACTAGTGTTTTATGATCATTGTTAGAATATCGTTAACCCTGTTAGGAGTTGCTTTAGAATATGTTTAGTATAGTGACCTTGTCAAGGGTCAGACCCTGTTAGGAGTCTTTTACAATAACCCTATTAGGGGTGTGGACTCACTATCCTAGAGCTCACTACTCAAGTGGTGAAGGCTACAACCTTCTGATCTTAGATACACACTATATTTTCTGGATGAACTATCACTATGACACTTCTTGTCTGATCAGTTCCTTTGATGTGCTAATGCTTTGACCTCTTGCAAAGCTCTAATACATCTTATCAACTCTTTGCACACTTCTAATCTTCTTATCTTAACTCTCTATCCACTTTTCTTCTTAATTATAATGGCACATCTATTATTTATATGCGCATACAAAACAATTAACTAGGTTGGCCCTTTAATTGATTACATACAACACTTCCAATTGAATTTCCTCAAGCATGTTTACAAAAAAACATAATTACATGTCAAAAACTTAATTACAATAGGTGCATAGCCTTTAAAACATAATAATATAACCAAAAACCAAAATACCAACAGTCGGCTGCTTGCTATGTTCTTCTCTAGCATTCACTATCTGTGCAACTTAAACTCTCTGTATCTTCCTCATACTGAATCTTCTGATCATGCACTCTTAGACTTAGCATGAATATGATCTTACCAACTTAACATCTAGGCCACATACCATAATTCTATTGTATGCACGTGTGCTAATGCTCTGATCTTCAAGTACTATGTACACTGTCTAGTCTTCAACACTTAGCCAATTTCTGATCTTCTCATCAAGTGCGTTGACTCCAAAACACTATATGAATTTGTTGCCATAATGAAAATACTATGTAAATTCATATACACTAGTGTAGTCAACTTACCAATAATCTCCCCCTTTTTCATTGATGGAAACAAAGGAATATGGCACAGCTACTAACTATTCTCTTATACAAAAAACTTTTGTTATACTCTATCTTTTATCTCCCTTGTATTCTTTACTGTACATCTTCTTTATATATCTATAACTCCATATTCTATACATACTACCCCTTTGACATTAATGACAAAGGTGCTTCAAAACTATATCTACAAATACTTATAGTGAGAGAACATCTGGATATGCTATCTATAAGTTTTGGATCTCTTTCTTCCAAAATGTAATCAATGAATTAACAATTTAGAGATGGGCGCATAGTGCATACTGTAGCTTCTCCATCTTCTCCAAATCTATGCTAGGACCATGATCATATGTCACCATTGTGTCATTGATCTCCTTGATATTCTAATTAAGTATATCTAGTGAGGGTGCAAGAGCATTTCTAAGCCAAGTCTACCTAGCCCTTATTTTTGACATCTCCTTTTCCACCTTCTCAATCTTGTCAATTTTTCCTTGATATACATTATTGCACATATTTACATCAGTGGATGGTTCTTTCACTAATTTCTTTACTTACTCTATCATAGCTTCTACATCTTGTATCTTCTTGAAATGGTCAGCAGTTAAATTGTCTTGATCCATACAATCAACAATGATTTTTCTTCCTTTTGCTACAAACTCCTTCAAAGATGCTTGTCCAATCTTTAGTGAGCTCAGGTCAAGTGTTAAGTTACTGACCAACTCACTGAGCCTCTTCTTCATGTACTTCTCTTCTACAACTTGAGATGCAAATTCTTCCAAGCTGGCAAAATTAGTCTTAAAGGCTATGAGGATGTTGCTAACATCATCAATTATATTGACCTTAGACACTTTCTTTTCTGAAGGTAACAAGTTTTTCAATATGCTAACTGACTTAACAAATAGGGGATTCCTCATTACCTATTTCTCCTTGGCCTTCTCCATAGCTAAGACACTGATCTTGATTAGGTCTTCTTCTCCCCATGAATCCAAGTTGGTTGTGTTAGGTGTCAAACTTGACAACAATGAAGCTGAGTGTACTAGAGTGATAGGAGTACTATCCATTACTTCTTGTTTGACTCTTATTTTCATTTCAATAGATGAATTATCTATTGGTTCATTTTCTTTTGTCTCTACTTCTTTTTATTTTTTTGCTTCCTTTTCTTTTTCTTCTTCTTTTTCTATCTCTTTTCCTTTTTCTTCTTCTTTCTTTTCTATTACATCCTCAATTAGTACTTCTTGTTGATTAGGAGGAGTGTTACCACATAGATTCTCAACCTCTTGATTTCTTACAAAGGCTTCTTCAAACTTATCCAAATCCATGTTTGTGGCTGCCATAGTAACTTTTACATTGTCAATGTAAATTGAGTCATCCTTGAGTGTCTCTATCATGGGTGCAGACTTATCTGCCTTTATATGTGTTTCAACTATAGGTGCTAAGTCCTAGGGACCTGTCATAGGTACATTAGTGGGCTCTGCCACCTTGACTTCCTTTGTGGGCACTAGTGAGCTATAGATGCAATAGATGGGAACATGTGCTTGTTCATGAAGACCTTCTCAAATACTTTCTATATTTCCTTAGACACCAATTCATAGTTTTTATCCATTATATGTAGGGTCCTTGACTTGGTTCTAAGATGTGGCTTCACCAAATCTAACAATAACTTCTTTCTTCTAGGGAGCATACTGGGAGGGTTTCATCTAAGGTGTTTTCTATTATCCTTAGGTCCTCTTCAATGGCCTATCTCTTTTGGAATTCTAGGATGTTCCACACATTATCTAGAATCATAGTTTTTTTAGTTCTAGGATTGTCTTTTTGAACTTCAACATATGTTTGACAATCATTCCATGAATTTTTGACTTGTCAATTTCACTATATTTTTCATAGAACTTCCTACTTGATCTATCCTACCTTCATCAATGATCCTTGTACTCAACACACTTAGATTGGGTTTGAAGCTTACTTCTGGGGGTGCTTGAGTATTCTTCCTATTTCTTGTTACTCGTGAGGATGGATGACCAGTGCTAATCTCTTTCTTCCTCTTAGGAATTGCCTTATACTCAGGAGGAGTAGTAAGGTCAATGGTTTCCTTGGGCGCAGAAGGGTTATCATCTATTTTATCCTTCAGATCATCAGATTTCTCAATTTTCACCTTCATCTTTGGGTCATCAAATTCTATCTTTGTTGTAGTTGCACTCTCTAATTCCAAAGCAATCTTCTCTTTCCTTGCTTTGTCTAGGTCTTCTTGAGACACTCCATGAATTCTCAAAATCTCTGAAGTAACCTTGGAAACTTTTCTTTTTGTTGCTGTGTTGTGTTGGTACTCAAAATGCAGTTTTGAGGTACCATGTAAAATGTTGATTAAGTGCTTATTTTTGGCTTTGCATTGCATGCTAGTTTGGGTGTACTTTGTATCATATCTTGAGGTCTATGTGTTCATTGCTTTGCATTCATCCTATTGAGTTGTTTTGAGTCCTTAGATGGCATGTTTAAATGGGTTTGCATCAATTCGTTTCTAGGAGGTCTCTAAGTCAAAAAATGCTTGTGTAAAATTCACTGGGAAGGGTCACTTTGAGGTTGAATAAGATGCACCCTGGAGAGTGTCATGAAAATATGAGCCTAGAGTCTTGTTGTAAACTTTTCATACTCTTTATGTGTCAAGTTTTAGGCTTCTGTGATAAGTTTTGACCCCATTTATTCATCCCCTTCCGGAGGTGTTTTCTAGTTTCTGCACTTGGCCCTTTTCCTAGTTTTGTCGAGAACCCTATTTGACATGTTATAACTTGTACCCTGTGGATTGGTAGAAAGGTTTTAATCATTTCCCTACATTATAGACAATTTTTACTCTACCCCTGTCAGTTTGTAGCTTGTGATAAATCCATCTGATGAGAAATTGAAGCTAATTCCATTTGCAGCTTTTGTGTTTTGCACTGTTTGGTTATTCACCAGTTTTCTAGAGCCTTATTTCAACTATGAATAACTCATGCCCTGTTGATCAGGTCATCAGTATGTTTGTCTCAGTGTATAATAGACATAAAATACTTCCATGCTGTAAGATTGTGGCTCTTGATGCATTCATTTGGTCAATTTGCCAGACCTTTTCTATTTGCAAAAAGTGCAAATTGTCCGGTTATGTTTTCTGCAAGTTTGTCAGAGGCCTTCTTTGCCTGCTAATAAATTTTCACAGGATGATCCTATTGTCAAAATTCTTGTTGTCCTGTATTGCTGACAAGTTATACTGTATCTCATTCTGATTCGAGCATCCTGCCAATCCATTCGTGCACTTTTCAAGGCTAATTCCAAGTGCAGTTTATCAGGTTCTGATAGTGTGTTTGCAGGAGTAGAATGAAAAGGGAAACTTCAGAGGTTAATAAATTTTGCCTCAGGTACAGTCAAGG
This sequence comes from Chamaecyparis obtusa, assembly GCA_027943335.1. Classification (NCBI taxonomy): domain Eukaryota; kingdom Viridiplantae; phylum Streptophyta; class Pinopsida; order Cupressales; family Cupressaceae; genus Chamaecyparis; species Chamaecyparis obtusa. The sequence goes on from BSBK01008830.1 coordinate 294,036, forward strand.
GATGCCATTTTGCAGGGTGATTCTATGTATCTCAAGGTTTATGTCAGTCATGCGGTGAGATTTGTTCAGGTGATTTGGTCAGTTTTCAAAGCCAGTTCTAGAGCCAACTTAAGTGATTTCAGATAGAGCAGAAAGGCAATGTTTTAAGTGGCTAACTTTGGTCTATTTTATCTTGTGGCTCGGGTGTCTTTGAAATTTCTTCTTTGACATGCATATTTGTTTGTTGGAGGTGAACATGTGTGCTCAGTGACATGATCCTATGATGGCTATTGGCCAGTTTTTAAGGCCGCTCTCGGATGTCAGCTAATGTTATTTGACAATCTTTGCAAAGGGTAAAAGTGAAATAAATGGCCCAGACAAGATAATGCCATGATGTGTGAGAGCAAAGGAGTGCGTCGCCAATGTGAGTTATCACTAAGATTGAGCACAAGATATTGTGTACGTAGAAATGGCTAGTGTTACTGGTGTTCATTTATCATTGTTGTTTTCTAGAGGGCAATGCATCAAGGTCTTGTCTCAGAGTTTGAGAAAATCAAAGCAAAGTGATTTTGCGATGCCAAATATCATAGACAAATGCAAAGCATGTGAAGAAGAAGACGATAAAAAAAAAGGTTGAAGGCAAGAGCCAGTTAAAAAAAAAGTGTCAATATATAGCCAGTCACGTTTTTTATCATAACTCAAAAAATACAAACTGGGTTGGGCTGAATTTTACATATGTTTGAGATGACAATGTGTGCATTGTACAGAAATTTTTTTAGAAAAACCCAGTTTGACAATCAAAAGTTATGGTCCTCTGAGTACTCGCAGCAATAAAAAATCAGCATTGCTTCCAAAAGTTTAATCCCACATTGCTCAAGAAATGACCATTTCAAGTGTTTAAAAGATATACCACTCACATAATGAAATGAATAAAGAGAAGAAGGCTCTCAAGAGTGTGCACAACTATTGCATTGGGATGCGTGCCAGTGACCATAAAGCACTAAATTTTGCATAAAAATGCTGGCGAAAAATGCTAGTGGTTAAGGAGATAACATTCAGAGAATTGGAGAATGTTTAATCTCTAGTTCTCCAAATACTGGCGGTTAAGTCATAAACATTCAGAGAATTGGAGAATGCTTAGTCTCCAATTCTCCAAATGGTTAGTGGTTAAGAGATAACATTCAGAGAACTAGAGAATGCTTAGTCTCTAGTTCTCCAAATGCTAGTGGTTAAGGAGATAACATTCAGAGAATTGGAGAATGCTTAGTCTCTAGTTCTCCAAATGCAAATGGTTAAGTCATAAGCATTCAGAGAATTGGAGAATACACTTGGTCGCGAGTTCTCCAAGTCGCGAGTTCTCCAAGTCGCTAGTTCTCCAAGTCACGAGTTCTCCAAGTCGCTAGTTCTCCAAATGCAAATGGTTAAGTCATAAACATTCAGAGAATTGGAGAATACACTTGGTCGCGAGTTCTCCAAGTCGCGAGTTCTCCAAGTCGCTAGTTCTCCAAGTCGCTAGTTCTCCAAATGCTTGAAAGTTAAGGAAAATCATTCAGAGAATTGGAGAATACACTTGGTCGCGAGTTCTCCAAGTCACCAGTTCTCCAAGTCGCCAGTTCTCCAAATCGCTAGTTCTCCAAATGATAACCATGGTCAAACAAAGATTCAAAGATTTGGAGATACATGTCATTCGCCAGTTCTCCCAATCAGTGGGTTAACTTGAGGTTTGTCCGAGCATGCAATGAGATAGTGACAAGTGGCACTTTCTGGTGCATTTTGTGGGTATATGCAGAAAATGATATAAAATTGCAAATTAAAGCTGAATTTATGAAATGATATAGTTTAGACTATAGGGCATAAATTCAAAAATTTAAAAGATAGTTGTTCACGGAAAAGGGGCTTGGAAATTCATTTTTTAACAAAACATATAAGTGTTATATGTTTCCGAAAAGGTCTCGAAATAAGGATTCTAATGGTGATGACTATTTTCAGTTTCAAAGCAGTTGATAAGAGCAGTTCAGGTTTGAAATCCAGGAATCAAGATCAGTTGCAGATCAGATTGAAAGTTTTTGCAGAATGTGGATCAGCTTGGGAATCAGTTGCAGGGAGATGAGGAATGTTGAAGATATTTTTATGCAAGAGGGACAGCTGTCAGTTGGTTTTGGGAATGGACTCTCAATTGCTATATCTTGGATTTTTCTCATTGTAACAAAGAGATTGAAATTTATGCTGCAGAGCAGCTTCCAGGCTTTGGGTCTTATTTTCTGGTGTCTTTGTATTGTAAATGTACAGTTACAGATAAATTTTAATGAGAACAATGGAAATCCCGATTCAATTCTTGTTTGATGTCTTTGTATGCATGATCTTAATTCTTGTGTATTGATTTGTAAGGCATATCAGTGTACTAGTTATAAGGTACCTGTGAGTTTGAATTCAAGTTTCTTTCAAGGAGAGAGTAAGTCTTGATTTTAAGTTCTGAGAATTATAGGTTTGTATATGAATTCGATGTCCAAGAACTGGAGTGAGAGAAGTGATTTGTAAGGCACTTCACTTGGTTTCTTTGAGTTTGGGATTAAGGTTTTCTGCGAATGTATGTTTGTATGACTCTGTTACCCAATGAACAAGGCACTGGTCCTGGTTTGCTTTGCAGTTTTCATCATCAACCTTTAAAATTCAATCCATCTTTAATTTCATGTTTGAGAGCATTCATGTTTATGTCTTGTGTTTCATAAATACAAGTGTTGTTAGTGATTCTTTGAAGAAATGAATCCAAGGGTTAGCCTGCCTGAGCTCAAAGCTCGAAGAGAAGGAGTTTATCCTTGTTATCACATTGACCATTTTTCTAGTTCTTAGCAGATCATACAGGTGGGATCCTGTATAAGGCTGGTTGAGTTGAACTCCCATGTTTTATAAGTCTGAGAACTATCCACTAATTTTTATGTCTGCATAAAAGGTTGTAGTGAGTAAGTGTTTATGTATGCAGATCTTATCATGTTTTAGGTGCACCCGCCTGAGTGTGTGGAACTCGAAGCAGAAGGAGGATCAAATCCTCATCAATTAGTCTTTTCTTGCCCCTCAGTTTGCATGAATAAGTAGATTTGTGTTACTGGACAAAGATCCCTATGTCTGGTTTTCATATTTCTCTTCTAGAGTTGAGGGATACAAGAAAAATGGCTAACAAATTGGCGACTCTACTGGGGACGCAAAGTATTGCAACTGCATGAGCGGTGAGGTTACATTTGAGTTTCCTTATTACTTTCAGTTGAACCCATGAGTCTAGCCAAAGTTCATGTGGGAAAAGAGTCTTCAATGTTTGAGAATTCTGAAAATCTTTTTCAGATTTGTGTATACCTGGATTTGCTGTTGAAATTAGTTTGCAAAATTATATGACTCTGCTATGAGACGTACTCAGAATCTTGAAGCTTTCAAAGAAGATCAGTAAAGAAAAATTTAATCCCTCTAAGAAGAGGTGGCGACTCTGTGTCAGAACGAGCCCGAAATTTGAATGTGTTCTTCAGATTTCAAATCAAAAGGTGAAGCTACAACAGGAGCAAAATATCTTTCCAGGTATTTCCCCATTTGGTTATGATATCTCATAAGATCCTTATTCGATGAACAAGTCACCAAGCTAAGGAAATTCAGTAAGTTTTGTGTACCCTTCTCTGTTTAAATAAGTTCAGCTGAAAAATATGTGGTGAGAAGTTTATACACTTGAAGTTGTGACTGCATAAGTTGTAGAAGAGAAAGGATGCACTGTCAAGAGGTTATGTCATCTGAAACAGAAAATTGTGTAGATCTAGATGTTATTCCTAGATCTTCTTTTCCTTTGTTTGGTTTTGAAGAAGATGAAAATAATCTTGCAATGACTAGGCAAGAAATTCGGGCAAAGGAAATTATGTTCCTGAAAATGGAAGTAGGGAAAAGGAAAGACGAATCAGTGTCTCTATTTTATAAAAGATTTGTTGCAGCACTCAACAAACTTCAAATTAAAGGTGTTTTTCAGGAACTTTATCATATTGATTTGTTTCTAGAACTGTGTGTTACTGAATCAATTCACTGGGATGCAAGAACAAAAGCGAAGTATATTGTGTGGGTAGAAGGATCTCAGTTTGAACATGAATGTGAAAGTATTGCGGTCAAAGCTGAGAACAAGTGTAATCCTCAATCTGAAAAGAAAATTTATGAGGACAAATTTCTTTCTCCTAGTGCATTCAAAAGTGAAGTATCTCAGTTCTCAGATGCACCTGATGAATGCAATGATGATGCTGATGATGAATGTCAGAGTGATAGGGGTGAATCTGTTGATGGTAACTTCTATGACTCTGAAAAGGATAATGATTCTCAGTCCGGCAATGAATGCAATTCAGAATATGATTACCCGAATGAAGATGGTGTAAGTGAAGTTAGTAGTTCTCTCATTGATGAATGTGTTGGTGTTTTGGATTCAAAGTTAAATGATTCAGATTCAGATTTTTCTTGTGCTATAAGTATCCATGACAGTGAGTCTGAATATGAGTATAATGATATCTCAAATCCTTTGTTTAATGAGAAGATCGATTGTGATCAACCAGCACTATGTAGAAACTTCTATGATTCACATTTTCATTTGGTTTCTAACCCGCTGTTTGAAGAGTTTGTTGAAGATCCAATTCATGCTGAAGCTGAAATGATACATTCATTGGATAATACAATTGGATATGAATGTGAATCTTGGGTCTCATCTCAGCCAGATGAAAAAGAAATAATATATGAAGAGCCTCCTGACTATTTGCTGCATGTGCTTGAGTGTGAGTATCAAAATTTTATTTTTGACTTGCAAAAATGTGATGAGAATAATGATAAATCTGAGGTTTACAATCAGCAAGTCTGTGTGCTCCCATTTTGTGAAAATCAGTCCCATATTAGTTTGTTGGATGTGGTGGACAATGTTTCTTTTTCTTATGTGCAAACTAGTGATTTCTTCGACAATGACCAACACATTTATGAAAATGATCAGTATATCGAGATTGAATTTGATTCTCAGGCATTTGATGGATATGAATATATGGATTATATGTCTCTGAATGTGCTTGTGAAGGGTCTTCATGTTTTTAGCCATGCTGGTGCAAGTGAGAATTTCAGTTTGATTTCAAAGCATGGTGGAAAAGAGAATCGTGTTTTTGATCGGGGTAAGTGAAGTTTCCAGCCATGGCTTCCCTTTGTAAGAAGTTTGTACATTTGTATAGCTGCTTTGTTTGCAGTAGTATAGTTTGCTTTTGAATAAGGAACCAGTTTTGAGGAGCTTGTTGGAACCGGTGAAGTAAGTTTTAGAAAGAGTTGGAGTGATAAGAAGATGAAGTTGTTTTTGGAGTGATAAGGAGAAGCTAATTTTTGGTGGTCTGCTCTTCCAAGAGATTCTGAGATTCTTGTGTTGATCTTACGCTCAAACATCCCCAGACAGAGCCAATGTTGGTACTCAAAATGCAGTTTTGAGGTACCATGTAAAATGTTGATTAAGTGCTTATTTTTGGCTTTGCATTGCATGCTAGTTTGGGTGTACTTTGTATCATATCTTGAGGTCTATGTGTTCATTGCTTTGCATTCATCCTATTGAGTTGTTTTGAGTCCTTAGATGGCATGTTCAAATGGGTTTGCATCAATTCGTTTCTATGAGGTCTCTAAGTCAAAAAATGCTTGTGTAAAATTCACTGGGAAGGGTCACTTTGAGGTTGAATAAGATGCACCCTGGAGAGTGTCATGAAAATATGAGCCTAGAGTCTTGTTGTAAACTTTTCATACTCTTTATGTGTCAAGTTTTAGGCTTCTGTGATAAGTTTTGACCCCATTTATTCATCCCCTTCCGGAGGTGTTTTCTAGTTTCTGCACTTGGCCCTTTTCCTAGTTTTGTCGAGAACCCTATTTGACATGTTATAACTTGTACCCCGTGGATTGGTAGAAAGGTTTTAATCATTTCCCTACATTATAGACAATTTTTACTCTACCCCTGTCAGTTTGTAGCTTGTGATAAATCCATCTGATGAGAAATTGAAGCTAATTCCATTTGCAGCTTTTGTGTTTTGCACTGTTTGGTTATTCACCAGTTTTCTAGAGCCCTATTTCAACTATGAATAACTCATGCCCTGTTGATCAGGTCATCAGTATGTTTGTCTCAGTGTATAATAGACATAAAATACTTCCATGCTGTAAGATTGTGGCTCTTGATGCATTCATTTGGTCAATTTGCCAGACCTTTTCTATTTGCAAAAAGTGCAAATTGTCCGGTTATGTTTTCTGCAAGTTTGTCAGAGGCCTTCTTTGCCTGCTAATAAATTTTCACAGGATGATCCTATTGTCAAAATTCTTGTTGTCCTGTATTGCTGACAAGTTATACTGTATCTCATTCTGATTCGAGCATCTTGCCAATCCATTCGTGCACTTTTCAAGGCTAATTCCAAGTGCAGTTTATCAGGTTCTGATAGTGTGTTTGCAGGAGTAGAATGAAAAGGGAAACTTCAGAGGTTAATAAATTTTGCCTCAGGTACAGTCAAGGGATGCCATTTTGCAGGGTGATTCTATGTATCTCAAGGTTTATGTCAGTTATGCAGTGAGATTTGTTCAGGTGATTTGGTCAGTTTTCAAAGCCAGTTCTAGAGCCAACTTAAGTGATTTCAGATAGAGAAGAAAGGCAATGTTTTAAGTGGCTAACTTTGGTCTATTTTATCTTGTGGCTCGGGTGTCTTTGAAATTTCTTCTTTGACATGCATATTTGTTTGTTGGAGGTGAACATGTGTGCTCAGTGACATGATCCTATGATGGCTATTGGCCAGTTTTTAAGGCCGCTCCCGGATGTCAGCTAATGTTATTTGACAATCTTTGCAAAGGGTAAAAGTGAAATAAATGGCCCAGACAAGATAATGCCATGATGTGTGAGAGCAAAGGAGTGCGTCGCCAGTGTGAGTTATCACTAAGATTGAGCACAAGATATTGTGTACGTAGAAATGGCTAGTGTTACTGGTGTTCATTTATCATTGTTGTTTTCTAGAGGGCAATGCATCAAGGTCTTGTCTCAGAGTTTGAGAAAATCAAAGCAAAGTGATTTTGCGATGCCAAATATCATAGACAAATGCAAAGCATGTGAAGAAGAAGACGATAAAAAAAAAGGTTGAAGGCAAGAGCCAGTTAAAAAAAAAGTGTCAATATATAGCCAGTCACGTTTTTTATCATAACTCAAAAAATACAAACTGGGTTGGGCTGAATTTTACATATGTTTGAGATGACAATGTGTGCATTGTACAGAAATTTTTTTAGAAAAACCCAGTTTGACAATCAAAAGTTATGGTCCTCTGAGTACTCGCAGCAATAAAAAATCAGCATTGCTTCCAAAAGTTTAATCCCACATTGCTCAAGAAATGACCATTTCAAGTGTTTAAAAGATATACCACTCACATAATGAAATGAATAAAGAGAAGAAGGCTCTCAAGAGTGTGCACAACTATTGCATTGGGATGCATGCCAGTGACCATAAAGCACTAAATTTTGCATAAAAATGCTGGCGAAAAATGCTAGTGGTTAAGGAGATAACATTCAGAGAATTGGAGAATGTTTAATCTCTAGTTCTCCAAATGCTGGCGGTTAAGTCATAAACATTCAGAGAATTGGAGAATGCTTAGTCTCCAATTCTCCAAATGGTTAGTGGTTAAGAGATAACATTCAGAGAACTAGAGAATGCTTAGTCTCTAGTTCTCCAAATGCTAGTGGTTAAGGAGATAACATTCAGAGAATTGGAGAATGCTTAGTCTCTAGTTCTCCAAATGCAAATGGTTAAGTCATAAGCATTCAGAGAATTGGAGAATACACTTGGTCGCGAGTTCTCCAAGTCGCGAGTTCTCCAAGTCGCTAGTTCTCCAAGTCGCTAGTTCTCCAAATGCAAATGGTTAAGTCATAAACATTCAGAGAATTGGAGAATACACTTGGTCGCGAGTTCTCCAAGTCGCTAGTTCTCCAAGTCGCTAGTTCTCCAAATGCTTGAAAGTTAAGGAAAATCATTCAGAGAATTGGAGAATACACTTGGTCGCGAGTTCTCCAAGTCGCCAGTTCTCCAAATCGCTAGTTCTCCAAATGATAACCATGGTCAAAGAAAGATTCAAAGATTTGGAGATACATGTCATTCGCCAGTTCTCCCAATCAGTGGGTTAACTTGAGGTTTGTCCGAGCATGCAATGAGATAGTGACAAGTGGCACTTTCTGGTGCATTCTGTGGGTATATGCAGAAAATGATATAAAATTGCAAATTAAAGCTGAATTTATGAAATGATATAGTTTAGACTATAGGGCATAAATTCAAAAATTTAAAAGATAGTTGTTCACAGAAAAGGGGCTTGGAAATTCATTTTTTAACAAAACATATAAGTGTTATATGTTTCCGGAAAGGTCTCGAAATAAGGATTCTAATGGTGATGACTATTTTTAGTTTCAAAGCAGTTGATAAGAGCAGTTCAGGTTTGAAATCCGGGAATCAAGATCAGTTGCAGATCAGATTGGAAGTTTTTGCAGAATGTGGATCAGCTTGGGAATCAGTTGCAGGGAGATGAGGAATGTTGAAGATATTTTTATGCAAGAGGGACAGCTGTCAGTTGGTTTTGGGAATGGACTCTCAATTGCTATATCTTGGATTTTTCTCATTGTAACAAAGAGGTTGAAATTTATGCTGCAGAGCAGCTTCCAGGCTTTGGGTCTTATTTTCTGGTGTCTTTGTATTGTAAATGTACAGTTACAGATAAATTTTAATGAGAACAATGGGAATCCCGATTCAATTCTTGTTTGATGTCTTTGTATGCATGATCTTAATTCTTGTGTATTGATTTGTAAGGCATATCAGTATACCAGTTATAAGGTACCTGTGAGTTTGAATTCAAGTTTCTTTCAAGGAGAGAGTAAGTCTTGATTTTAAGTTCTGAGAATTATAGGTTTGTATATGAATTCGATGTCCAAGAACTGGAGTGAGAGAAGTGATTTGTAAGGCACTTCACTTGGTTTCTTTGAGTTTGGGATTAAGGTTTTCTGCGAATGTATGTTTGTATGACTCTGTTACCCAATGAACAAGGCACTGGTCCTGGTTTGCTTTGCAGTTTTCATCATCAACCTTTAAAATTCAATCCATCTTTAATTTCATGTTTGAGAGCATTCATGTTTATGTCTTGTGTTTCATAAATACAAGTGTTGTTAGTGATTCTTTGAAGAAATGAATCCAAGGGTTAGCCTGCCTGAGCTCAAAGCTCGAAGAGAAGGAGTTTATCCTTGTTATCACATTGACCATTTTTCTAGTTCTTAGCAGATCATACAGGTGGGATCCTGTATAAGGCTAGTTGAGTTGAACTCCCATGTTTTATAAGTCTGAGAACTATCCACTAATTTTTATGTCTGCATAAAAGGTTGTAGTGAGTAAGTGTTTATGTATGCAGATCTTATCATGTTTTAGGTGCACCCGCCTGAGTATGTGGAACTCGAAGCAGAAGGAGGATCAAATCCTCATCAATTAGTCTTTTCTTGCCCCTCATTTTGCATGAATAAGTAGATTTGTGTTACTGGACAAAGATCCCTATGTCTGGTTTTCATATTTCTCTTCTAGAGTTGAGGGATACAAGAAAAATGGCTAACATGTTGTTCAGTACAACATCTACTTCTCTTGTTTTCTCTTCATAAGTCCCCCATTTAGGCTCGTTAGGGTCTTTAGGGGCTGATAGAAATACTTGTGCATATGCTTCTAGGACTTGTTTATCAACCTCATATCCTAGTGGATGGATCCACTTAGTTCTTGGCTCAACTACTTCCATACAAGTTAGATCAGTTTCTACCATAAAGCAAATGCTATCCTTGTATTTCTCAACAATAATCTCTGGTATTCTGTACCTCATTTACATTTTAACCCTAAATGTCTTCAATTATAGTGTTATGTAATCCCTTAGTGTACTCCCAGTAATTTCTTTAAAGGATATTTGTGGCATTGTAGGCAAAGTCTTTTCCAAATACAAATTTGACACTTTTCCAAGAATGTGGAAGTACATGTATATGATAAAAGATCCAAACATGAATATTTTGGTCTTGTCATGTTTGATGGCCTTAATGTTGTCTATTAGTTGTGCATGTAAGATCTCACACAAATTGAACTCTCCATTCTCTCTCACAAGTCTTATTGCTGCAAGAATTGTGGCTATAGATACACTATTTACTTTGCTGGTATGTTGAAACCTATACCCTAGTATCATGGATATCAATTTGATGTCATTTTCCTCAATAGGCTCTATAGTCATTCCGTGCCTATCACTTCTTAATTTTCATGTTTTCTCAACAAGTTTTCTCACATCCATGCCCGTTGGAAGAATGGAGGCTATCCTTGAGGGGCCTATCATCTCATGAATCAGGTCTCCTATAATCCTCACTGACACTTCACCTATCCAAAATAGGTCATCATGGATCCTATTGAGTAGGATCTAGATCCATTCCGACTCGTAGAACTCATATGTCGTAGCATATTCCACTATAGGATGATTATTCCACTACGCATACTCATCCATGAAGTTTTTATTAAGTTTCATCATTGTTTCCATGTGCACTCTTATTCTATCCAAACCTATTGGTTCCTTTTTGCAATATATGTATGCCCTAATGTCTTCCACATGCATAACACCCATGGGAGTGTAGGAGAATGCACCTTCTAGGTCATCTAGTGTGGATTTAAATGAATGCCTCTTAAACACATATCTCTTCTTCTCTACCACATCAAATATAATGGTAGTAGCCATTACTTACTTGTATATCACTTTCCAAATGATCTTAAAGACTTTTGAATTGACGTGATGAACTAGGTTTTCTACAATCGATCAAATGTACTGCTAATCACCAATGAATCAATCTGCAATCCTTCACAATAAAATGCTAGGGCTCTTCTTCTCTCCAATTGCTCTGAATTTGAATGCCATTAGAGATCTACAAACTTCTATGTACTTTAAAGTAGGAATTCTACCATTAATGCTTGCCGTGTAAACTAGGCTATCACTAAAAATTTCTAACTTTCATTATGCAAGCAATCAGCTCATGCACTCTTGCACATAGAATCTTCTAGTCTTCAAAAGGTTAAGTCCAAAGGTGCATACTCTGAGAGTGAGTATATGGGTCGTGAAGGGGTCTAGAGCTAAATTAGCTCCCCCTATGACCCTGAGGGCCATTCATCCTAATGTAGAGGGAGCATCCACTATGGATGCATCCAGTACATGTTCATCAACCTTATCCTTCTTTTCTTCTAACCAAATCAAGCTCGCACCCTCTAAAGCTTTCAAAAACTTGACTTCTCCTTCAGTAAACAATATTGTTTCTTCTAGATTTTTAGGGCTTCCTTGAATTTGCATCCTTGATCTAAAAAACCTTGAGATGTGTCCAACTTTGTTACAAGAGTAAAAAATGACTGGAGGCCTTATATTCCTTGGTGCATTGACATGGGTTACCATTTTGCACTGTCTAGCTAAGTGACCAATATAGTTACATATCAGACATGTAACATTCTGAGGATTTCTTATATTTGCTTGATTTTGATTTCTCTAATTATGCTAAGTTTTTGTTCTTTTGACTTGTCTTACAATTCATAGCTCTATGACCAAATTTATTGCATGAATAATAGTTACCATTGAACGGTCTTACCTCTATAAAGTTCCTTTCTATATGTCCATTTTTGTTACATGCATAACAAGTTTGATCTACTAGCTTGTGCTCATTCTCGGATGGTTCAACATGATCTTTAGTTTGAATTCCAATCTCCTTAGCATCTAAGGTGCCTTCTAGTGCTTTCATTCTTTCTCGCATGTTGACAATTTGATTTTGTGCTTCATTGTATCCAATGCAGCTAGTATCTCCTTTAATTATTCTTGCATACAACTAAGATTCTATCAAATTAGAACTGGTGTACAATTTATCAATGTGATTCTTTTCCTCTTTCAATTAAGATTCCAAGCTTTCTTTGTTGTTCCTTAGTTCCAAGATTTCCATATTTTCTTACCTCAATTATTCATTGAGTTGAAGGTTTTCTTTGATATGGTCATCATAGACTTGCTGATTGTTAGTTAGTTTATCATCCACTTCTTCAATCTATTCTTTTAGAGATGAATTTTCTTCATTCAAATTCTTGATCATTATCCCTAAATCACTGGTAGAGCATTCTTTCAAATCCTTTCTTAGCCTTTTGATGACTACTTGAACATCATTGACTTTTTCTTTAAGTTCTTCAATTTCTTTTTCAGATCTGTCCAGGTCTTCAAGAGTAGCTTCAAGATTTCTTTTTAGATGTTTCATTTTTTCTTTGTCCATGATCTCCTCAAGTGGTCAAACTTCTGTGTTGAGGACTAGAGCTGTGATACCAATTTTTAGGAATGGGAACACTAAGAGGGGGGGTGAATCAGTGTTCACTGTATTTTATCTATTTACTTTATTCTTTAAACTGAACTTGAATACTTAAATACTGAAATGAACATCAACATAAGCATGAAACATGAATTCAACACATAATACCAATATGGTTACGGGGAAACCCAAATAGGTAAAAACCCCAATGGGAATTGACACCCACTAATATTTCTGTACTAGTGTTTTATGATCCTTGTTAGAAGATCCTTAACCCTGTTAGGAGTTACTTTACAATATGTTTAGTACAATGACCTTGTCAAGGGTCAAACCTTGTTAGGAGTCTTTTACAATAACATTTTTAGGGGTGTGGACTCACTATCCTAGAGCTCACTACTCAAGTGGTGAATTCTACAATCTTCTAATCTCAGATACACACTATATCTGCTGGATGAATTGTCACTATTGCACTGCTTGTCTGGTCAATTCCTTTGATGCACTGATGCTTTGACCTCTTGAAAAGCTCTAATACATCTTATCAAATATTTTCACACTTCTTCTCTTATCTTAACTCTCTATCCACTTTTCTTCTTAATTACAATGATGCATCTATTATTTATATGCGCATACAAAAAAATTAACTAGGTCAGCCCTTTAACCGATTACATACAATGCTTCCAATTGAATTTCCTCAAGCATGTTTACAAAAAATAATAATTACATGTTAGAAACCTAATTACAATAGGTGCATAGCCTTTACAACATAATAATATAACCGCAAAGCAAAATACCAATAGTCGGCTGCTTGCTCTATTCTTCTCTGGCATTCATTGTTTGTGTAATTTGAACTCTTTGTATCTTCCTCATACTAAACATTCTGATCATGCACTCTTAGACTTAGCATGAATATGATCTTACCAACTTAAATTCTAGGCCACATACCATAATTCTATTGTATGCAAATTCGTTGATGCTCTAATCTTCAGGTACTCTGTACACTGTCCAGTCTTCAACACTTAGCCAATTTATGACCTTATCATCAAGTGCACTGACTCCAAAACACTATATGACTTTGTTACCATAATGATAACACTATATGAATTCATATACACTAGTGTAGTCAACTTTCTAACAAATACAACATAAGCTACCAACATTAAATACACTAAGCTAGCCAACCAAATCTACAAGAACTCCTGTCGGTAAGCCAGAGCTACCAAGCACTAGTAAAACAACTGATCCAGGTAGGCATCACTGAGAAAGCATGTTAACTAAGCACCACAAGTATCATTGAGCATAGGTTCTACTAAGTGCTAGAGGTTTACTGAGTTCCTTTAGTGACTAAGCCTCTGAAATTACTGATATCCTCTGATGCAGGAGCATCTCGGGTCCTTGGAAATCTTGTGTCACCAAAAACATATTTGAGTTTTTTTGTGTTTCTCGGTTCCTTCTTTGATCAAGTTGGTTTGGTGTTGCTCGGTTCCTGCTTTGATCAAGTTGGTTTGGTGTTGCTCAATTTCCTTTATTAGTTGGTGTTCATCGATTATCTCTCTAGCACTCAGTGAATTTCCCTGGTGCTCGGTGATACTTGTCTGGTGCTCGGTTTCATTTCTTACTAAGTTGTTTATTTTAGATTTCTTTTGAGGCTGACTCGTGTAGTTAATTTGGGTCATTGATTTAATGCTGGTATCCATTATTGGGAAGCATGTGGACCTAGATCTAGTCATTCCTTCTACTGATTGTGGATCTAAAGGCCAACTTGTTTTGGTAGCCTCTTGTATAAATATAGTTGTTTGGTTAGAGTTTAGGGAGTCAATTTTGATATAAGATAGAAGATAGAAGTTTAGAGATTGTTGAAAGATCCTCGCATGTTGGAGGACTTCTATACTTGATTATAATATCTAGCTGAAACTAGGAAGGCCTTACAACTTGACATGTATGAATCAATTTGAATATAATATATGAAGGTTTCTACATTCTCTCTCTCACTATTTTGTGTTGTTGCTTCTACATGTTGTTGAGCAAGGTGGATCTAGTTAGGGCATACCATTTATGGCCCCTCCTATCCTCTCTTGCATCATCCTTGATCAAAGTTGTAACTGGGTAACACAAAACCACTTCAATACACCACCATGTAGGATTGCCAACTACCCTAGGATGCTCCTGCATCATTTCCTGACTGACCTTCATTGTCATCTCCATCTCTAATCTACTCAAAAATCCCTTCAAGCAATCACCTTGACACTGTTCAACTCTTCACATCTTTTCTCAGCCTTCTTCTTAGGTTTGCCAGTCAATGACATCAACCTCATCCATACTCTACATAACCCATAGCTAGGTCATCCTTATACCTCCTTAATTAGGTAGATTAATCTTTTGTCACTTAATCTCTTCCATAGATCTTAGGTTTAGGTCAGATTCATCAAATCCCTCCATCAGTTTGTTCTCCTCCTTATCCTTCTAGATACTTCTCAAAAATTCTCCTTGAATCCATAAGAAAATGGTTTACCATGCATTAAATGCTCCTGGTCATTCATCTTTAATGTCAACACATTTTATATATCCCAAGAATTCAACTATGTCAGCTGGGAATCTCAATTCCTTCACAAATTGTAAATTACTGACATTGGTTAATACTATGTTCATCTACTCGGTCATCAATGGATAGCTTGGTCATCACTAAAACTATTCTTCTCAGAAAAAACTATCTTCCCTTTGTTAATTATCTAATACTTGGCAATTACTGATGCTCAGTCAACACTAAAATTTACTCATCTTATACTAGCACTCGATCGACACTAGCATCACTAGGCTTAAACTAAATTTCCTCTATTTTTCTTGGTTAAGCCTATGCTTCAAGAATTTATTTCATCATTTCTCCTATACTTCAAATCAATTGTCTTCTTCACTTAGTGTTAAAGATAAACAACACATTACCTTTCCAATGTGCCAACTAATCAAATACCCATTGTAGTATCTCATAACTCAACCTTTCACTGGGTCCTCATGTTATCTCCTCTTTTCAAATCCTCTTCATCAATCAAAAGATATGGTACTTTATTAGATAGAAACTATATCACTAGTTAAGGTTTGACATCAAAGAAAATATAATAATTGTTTCAATTGTAGTTTCCAACAATCTCCCTCTTTGGAATTGATGGAAACACCACATGTTCTACCATAAACTCCATATGCATAGTCACCATACAATCCAAAAATTTCTCTTTTAGTCTATTCAATAGTTTACCAAATCTCTCCCTTATCTTATTCAATCTCTCCCTCTTTGCTTAGGGTCCTTCTAAATCTTTTTACTGTATGTTTCCCTTAGGTTCACTAAATCTCTCCCTATTTGATAGAAATGCCAAAGACATTCATCTTCACCATGTAGATATCTTCATGTCAGTTCTCTCAATTTCATACCCCCTCTGTCATCTTGCTTATGAATGATCAAGATCTTGTGCTTTACTCTTCACAACTTTAGGCAACTCTAAAAGTGTGACCTCCTTTGCATCAATTTGTCAAATATTCTAATTAATAAATTTGATACAATGTTTCTACATGATTGTAGGTAGCCTCAGTAAGGGGAATCACCCCTAATTTACTTCTTAGATACTTATGAGCATCCTTAGGTAATGCCTTAGTGAATATATATGTGAATTGTTCCTTTGTATTCACATACTCCAATATCACTTCCTTGTCTTGAACTAGCTCTCTCAAGTAATGATACTTGATAGAAATATTATTAGTCTTAGTGTGCATCAGAGGATTCTTTGATACATTGATAACACTTGTATTATAATAGAAAATAAAAACTAGCTTAGTAATTTCTTCCTCCATACCTTTTAATAATTGCTTGATTCACACTAAATTTGAACAATTTACTGCTGTTGCTACATATTCAGCTTTTGTTGTAGATTGGGAAATGCAATTCCATTTCTTTCTTGTCCAAGAGACCAATCTCTTTCCTAGAAAGAATGCACCACCACTTGTACTTTTTCTATCATCCACATTTCCTACCAAATCTACATCAATGTAAACTTTCAATTCAAACTTGTCATTCTTCTTGTAATATAGTCCATAGTCCTCTATTCCTTTCAGATATCTCAATATCCTTTTCACTACCATCATGTGAATATCCTTAGGATTGGAAAAAAATCTTGCAAAAATCCCAACTACCAAGGAAATATCTAGTCTACTATGAACATCATGTTAATATGATTTAGAACAATAGAGAGGGGGGGGGGGGTGAATCAGTTGTTCTCAAGTCCTGATGTATAAAAAAAACTTAAATTTTTTTCCTTAAATCAGATCCAATAACCAAAACAAACTTGGTAATCACTGATTCAATAATAAAAACATATAACAATGTAGTCCAGTACCCAACTATAACTTTTAAAACACAAAAATGTTCAAACCAAAACATTCACACAAGTATTAACACTTGTATTTATAGTGGAAACCCAATTTGGGAAAAACCACTTTGTAACATGCTACTATTATTTTCACTCTTCTAAAGTGAGCTCGATTAAAAGCCAACCCTATCAAAGGTTACAATACACACTGTCAGGTGTGACCCGGTTAAAGGATTTCAATCACCCTGTTAAAAGTGAGCCTAGTCATAGGACTTACATACACTCCATTAGAATGCAACCTTGTTCAAAGGATTTATCATATGACTGTTAGGTCAACCTCTATTACAAGGATTTTGATGGTTACAATGGTTAGAAAGTAGCAGCAATATTTATTTGAAAAATATACAACTCACTTTGCAAATATTAGATTCGATTCCATACACTAATGTTGGTTTACTAACTTTGAAACTTTTCCATCTCCATCTTTGATCTGCTCGAAACTTTTCTTCAAGCAATCACCACAATTCTCCTTCAACCTTTTTTGCTTATACAGTCAATAAAACTTTACTGATCTTCCAGCATTCTTTGTTCACCCATGCACTTGCATATCCAAATGCTCAGGTTCCCTTAATACTTTCCTCAATTAGGTTAACTCATCTTATGCCACTCAATCTCATTCGTAGATCTTAGGGTTAGGTCAGATTCATTGAATCTACCCACTTCATGTTCTTTGGCTCCTTTTCTAGAGTCATCTCAAATCTCTTAAAGATTTACAATAAAACATTTTATAGTGCATTTAATGCTTTCAAACAATCAATAAATAAAGTCAACACATTTTACATAATCCAAGAATTCAACAATGTCAGCTCCAAAATTAAATTCTCTTCAAATATAAAATTGTTGATGCTTGGTCAATACTGTGATCAACTACTCGGTCTTCATGTAGAAAGCTCGGTCATTACTAAAAATGTTTCCTGAGCTTACACTATCTTCCTCGACAATTAACTATTGTTTGGTCAACACTAGAATTTTTCTTGGCATATACTAACTTGGTCGACACTAACATTACTTGACTTAAACATGATTTTTCTATTCTTTGCTCGGTCAAGCCTACCAGTTTAGTTTTCAGTCTCACTAGTATAAACAATACATTGTCTCATCATTGTACAACATAGTCAAGTACACTTTGTAGTATCAAGTTAACTCAACCTTTCCTTAGGTGCTATTGTTACCAACCTTGCCTAGCCCCTTAGCAACACTCAAATAGATATAGTACTTTCCTAAGTAGCGACAATCTTACCAGTTAAGGTTTGACATCAATGACAATAAAACAATTGTTTTAATTATAGTTTCCAACAATCTCCCTCTTTGGCATTGATGGCAACACCATATGATATCACCTAAATAACACATGGATTACCAACCAATCCAAAAACTTATCTGTTCATCAGAGAATTATTTATAATATCCTTAGCTTCATTCTGATTTAGAATCCTATAAGCCTCACTTCTATGACTATCATAAGTATTCAAATCTCCGTCTATCCTGATCCTTCATTTCAGTTCATCATCCTTACTTTTTAGTGTCATGTGTTGTGATATCAGTTCATCTCCCTCTTTGGCAAAAATGCCAAAGCATCAACTAAAACATACATCCATCAGATGTAGATAATATCTGTGTAGCTCAGTGTTTTCTCACTCTGTCATCTTGCTTATGACTGATTCCTTGTCTTTGCTTCTTTTCACAACTCTAAGCCAACCCTAAAGTGTGACAATATTCTACATCAATTTTTCAAATATTCTGTTGTAGCACATTTGATGTAGTGCTCCTAGCTTGTCTAGGCAGCCTCAGTTAGGGGAAGAACCCCTAATTGACTTATCAAATACTCATGAGCTTCTCTAGGTAAAGCTTTAGTGAATATGTCTGCTAATTGTTCTTTTGTATTCACATATTCCATTTAGACTTCTTTATCTTGTACTAATTCTCTCCAGTAGTGATACTTGATTGCTATGTGCTTGGTCTTATTGTGCATCACTGGATTCTTAAAAATATTGATAGCACTTGAGTTGTCATAGAAAATAACAACAGGTTTAGTGATTTCTTCTTTCATGCCTATCAAAAATTATTTTATCCATACCAAATTTGAATAGTTTACTACAACAACAACATACTTGGCCTCGTCAGTAGATTGGAAAATGCAATTTTGTTTCTTGCTTGTCCAAGAGACTAATCTTTGTCTAAGAAAGAAAGCTCCACCACTAGTACTCTTTCTGTCATCTACATTTCTTGCCCAATTAGCATTTGTATAAACTCTGAGTTCAAATTTGTCATCCTTCTTATAATATAGACCATAGTCAGCAGTTCCTTTCAAGTATCTCATAATTATTTTCATAGCCATCATGTGTGTTTCCTTAGGATTGGCAGAGAATCTTGCCACAATCCCAATAGCTAATGCAATATCTGGTCTACTATGTACAACATACTGTAATTTTCCAATCATGGATCTGTACAAAGTTTGATTCACTTCTGTAGCATCATCATTCTTAGATAAATTTTGTCTAGTAACCATAGGAGTATTCACTAGTTTAGTATCTTCCATCCCAAAAGTTTTCAGCATTTCATTAACATACTTAGACTATGTAATGAAAATTCCATTCTTCCTCTGATATACTTGTAAACCAAGAAATAATTTGATCTCACCAAACATACTCATTTCAAATTTAGTTTGCATTTCATTTGAAAATATTTTACATAATGCATCTTGTCCACCAAAAATAATGTCATCTACAAATTTTTTTTCCAATAGGATACCTTTACCTTCTTCATCTTTCATGTATAGATTGCTTGTGTCATTTGTTCTTGAAAATCCAATCTGTATCAAGTAGTTGTGCAACCTCTCATACCATGCTCTAGGAGCTTGCTTCAATCCTTATAGTGCTTTGTTCAGTTTGCACACCATGTGTCTTTTGTTTGGATCAATAAAACCTTCTGGTTGTTCTATGTAAACTTCTTCTTCTAGTATACCATTAAAAAATGCAGACTTGACATCCATTTGATATAACTTTGAAATATTTATAAGTAGCATATGCAAGCAGAGTTCTTACTCCTTCCAATCTAGCTATAGGGGCAAATGTCTCCCCATAATCTATTCCTTCTTCTTATCTGTAGCCTGTTAGCACCTGTGAAAGATTCCATGGCTATACTTTTTTTTCTCTGGTCCCTGCTTTTCTTTCCATGTTCCTAGCTTGAAACCCTAGGTCTTTATTCATATTTCTAGCCGTTGGGAGGAAAAATCATAGATTGTCTTGGCCTAGTTCTATTTCATCGTTACCTTTTTTAGGCCACTTAAGTGTTTATAAAAGCATGTGCACTTTTCCCTCCTGGTTAGTCGCCAGATCTCTAAGTCCTCTGGCAGTTAGCATTTTTATTCAGTGATTGGGAGATTGCTTTGGTCGTGAGATCTCTTGATTTTAGCAGTTAATTCCCAAGCATTTAGTGACTCCACTGGCAGTTAATCACTAGGTCTTTGAGTATACAAGTGGTTAGTGTTTTAGTTCAGTGACTTCATCAGTGGTTTGTATCTTTTCTTCAGTCACTAGTTTGCATGATGGTGGGCCCTGTATCTCAGTCTCTTTTAGGTGTTCAGATAGACTAAAAGTGGGACTAGTGACAGGTGTTTCAACATGGCGGCTAACAGGACTTTGTTCTTAAGGAAGAATTCAGAATGGGTCTACTTTGTGCAATGTGGTCATTTTTGATTCGATGAAATGGTTGATAAGGTAGGGTGGGGTCAAGTTTTAAAGGCATCCATGATAGATTCAAAATCAACGGCGGGTGTATGATCACATGGAATCTTTCCAAGCTATGTGATTATACAATGAACATCCAATTTTCTTGGTGATATGATGTTTCTCAGTGGATCCACTACCAGGTGTGCACAAATGGTGGCTTTCCATTGGTCGAGCTAGATGGTGATTTGGATTTTGTCAGCGGGGCCCTGCATTTAGTAGATTCAAGATCTAACAGCTGGCATAAAAGTGCATGGAATATTCTTCTTCTATAAGATCATGCGACATCTGTTGATTTGGTATTAGACCATAAGGGAAGGTAGTGGGACCATTTGCTAGGTGTTGCCAATTTGTGATGTTCTGATTGGTCTACGTGGATAGTGACAAGGATGTGTCAGTGGGCTCGAATCTTTCAAGAGGAAAAGGAAGATCTACGATTGTCGCTTGATCACATGGAATCTTTCCAGGCCATGCGACCATGTGACCACCATTCAATTTAAATGCTTACTGGGTGGGTCCTCTATCCCCAGGTCGCTAGATAAAAAGTCAAGGGGCTTGACAGTCAGCTTTCCCTTAGTCGCTAGATCTCTAGGTCGGGTGATTGCTGAATGTTTTTAAAAGGTTAATAATGTTGCCACGACTATGAGATAGACTATAGTCACTAGACCTCATGATGAAGTATTATAGTATATCTTTGCTTAGTCATGTGATCTCATAAAGAAAAAATTTTCTTCCATGACTAGATTAGACTTTAGTTGCTGGGTCACCAGATGGAAAAATTTGAAAATCTCCTGTTGTCCCCAGATCGGGGAATGAAGAAAGTCTATTTAGTGACTGAGAGGATTTTCCTCAGTCGTGTAATCTCTAGATAGAAGGGAAAAGGGTTTGATGACAATCTGTTTCCTTGCAATCACATGATCTCATAATGATGATGTAGTTAATGATTTTGTTTCGCGACTTGGAATCTCTT
Source organism: Chamaecyparis obtusa (assembly GCA_027943335.1). Classification (NCBI taxonomy): domain Eukaryota; kingdom Viridiplantae; phylum Streptophyta; class Pinopsida; order Cupressales; family Cupressaceae; genus Chamaecyparis; species Chamaecyparis obtusa. The sequence continues at coordinate 315,491 of BSBK01008830.1, forward strand.
TTGTTGCGTGATCTCTAAAAAGTTTGGTGGTTAAAGAGAAGACTGCAAGATTATGAGACTGTAGTCACTTAGTCTCTGGATGTAACCATAGTTAGAGGAAATGTTTGGTGATCTCGTGACTAAAGACAAAATGAAACAAGGGAAAAGTGAGTGGATCTGACGGTCATGATATAAAGTTAGCCCAGTTTTGAATGCTAGCTATTGATTCACTATCTTGCACCATAATATAGCCGTTTCTTCCAAATTCAAATATTTTAAGGGTTTCTCAATGAATAAGGATTGGTTTTTAATTTTGGGGCGGCTAGATCTGGTAGATATGATTTTGTCGACTGTTGGAGAGTGGTTCAAGGAGTTTGATGATTGATGGTAGATGATTTGTACTATGAGGGAATGGGTAAGAGTTGCTTGAGGCATGTTGCAGGTGGATAATTAGATTGATGAACTTGGTAAATTCATAATCTTTAGTACACAAGTCAGAAGAATTATCATAAAGGAAGATCATTCTAGGATCTGTTTGCTCTAGGTTTCTTGGTTTTCCCTCCAATGAATTAATTTTTGATTGAGTCTGATTGGTTTGGTGGTTGAAACCTTTACCCTAGTCATCTGTAGCTTGTTGCATCTTGATTTTTTGGGATTCCAAGATGACTAGTATATATTGCAGAAGTTTCAATTTTTATGGTTGTTGATGTTATGTTGAAAATCAATGTAAAAGACTGAACAAAGAGAGTCTGGATTTTGGGTTTGTTTCCTAGCATTCTGTTGTCTTAGTAATGTATAGATTCTACAAATTTTAATGAGAATACACTTGAATTCCAATCTCAGATTTATGTTTGTCTTCTTGTTTTGATCCTGGGCTCATATATGTTAATGTCACAAAGTGAGTTAGCATATGGTGGACAAAGAACATTGTGGAATTATCTTTGAGTTCCTAACAAAGTTAGGATTAAAGTCTTTAAGGTAGTTTCAGTGAGTTCATGGTTAGATAGGAATCTGATGATCAGATTTGGGAGTGAGAGGGATAATAGGCAAAGCACTTATTCTAAGTTCAAGAGTGTTTGAGTTAAATTTTTAGTTGATATATGTTATTGAGTGACTCTATGCCCTAGGTTAAGGCACTGATCCTTTCTCTGGAAGTAGTTCATCATCATCAATCACACATTTAAATGATAAAATCTTTAAAACTAGTTTGTAAAGGGTATAGTTGTATAATATTTGTGACTCCTTTGAAGAAGTGAGTCAAAGGTACACCCACCTGAGCATCTAGGCTCAAAGTGTAGGAGGATCCTTGTTGATCCTTGTTGACTAGCCCTTTACCTTGTAGACTTTGGAGTGGTGATAGAGTTAGTGACATTAATTTGTCAATCATAGTGTAAACCTACAAGTAGAAAGAAAAGACAACAAACAAAATGGAAACTCTACTGGGGAGAGTCTAGAGAATAGAGTTATTAAGTGGACTCTTGTTTTTCTTGTTGAATTCAATTGTTGTCTTTAAGATTTTCAGAGATTTCCCACTTTGGTGGGTAGTGACTCAAAAGGATTAGAACCAGTGTTATAGACTATAGATCATCGACAAAAGAAGGAATACTAGGTCCTTTGTCAAGAAAAATCTAGAGGTTACTCTGGAATAGTTACCTAGATAGGAAAAGAAGAGTTGGATCAGAAGAGATGGAGAGTCTAATAGTGCTCCCATGAGAGAACAAAGAAATGGTAGAAATAGAGCACCACATGCATCCTCTAATGAGGAAGATTCACAATACAAAGGTTCTAAATTAGATAGTGGTCACTCTGAGGATAAATTTTATGATACCCTAGAGGTAGTATTTCAAGATAAGGGTTCATTACTTGCAGGTTAGGATGAACAAGCTAGAGAAAGGGGTTTTGGACCAAATTTAGATCCTGATGAGGATATGTTCAAAAGGCAACCCATGAGACCAAGATAGGTCCATTTCCCATATCAAAGTCTCACTGATATGGATGTGTCATCAAGTTCTAATGATATTATGATAGACCCAGATGATTTGAGTGCACTAAGGTTACAGTTGGTAGAATAGGATGCCTGATGCAGGAGCATCCTGGGTGTAAGAGCAATCTTGCATCACCCAAAAATATTTATGTTTTTATATTCAATAAGGGTTATTTTGTGCAGAGCTGCTATTTATGGAAAGTTACTATTTTTGGTAATTTTTGTATGTGCTCAGAATGATCTGATTTCTTTCTTGGAGGTTCATTTTGGTCATATAAGTCCGCCAGTAAAGTTTCATTGCCAGATCAAGTGTATATTGGAAGATATTGAAGATTTTCGGTATTGGCAGCAGGGTACAGAAACTTTGAACTCAGTTTTGAAGGCTTTAGAGGCCCCGAATGAGGTCGAAAATTTGGGTGACAGGCGCTTGCACCAATCAAGCCTGTAGAGCGCTTCGTGGCATTTCCGAAATGGGGTTATAATAGCCGATCGGGTCAACTGGTGATGACTTATGGTCTTCGGAAGTTGGGCCACCTGAAATGGCAAAAAATAATTTTCTTCAAAATTTCTGTTCGGGTTTCAAAGGTTATCTTGAGCCGACTCTGATTTAATGAAATGTAAAATAAAATAATTCTAAGTTTGGTCGGCCTTATTGGCTAAAATTCTGGAACCTTCCCAGGCGGTGAAAAATTGCCTATATAAGGAAGGCTGTATTATTGTCTTAGGCAGTTCAGAATAGTTCTGGGTAGTAGATCTGGGTAATAGTTCGAGGCTTTGTCCTACAGAATATTGTAAGGGAATGCCCATGTGGCTTTACATGTTGTAATTCTGAAAATTTGTAATTCCACATTTGTGGAGATAATAAGAAGCCAATTTTCTGTTCTTGCATATTGTTGTTGTTCCTCTATTTTTGTTATGTGTTTGAGGTATTAAGGGGAGCACCCTTCATCAAGTGGTATCAGAGTAGGTTTTCTTAAGTGTGTAAACAGATCGCTGACTGTGAGGCAGTTTGCACCAGGACCGTGGTTAGGGTTTCAGTGCGCATCGCGAAAATGCCTCCACGAAGAGAACGTGGCGGAAGAGCTAGTGCTGTGACACCTGAGGTTAGAGAGCTGCAGAGACAAGTGCGAGCATTGTAAGAAGAGATTTGCAGAGGAATGAATCTTAATGTCAGAGATGAAAGCAAGGATGAAGCCGAAGAAGAATATCAAGAAGGAGAAGTTGAAATTGTGAACCAGGAGGAAGAAAGACTTTTTTGGGCGATTTCCAAGATTGGGAAAAGACCTAAGATTGAGGTTCCTACATTTTCTGGAAATCTTAACCCAGAGGAATTGATTGACTGGATCAATGAATGTGAAGAATATTTTGAGTATGAAGATGTTGAGGATCCTGATAGGGTCAAATTTGCGAAAGCCAGACTGAAAGGTCATGCGAAGATATGGTGGCAAGAGATTCAGTTGGAGCGAAATAGAAGGGGAAAGGAGAAAATCACGAGATGGGATCAGATGGTGGATAAATTGAAGCGGTAGTTCATTCCTGTTGATTATGAGCTTGACCTACTGAAGAAAATGCAGAGTTTGAAGCAAGCAGGAAGATCTGTTCAGGAGTATACAGAGGAGTTCTATCGACTTCTCATCAGAACAGGCCACGCAGAAGCTGATAAGGAGAAAGTTGCTCGATACCTTAATGGGTTAAGGCCAAGCATTCAGGAGGAGTTGAATCTGGTTCGAATGAGCAGTATTGAGGAGGCATACCAATTTGCCCTAAAAGTAGAGGAAAAGCTGAACAAGAAGTTCGAGAGCAGACAAAACGGAAGAGGTCGCGGTGGACGATCATATGGTGGCCGAAATGAGGATCCGAAAAAGAAGGATGAGGCCAGTAGTAGTCAGAATCAGCGAGGAAATAATTCCAATCGCTTCCAGGATCAGAATAATAGAGATCAGAGAGGAAGAGGAAGAGGACAAGGATCTGGAAGAGGTGGCTTCCGTGGAACATGTTTTCACTATGGAGAAGAAGGTCATAGGGCATTTGAATGTCCTCAGCACCAAGGCAAAATAGACAGGAGAAATGAAGGCCAGGCCAGAGTTGCACATGTAGATGAAGATACCAGATCATCAAATTCTGAAGATGCTGAAAGAGAAGAAACGTTGATTAACAGAAGAGTCCTGTTGAGTGGTGAGAATGAACCTGAGCAAAGGAGGAGCCTGTTTCGCACCAGGTGCAAGTGTGAAGGTAAATGTTGTGATGTGATCATTGATAGTGGAAGCACTGACAATTTGGTGTCAGAAGAGATGGTGACAAAGTTGAAGCTCAAGAGACAGAAACACCCACATCCATATCAGATTGCCTGGGTACAGGATGACCACAAGGTCATGGTCAATGAACAATGCCTGGTGAAGTTAAAAATTGTTGGATACCAAGATGAGGTATTGTGTGATATCATATCTATGGATGCATGTCATATGTTGCTGGGTAGACCATGGCAGTTTGACAGATGTACTGTACATGATGGTCGTGCGAATACCTATTCCCTGACAAAAGATGGAGTGCGACACAAGCTAAAACCATTGAAGGAGATTGAAGAAAAGGTATGTGGTAATGCAAGGATAACTTTTATTGATGGAAGAAATTTCCTAGATGGTATGAGGCATGAGCATGTATGTTTTGCTTTAATTCTAAAAGCTGGTAAAGAGGAAATAGAAGATGTTCCTGTAGAAGTTGCAGATTTGTTGAATGAGTTTCAGGATATTGTATCCGATAACGTGCCTGATGGATTACCACCAGTTAGGAAGATCAATCATCAGATGGACTTGATCCTAGGAGCGAGTTTGCCGAACAAGGCAGCACACAAAATGACACCTGCAGAAAGTGAGGAGTTGAACAGACAAGTACATGAGTTGTTACAGAAAGGATTGATCCATGAGAGTCTGAGTCCCTGTGCTGTACCAGCGGTATTAGCACCAAAGAAGAATGGAGAATGGAGGATGTGTACAGATTCTAGGGCAATAAACAAGATCACAATCAAGTACAGGTTTCCATTGCCACGAATGGATGATATTATGGACTGTTTGAGTGGAGCTGTGTATTTCTCAAAGATAGATCTGAAAAGTGGATATCATCAGATTCGGATCAGAGAAGGAGATAAATGGAATACTGCCTTCAAGACAAAGGAAGGACTGTATGAGTGGTTAGTCATGCCTTTTGGGCTAACCAATGCACCGAGCACTTTCATGCGGCTCATGAACGAGGTTCTGAAAGAATTTCTGGGTAAGTTTGTCATTGTTTACCTAGATGATATTTTGATCTTTAGTAAGACATTGGATGAGCATATGATGCATATTCGTATGGTATTTGAGAAGTTGAGAGAAGAGAAATTGTTGATTAATTTGAAGAAGTGCAGTTTTGTGAAGAAAGAGTTAGTGTATTTGGGATTTATAGTTTCAGCAGAAGGTCTAAAAATGGACCCAGAGAAGGTACAAGCTATCCTTGAATGACCTACTCCAAGGAGTGCTACTGAGGTAAGATCTTTTCATGGTTTGGCTAGCTTTTATAGAAAGTTTATCCGAATTTTTAGCAGTATTTGTGGACCCTTGACTGAAACAATGAGAGGGGATAGAAAAGAGTTTAAGTGGACTAATGGGGCAGAAAAGAGTTTTCAATTATTGAAACAAAAAGTTACAGAACAACCTGTTTTAGCACTTCCAGATTTTAATAAGGTGTTTCAAGTAGATTGTGATGCTAGTGGTACTGCAATAGGAGCTGTTATGAGCCAAGAAGGTAAACCTGTTGCGTATTTCAGTGAGAATTTAAATGATGCCAAGAGGAAGTATTCTATTTATGATCAGGAATTTTATGCTATAGTTCAGGCATTAAAGAAGTGGAGACATTATCTGCTTCCTAAGGAGTTTGTTTTGTATACTGATCATCAAGCTTTGCAATATTTGAATAGTCAAGGAAAGTTGAATCAGAGGCATTTGAAATGGGTTGAGTTTTTGCAGAGTTATACATTTGTTTTGAAACATAGGAGTGGAAAGTCTAATAGGGTTGCAGATGCTCTTAGCAGAAGGCAACTATTGCTGACAGAAATGCAGATTGAAGTGGTTGGGTTCAAGGAACTCAAAAATTTGTATCCAGAGGATCCTGATTTTGGTGAAGCTTGGAAAGCTTGTACAGAACCTGTTACTCTAGACAGGACGAAATGGTTGGATTTCATCATCCAGGATGATATGCTATTCAGAGGGAGTCAGTTGTGCATTCCACGAAGTTCTATGAGGGAGAATCTCATCAAGGAGAAGCATAGTGGAGGATTGGCTGGACATTTTGGTCGTGATAAAACCGTTGGTTTGGTTAGTGAGAATTATTATTGGCCGCAGTTGCAACAAGATGTGAAGAAGTTTGTACAGAGTTGCAGAGTATGTCAGATGGCGAAAGGAGTGAAGCAGAATACAGGATATTATCAGCCATTACTTGTACCAGAGAAGCCTTGGGAGGATATCAGTATGGACTTTGTTCTTGGTTTACCGAGGACTCAGCGGGGGCATGATTCAATTTTTGTGGTGGTTGACAGATTTTTAAAGATGGCACATTTCATTCCCTGCAAGAAGACTAATGATGCTGTTCATGTAGCAGAATTGTTTTTCAGAGAAGTAGTGAGACTTCATGGTTTGCCAAAGACCATAGTTTCAGATCGGGACACTAAGTTTGTTGGATATTTCTGGCGTACATTGTGGAAGAAGTTGAAGATAGATTTGAAGTTCAGTTCATCACATCATCCACAGACTGATGGACAGACAGAGGTGGTGAATAGGAGTTTGGGAAATTTGCTGAGATGTTTGGTTGGAGATAAGCCAACGGGATGGGATTTAATTTTACCACAGGCAGAATTTGCATACAATAATTCTGTCAACAGGAGCACTGGTAAATCAACATTCCAGATTGTATATGGAAGTAGTCCAAGAAATGCATCTGAATTAAGGAAGATAGATAAAGGAGAAATAAGTAGTGCTGAAGCTAAGGATTTTACAGAACACTTGAAGAACATCCATGGGGAGGTGAGGAAGCATATTACCAAGATGAACGCACAGTATAAGGCTAAGGCAGATGAGAAAAGGAGGTATAAGGAATTTCAGGTCGGTGATGAAGTCATGGTTCATTTGCGGAAGGAGCGGTTTCCAGTTGGTACATATAACAAGCTGAAAATGAAGAAGTTTGGACCATGCAGGATATTGAAGAGACATGATTCAGGAAATGCATATGAGGTAGAATTGCCTACTGAGCTAAATATTTCACCAGTGTTTAACATTTTAGATCTGACAGAGTATCATGAAGGAGGTGTTGAAGATGAGATCACAGCAGCACAGTGGAGTATTCCAGCAACTAGTTCAGACACTAAGGAGATTGAAGATATACTGGATAGTCATGTTGGCAGAAGCACAAGGAACAGGACATATGAAGAATATTTGGTCAAGTGGAAAGGATGACCTGTTGAAGATTCATCATGGCTAACAAAGGAGGAGGTTAACCATCTTGGTTTTCCTCTACACACCTGAGTCGTGACAGGGTCACTTCTCAAATTACCCCGGGTGTCTGATGCAGGAGCATCCTGGGTGTAAGAGCAATCTTGCATCACCCAAAAATATTTATGTTTTTATATTCAATAAGGGTTATTTTGTGCAGAGCTGCTATTTATGGAAAGTTCCTATTTTTGGTAATTTTCGTATGTGCTCAGAATGATCTGATTTCTTTCTTGGAGGTTCATTTTGGTCATATAAGTCTGCCAGTAAAGTTTCATTGCCAGATCAAGTGTATATTGGAAGATATTGAAGATTTTCGGTATTGGCAGCAGGGTACAGAAACTTTGAACTCAATTTTGAAGGCTTTAGAGGCCCTGAATGAGGTCAAAAATTTGGGTGACGAGCGCTTGCACCAGTCAAGCCTGTAGATCGCTTCGTGGCATTTCCGAAATGGGGTTATAATAGTCGATCGGGTCAACTGGTGATGACTTATGGTCTTCGGAAGTTGGGCCACCTGAAATGGCAAAAAATAATTTTCTTCAAAATTTCTGTTCGGGTTTCAAAGGTTATCTTGAGCCGACTATGATGTAATGAAATGTAAAATAAAATAATTCTAAGTTTGGTCGGCCTTATTGGCTAAAATTTTGGAACCTTCCCAGGCGGTGAAAAATTGCCTATATAAGGAAGGCTGTATTATTGTCTTAGGCAGTTCAGAATAGTTCTGGGTAGTAGATCTGGGTAATAGTTTGAGGCTTTGTCCTACAGAATATTGTAAGGGAATGCCCATGTGGCTTTGCGTGTTGTAATTCTAAAAATTTGTAATTCCACATTTGTGGAGATAATAAGAAGCCAATTTTCTGTTCTTGCATATTGTTGTTGTTCCTCTATTTTTGTTATGTGTTTGAGGTATTAAGGGGAGCACCCTTCATCAATGCCATACACAAGAGGTTACAAAAGGAGAGAGAAGTTGAGAAAGTGAATGCTTCGATAGAAAGAGAGTCTCTTCTTAGAAACATTAATGAGTTGAAGGAGAGAAACAAGATGCTTGCTTCTGCTCCTAAAACTTTGCAGCATGATGTCTTTGGTGATCTTGATGCTTTGAGAAGTGAGCAGGAACGCTTACTGCAGGACAATGAGTTTGATAAGGAGGGCCTTGTGGTTAGATAGGTTCAAAGTTATGCTTCCCTCCCTAAAGATAAAGATGGGCATGAGGTCACTAGGCCTGTTGTTGCTATTGGCAAAAAGGGAAAGAAAAAGATGGTGGGACACCAAACAAGTAAACCATTGACAATACCAGGGGTCCCACCACCCATTTCAAATAAGGATACAGTGATGGAGAGAAGAAGAAATGAAGATGAAGACTTGGCAAGAGAATTAGAGAAGGCTGAAATTGAAGCCTCAATTGCAGAAAAAAGAAGAAAGATCCAGTTCTTGAAGGCTTCATCTGCAAATGCTCTTGGCCCATCTGCTACTAAAATAGGTATGCCATCTATAACTACTATTGTTCCACTTAGTAATGCTACTACTAGTAATCTAATTCCTACCGCATCTACGAAATCAGTTGTTGACCCTAATAGACAGCCAAATATACAAATGGGCGGGAATGTAGATAAAAATATTGATCCTAAGGGGAACACTAGTTCAAGTTTTCAAAGAAGACCTATGCAATTAGAAGGCTATAGGCAAATTAGTTTTGAGGGAATAGTTGGCTACCCAAATGCTTTTCCAACTGATATAAGAGATAAGGTGCCTAAGTTTGCTGGTAACAATGCCATTAGTTGTGAGGAACATCTTAGGTTATTTTTTGATATGCTAAATGATTATGAGATAGAGCATGAGGATGTAGTCATGAAATTATTTGTTCAATCTTTGGTGGAGGATGCTAGAGATTGGTTTAGAAGACTCCCTGATCGATGTATTGACACTTGGGATTCTTTTGAGAAGTGTTTCAAAGAACAGTATGGTGATAGGCCTAATGCTAGTTTCATGTTGAATGAGTTCAACACTATAAGGAAAAATCAAAATGAATCTACAGTTGAGTTCAATATGAGATTTCAGAAGGGCATGCATAAGCTATTTCAAGTCATGAGGCTAGATGATAATGTTTGTTTGACCACATACTTCAATGATTTTGATGGAAAAATGGGATATTTGTTGAGGGACAAGGAACCAAGAACTCTCAGAGATGCTTTTAGGATTTCTGTCAACATTGAAAACAATATGAAAATATTAGGAAGATTGGGTGGAAAAAGAGATGATCCAAAGCTGTTTGGAGACAAGAAATATAAAAGGGATAATGAAAGAAATGTTGGAAACAAAAAATAAGAGGAAGACAAATTGGACAAGGTGCTGACTGCATAGAAGGATTTAAAAGCACCTAATAATAGAATTAATAATGCTCCTACCAATGAAAAGCCTCAGTTCAACAATAATTTTAGTAGGTAGAATAGACTGCAAAATTATCCCTACAACACCCAATGGAAGGATGGAAAGTCCATTGTCCCTACTGCAAGAGGAAATAATGATAAAGTTGTCCCTAATCCTTTACAAAAATCCTTTGTAAATGTTATAGAGGATGCACCATGGTGTATAGCATGTCAGTCCCCTCATTCTACAAAGCATTGTGTGGTTGCACAATGTATGTCAGCATATCAAGATGATAACAATGAGGAGTTAGATCAAGAGGAAAATCATGATGACATTGGATGCAACATGGAAACTTCATATTTAGGATATGAAGACGATTCTTATATTGATGAAGAAGCAGATGTGTGCCTAAAAAGACACAATAGGGCACTTTTCCATCAAGAGGTTTTTTCTGATAATGATGACATTGATGAAAAGACATGCAACATGATTTCTTCCTCAGAAATAGTGAATTTGAGAAGACCTTCAAAATAAGAAATAGATAGAATTACTATAAAAATGATAGGCCAAGTGAAAAATAGAGGCATGGTGGCAAGGGATACAAATGTGAAAGCTACAGGAATATTTATGAAGAACACCAACCCCGGGGAACCCAGTGAAAATAGATCAAAGGATGATCATTTAGTAAGGTTCAAAAATGTGAAAGGAAAGAAGTGGGAACCTAAGGGAGTTGGAGCTAAGAAGATTCCTATTGTTCAAGACAAGAATCATCAAAGTGAAATGGGAAAGCCAGTTGGTACAATGGCTAAAGCTAAAAAAGTAAAAGTCACCAATAAAACCAATATATCAGATAAACAAAAAGACACTAAAGCAATGCAGATTGAGATTCCTCCCTCTGCTCTTGTTGATATGTTGGCTGTATTATCTCAGATAATTGTTAAGGTTCCATTGTCATAATTGTTGAGAATTCCTGAGCATAAAGATAGGGCTATTGCATGGGTAGATAATGTTCATAATAATGATGTTGCATGCAATGAAACTTAGGATAAAGTTTTGAAAGAAGTGGAGGTCCAAGGATTGGTATCTCACATACCACTTATATACTTGGATAATTCTGTCAATGCTAGCCTTGAAAACAGAGACCCATTCTTTTTGAGTATCATTATGAATGGGATGAAATTAAGAAATTGTATGATTGATTCAGGTGCTTCCAATACTATCATGCCTTTCAAAATTATGGAAAAGTTAGGCCTCAAGGTTGACACTAATCAAGGCAAATGTTGTGCAATGGATCAGAGAGAGGTACCAATCATAGGGACTATAAATGCAATGCCATATAGATTAGAAGCTTATCCAAAGAAATAACTAACTATGAGTGTCTTGGTAGTGGACATTCCACCCCATTATGGTATGCTATTATATAGGAAGTGGAGTGCTTCCATGGGTGGATGTTTGCAGTGTGATCTTTCTTCTGCAACTTTCAAGATTGATGATTAGTTTATTAGGATTGAAAGAGAACCAAGGGTAACTTATATGATTGAAAAGAATATTGATAATGAGGTTACCTACTTTGTAGATACTGATGTCAATTCTTTTAGAACTGAGGTCACTATACTTGAAAAGGAGCCTGTATTACCATGTATTGCTGAAGAGATAGGTTCTAGGTCTATGAAGGGTGATTTGTGGCTGATGTACTTTGATGGTGCTAGCTACAAAGATGGAGTAGGATTAGGTATTTTATTCATATCTCCTAATGGGAGCACCTACAAATTCTCTTTCACATTGAATTTATTTTGTACCAATAATATAGTAGAATATGAAGCATTGTTGTTAGGACTAAGATTGGCACAAAAGCATGGAATTAGATGTATAAAGGTTGTAGGGGATTTTGAATTAGTGGTGTCCCAAATAAGATCAATATATGCTTCCAAGAACAAAAGGTTGAAGAAATATAGGAATGTTGTATGGGATTTGATTGAGTGTTTTGATGCCTTCATTATTGAGTGGAAGGATAGAAGTAATAACAAGATGGCTGATTTTTTAGCCAATATTGCAATCAATCCTGGTGATATTACTTTTGCTGGCCTCTCTAAAGTTGAGATTCAGACTAGGCCTAGTATACCAGACAATGTTGAGAAATGGAAAGTTTTTGAAGATGACCAAGATATCTTGAGATTTATGAATTGTGAAGATCAGTATCATGGTCAGGAATTAGATTGTTTAGCCTTGGTTGAGATTACAAAAGGAAAGGAAGTTGTCCTTGGTAATGAGGTCCTGCAACTTAAAACTAATAAGGTTCCTAAGGGATTTTTTTTCTAGAAACTATATTTGATAGTCAGGATAGAGTTCAAAAGGATATTAAAAGGGAAGATCATATGAATTTGGAAGAGATAAATCTTGGAACACAAGAAGCACCTAAGAAGGTTTACATTGGTAGAGAAATGTCTCACAAGGTAAGAAAGTCATTAATTGAATTACTAAGAAAATTTAGGCATGTCTTTGCATGGTCATATGATGACCTAAAGGTTTATAGAGAAGACTTGTTCCAGCATGTTATTCCTTTGAAAGAAGATGCCAAACCCTTTAGGAAAAAATAGAGGCCTATAAATCCTACTTTGGCACCTAAATTGCAAGAAGAATTAATGAAGCTAAGAGATGCTGGAATTATCAAACCCATTAGGCATTCTTCTTGGGTTTCAAATTTGGTCCCTGTTAGAAAGAAAAATGGAGACATCAGACTTTGTGTGGATTTCAAAAATTTGAACATCAGCTCATTGAAGGATAATTATTGTCTGCCTAATATGGAGGCTATGTTGCAAAGAGTGATCAGATCTGAATTAATGTCTATGATGGATGGTTTCTCTAGTTATAATCAAGTAATTGTAAAAGAATCAGAACAATTTAAGACAACTTTTACTACACCTTGGGGGATATATGTTTATGTGAGAATGCCTTTTGGTCTCACAAATGCTCGTGCAAATTTTCAGAGGGAAATGGATGTTACCTTTTCAGATTTCATAGATGATTTCCTTGTTGTTTATTAGGATGCTTTAACTACCTATTCCAAGAAGGAAGAAGACCATTGTACTCATCTAGAGAAAATATTTGTGAGGGCTTTGGAATATGGCATTTCATTAAATCTAAGGAAATATGCATTTGGTGTCATTGAGGGTATGTTTCTTGGCCACCTAGTTGGAAAGCAAGGAGTTAGAATTGATCCTGAGAGGGTGGCAGCCATTGATAAGATCCCTATGCCAAAAAATGTTAAAGGAATTCAATCTTTCTTTGGCCAGGTGAATTTCTTGAGAAGATTTGTTACAAATTTTGTTGAAGTCACTAGGCCAATATCCAAGATGTTGAAGAAAGGATATGAGATCAAGTGGAAAGGTGAGCCTGATGAATCTTTCAAGAATATCAAGTAGGCTATCAAAGATGCACCTAATTATAGTATCCCAATGCATATCTTTTCCTTTGCATCTTTTCATACTATTGCTGCAGTTTTGTTGCAGAAAAATAATGAAGGCTATGAGCAGCCTATTGCATTTTTTAGTAAATCTTTGCAAGCCACTGAATTGAAATATGTCATCAATGAAAAATAGGCATATGCACTGGTGAAGGCTGTTAAGGCTTTTAGGTGCTATCTGATGGGAGCAATTGTGATTACTTTTGTACCAAGTGCTGTAGTAAAAGATATTTTTTCATAGCAAGAGGTGTCTGGAAGGAGATGTAGATGGATAAATAGAATTCAAGAATTCAATATTGATATCCAGATTACCAAATTGGTCAGAGGACAAGGATTGGAAAAACTAATGGCTCAATCCAATCTTGATGCAAATCAGATAAACCAAATTAAAATTGACTACACTTGTGATATGGATGATTGTATTTGGTATCAAGATATTATCTTCTACCTGAGAAATATGAAGTGCCCAGTAGGAATAGATGATAATAAGAAAAGGACATTGAAGCTACAAGCCATCAAGTATGTGATTGTAAAATGCACATTATATAGGAAAAATTTGGATTGCATACTTTTGAAATGTGTTGATGAAAATCAGGCTGACAAGTTGTTAAGAGAAATGCATGAGGGAGTTTGTGGAGGACATTACATGGGTAAAACCATTGCTCAAAAAATCTTGAGAGCAGGATTCTAGTGGCCCACAATCTTCAAGGATGCAGAACAATTGGTAAGAAGGTGTGATGCTTGTCAAAGATTCTCTGGTAAGCTTAAATTTTTAGGCAATATACCCTTGATGCCAGTAGAAGTGCAAGCTCCATTCCAATAATGGGGAATAGATTTCATAGGAGAAATACCAAACAAGTCCAGTGGAGGACATTCTTGGATATTAGTTGCTACTAATTATTTCACTAAGTGGGTAGAAGCTATCCCTACAAGAAATGCAACTAGTAAGGTGCTGACTAATTTCTTGTTGAATAATATTGTTACAAGGTTTGGTTGTCCTGATAGGATTGTCAGTGATAATGCAATGTGCTTCAGGTCTGTTGAGTACAAAGATTTTTGCAAAGGTCTAGGAATTTAGATGTCATATTCCTCACCCTATCATCCATAAGGGAATGGATAGGCATAATCAATAAATAAGAGCTTGATAAAAATCCTCAAGAGAATCCTTGATAAGAATAGAAGAGCATGGAACTCAAAGTTACCATTAGTTGTATGGGCTGATAGGGTAACTATGAAGAAGGCAATTGGTTGTGCACCATTTGACTTAGTAAATGGGATACATGAAAGGATGCCTCAAAACAACTTATTGGAAATGTATAATTTTGTTCAATTGTATGATGATATAGATGATGAAATGCAGTTAAGAATTGAAGATCTCATCAGGTTGGATGAAACTAGAAGAGAATCAGCCTCAAGAAATGCCAAGTTGCAATTACAAGTTAAGAATCTATATGACAAAAGGACTGTTGAAAGGAAGTTTGAACCAAATGAATTGGTATTGATCTGGAATGCTAGATTGGAAGATAAAGGGAAACATGGAAAATTTGATCCAATCTGGTTGGGGCCATATCTGATTCATGAAAAACCAGGCCATGATTCTTACATTGTAAAAGAACTAAATGGTGATATTCAAGAATTGCCAGTTCATGGATAGTTCTTGAAGAGATACTTCAATTAAAGGTATTTTCTTTCCATGAATAGTAGCTAGGTTTGTACATAGCTGTGTTCTTTTTGGTTAGTTCATAGGGTTTTGTCCTATTGCTCTCTTTTATTCAATTTTTGTCCAGTAGGTGGTCTGCTTCAACTAGTAATTCTAGATCCTTGCTATGCCTGCAAGAGGCATACATCCCCAGACAGAGCCACTATTAGCACCTATGAAATATTCCATGGCTATATTTTTTTTTCTTTGGTCCCTACTTTTCTTTCCATGTTCCTGGCTTGAAACCCTATGTCTTTGTTCATATTTCTAGCCATTGGGAGGAAAAACCCTAGATTGTCTTGGCCTGGTTCTATTTCATCGTTACCTTTTTCGGGCCACTTAAGTGTTTATAAAAGCATGTGCAATTTTCCCTCCTGGTTAGTTGCTAGATCTCTAAGTCCTTTGGTAGTCAACATTTTTATTTGGTGATTGGGAGATTGCTTTGGTCGTAAGATCTCATGATTTTAGTAGTTAAGTCCTAAGCATTTAGCGACTCTGCTGGCAGTTAGTCACTAGGTCTCTGAGTATACATGCTGTTAGTGTTTTGGTTCAGCGACTTCACAAGTGGTTTGTATCTTTTCTTTAGTCACTAGTTCACATGATGGTGGACCCTGTATCTCTGTCTCTTTTTAATCCTATGGCAGGCGCATGATCTTATGAAATCTTAGTGGCCTCCCAAATCATGTGCCGACCGTCCAATCTTCCAGGTGTTTAGATAGACCGAAAGTGGGACCGCTGATAGGTGTTTCAACATGGTGACTGATAGGACTTTGTTCTTAAGGAAGCATTTAGAATGGGCCCACTCTATGCAATGTGGTAGTTTGTGATTTGATGGAATGGATGATAAGGTAGGGTGGGGTCGAGTTTTAAAGGCATCCGCAATAGATTCAAAATTAATGGCGGGGGTATGATCGCATGGAATCTTTCCAAGATATGCAATTATATGATGGCCATCCGATTTTCCTCGTGATATGATGTTTCTCAGTGGGTGGGTCCATTGCTAGGTGTGCACAAATGGTGGCTTTTCATTGCTCGAGCTAGATGGTGAGTTGGATTTTGTCAGTGGGGCCCTGCATTTAGTAGATTCAAGATCTAACGGCTAGTGTAAAAGTGCATGGAATATTCTTCTTCTATAAGATCATTTGATGTCTATTGATTTGGTATCAAACTATAAGGGAAGGCAGTGGGACCATTTGCTAGGTGTTGCCAATTTGTGATGTTTTGATTGGTTGACATGGATAGTGACAAGGATGTGTAAGTGGGCCCAAATCTTTTAAGAGGAAAAGGAAGATCTACAGTTGTTGCTTGATCACATGGAATCTTTCCAAGCCATGTGATCATGTGCCCATCATTTGATTTAAATGCTTACTGGGTGGGTCCTCTATCACCAGATAAAAAGTCAAGGGGCTTGACAGTTAGCTTTCCCTTAGTTGCTAGATCTCCAGGTCGGGTGATCACTGAATGTTTTTAAAAGGTTAATAATGTTGCCGTGACTATGAGATAGACTATAGTCACCAAATCTCATGATGAAGTATTATAGTATATATCTGCTCAGTCACATGATCTCGTAAAGAAAAAATTTCTTCCATGACTAGATTAGACTTTAGTCGCTAGGTCACCAGATGGAAAAATTTGAAAAGCTCCTATTGTCGCCAGATTGGGGAATGAAGAAAGTCTATTTAGTGACTAAGAGGATTTTCCTCAGTCACATAATCTCTAGATACAAGGTCAAAGGGTTTGATGATGGTCTATTTCCCTGCAGTCGTGTGATCTCATAATGATGATGTAGCTAATGATTTTGTTTCACGACTTGGAATATCTTCTATCATGTGATCTCTGAAAAGTTTGGCGGTTAAAGAGAAGACTGCGAGATTATGAGACTATACTCGCTTAGTCTCTAGATGTAACTGCAATTAGAGGAAATGTTTGGTGATCTCATGACTAAAGAAAAAATGAAACTTGGGAAAAGTGAGTGGATCTAACGGTCATGATATAAAGTTAGCCCAGATTTGAATGTTGGCTATTGATTCACTATTTTGCACCATAATATAGTTGTTTCTTCCAGATTCAAATATTTTAAGGGTTTCTCAGTGACTAAGGATTGGTTTTTAATGTTGGGGCGGCTAGATCTGGTAGATATGATTTTGTCCACTATTGTAGAGTGGTCTAGGGAGTCTGATGATTGATGGCAGATGATTTGTACCGTGAGGGAATGGGTAAGAGTTTCTCGAGGCATGTTTTAGGTGGTCAATTAGATTGATGAACTTGGTAAATTCATGATCTTCAGTACACAAGTTAGAAGAATTATCATAAAGGAAGATCATTCTACGATCTGTTTGCTCTAGGTTGCTTGGTTTTCCCTCCAATGAATTAATTTTTGATTGAGTCTGATTGGTTTGGTGGTTGAAACCTTTACCCTAGTCTTCCATAGCTTGTTGCATCCTGATTTTTTGGGATTCCAAGATGACTAGTGGTATATATTGTAGAAGTTTCAATTTTTGTGGTTGTTGATGTTATGTTGAAAATCAATGTAAAAGATTGAACAAAGAGAGTCTGGATTTTGGGTTTGTTTCCTAGCATTTTGTTGTCTTCGTAATGTATAGATTCTGCAAATTTTAATGAGAATACACTTGAATTCCAATCTCAGATTTATGTTTGTCTTCTTGTTTTGATCCTGGGCTCATATATGTTAATGTCACAAAGTGAGTTAGCATATGGTGGACAAAGAACATTGTGGAATTATCTTTGAGTTCCTAACAAAGTTAGGATTAAAGTCTTTAAGGTAGTTTCAGTGAGTTCATGGTTGGATAGGAATCTGATGATCAGATTTGGCAGTGAGAGGGATAATAGGAAAAGCACTTATTCTAAGTTCAAGAGTGTTTGAGTTAAAATTTTTAGTTGATATATGTTATTGAGTGACTCTATTCCCTAGTTTAAGGCACTGATCCTTTCTCTAGAAGTAGTTCATCATCATCAATCACACATTTAAATGATAAAATCTTTAAAACCAGTTTGTAAAGGGTGTAGTTGTATAATATTTGTGACTCCTTTGAAGAAGTGAGTCAAAGGTACACCTGCCTAAGCATCTAGGCTCAAAGTGTAGGAGGATCCTTGTTGATCCTTATTAATTAGCCCTTTTCCTTGCAGACTTTGGAGTGGGGATAGAGTCAGTGACATTAATTTGTCAATCATAGTGTAAACCTACAAGTAGAAAGAAAAGACAACCAACATAGCCTTTGCATACTAGCCTAGCTTTGTTCCTAGTGATTTCACCATTTTCATTCATCTTATTATGAAACACCCACTTTGTTCCTATAACATTTTTGTTTTCAGGTCTCGGCACCAGAGTCCAAGTATCATTCTTCTCAATTTGGTCTATCTCTTCATTCATTGCTTGTATCCAGTCTTCATTCTCTAGTGCCTCTCTAGTTGCCTTAGGTTCTTCAAATTCACATAGTAGGCATGTTGGATCCTTAGTCTTACTTTTGGTCTGAATTCCAGTATTCTTGTCTCCAATTATTTGTTTAGGCTTGTGATGTCTTCTTACATATTTTGCCAAAATAGGTTCAGCTCCTCTCTCCTCTATTTCATCATGTTCCCCAACAAGATTGTCAGATTCAACTTCTAAATGCTTGGCAATCTCATCCTGATACTCGACAGCATTTTCTCATAGCTCGACATGTTCTTGTTCTCTCTCGGCACTATTTTACTAATGCTCGGCATCATCTATCTATTGCTTGGCATTGCTTACCTGAGACTCAGCATTGGGTGCAAGTTTGTTACTTGCCTCTTCTTCTTCCTCAATGTAGACAAAAGATCTATAATCTTCTGGTTCCCTTTTGTTGTCAGCTTCATTTCTTTCTGCATACCCATCAATTTTGACATTCACGCTTTCCACAATTTTGTTAGTGTTAGAGTTCAAACACTTATAAGCTTTACTTTTTGTGGAATACCCTAGGAATATGCCTTCATCACTCTTAACATCAAACTTTCCATTCCTAGTGTCTTTTAATATATAGCACTAACTTCCAAAGATTCTAAAGTATTTGATGAAGGGTACTCCCCTTAATACCATAAACACATAACAGAAATAGAGAAACAACAACAATATGCAAGAAAAGAAAATTGGCTTCTTATTATCTCCACAAATGTGGAAATACAAACTTTCAGAATTATAATATGCAAAGCCACATGGGCATTCCCTTACAATATTCTATAGGACAAAGCCTCGAACTATTACCTAGATCTACTACCCAGAACTATTCTGAATTGTCTAAGACAATAATACAGCCTTCCTTATATAGGCAATTTTTCCACCGCCTGGGAAGGTTCCAGAATTTTAGCCAATAAGGCCGACCAAACTTAGAATTATTTTATTTTACATCTTATTACATCATAGTCAGCTCAGGATAACCTTTGAAACCCGAACAGAAATTTTGAAGAAAATTATTTTCTGCCATTTCAGGTGGCCCAACTTCCGAAGACCATAAGTCATCACCAGTTGACCCGATCGGCTATTATAACCCCATTTTGGAAACGCCACGAAGTGCTCTACAGGCTAGACCTATGAAAGTGCTCGTCACCTAAATTTTTGACCTCATCCGGGGCCTCTAAAGCCTTCAAAACTAAGTTCAAAGTTTTTGTACCCTGCTGCCAATACCAAAAATCTTCAATATCTTCCAATATACACTTGATCTGGCAATGAAACTTTACTGGTAGACTTACATGACCAAAATGAACCTCCAAGAAAGAAATTAGATCATTCTGAGCACATACAAAAATTACCAAAAATAGTAACTTTCCATAAATAGTAGCTCTACACAAAATAGCCCTTATTGAATATAAAAATAGAAATATTTTTGGGTGATGCAAGATTGCTCTTACACCCAGGATGCTCCTGCATCAGACACCCAAGGTAATTTGAGAAGTGACCCTGTCACAACTCAGGTGTGCAGAGGAAAACTAAGATAGCTAACCTCCTCCTTTGTCAGCCATGATGAATCTTCAACAGGTCATCCTTTCCACTTGACCAGATATTCTTCATATATCCTGTTTCTTGTGCTTCTGCCAACATGACTGTCCAGTATATCTTCGATCTCCTTAGTGTCTGAACTAGTTGCTGGAATACTCCACTGTGCTGCTGTGATCTCATCTTCAACACCTCTTTCATGATACTCTGTCAGATCTAAAATGTTAAACACTGGTGAAATATTTAGCTCAGTAGGCAATTCTACCTCATATGCATTTCCTGAATCATGTTTCTTCAGTATCTTACATGGTCCAAACTTCTTCATTTTTAGCTTGTTATATGTACCAACTGGAAACCGCTCCTTCCGCAAATGAACCATGACTTTGTCACCAACCTGAAATTCCTTATACCTCCTTTTCTCATCTACCTTAGCCTTATACTGTGCGTTCATCTTGGTAATATGCTTCCTCACCTCCCCATGGATGTTCTTCAAGTGTTCTG
Organism: Chamaecyparis obtusa; assembly: GCA_027943335.1. Taxonomy (NCBI): domain Eukaryota; kingdom Viridiplantae; phylum Streptophyta; class Pinopsida; order Cupressales; family Cupressaceae; genus Chamaecyparis; species Chamaecyparis obtusa. The sequence continues at coordinate 335,966 of BSBK01008830.1, forward strand.
CAAAATCCTCAGCTTCAGCACTACTTATTTCTCCTTTATCTATCTTCCTCAATTCAGATGCATTTCTTGGACTACTTCCATATACAATCTGTAATGGTGATTTACCTGTGCTCCTATTGACAGAATTATTGTATGCAAATTTTGTCTGTGGTAAAATCAAATCCCATCCTGTTGGCTTATCTCCAACCAAACATCTCAGCAAATTTCCCAAACTCCTATTCACCACCTCTGTCTGTCCATCAGTTTGTGGATGATGTGATGAACTGAACTTCAAATCTATCTTCAACTTCTTCCACAATGTATGCCAGAAATATCCAACAAAATTAGTGTCCCGATCTGAAACTATGGTCTTTGGCAAACCATGAAGTCTCACTACTTCTCTGAAAAACAATTCTGCTATATGAACAGCATCATTAGTCTTCTTGCAGGGAATGAAATGTGCCATCTTTGAAAATCTGTCAGCCACCACAAAAATTGAATCATGTCCCCGCTGAGTCCTCGGTAAACCAAGAACAAAGTCTATGCTGATATCTTCCCAAGGCTTCTCTAGTACAGGTAATGGCTGATACAACCCTGTATTCTACTTCACTCCTTTCGCCATCTAACATACTCTGCAACTCTGTACAAACTTCTTCACATCTTGCTGCAACTGTGGCCAATAATAATTCTCACTAATCAAACCAAGGGTTTTATCATACCAAAATGTCCAGCCAATCCTCCGCTATGCTTTTCCTTGATGAGATTCTCCCTCATAGAACTTCGTGGAATGCACAACTGACTCCCTCTGAATAGCATATCATCCTGGATGATGAAATCCAACCATTTCATTCTGTCTAGAGTTACAGGTTCTGTACAAGCTTTCCAAGCCTCACCAAAATCAAGATCTTTTGGATACAAATTCTTGAGTTCCTTGAACCCAACCACTTCAATCTGCATTTCTGTTAGCAATAGTTGCCTTTTGCTAAGAGCATCTGCAACCCTATTAGACTTTCCACTCCTATGTTTCAAAATAAATGTATAACTCTGCAAAAAGTCAACCCATTTCAAATGCCTTTGATTCAATTTTCCTTGACTATTCAAATATTGCAAAGCTTGATGATCAGTATACAAAACAAACTCCTTAGGAAGTAGATAATTTGTCCACTTCTTTAATGCCTAAACTATAGCATAAAATTCCTGATCATAAACATAATATTTTTTCTTGGCATCATTTAACTTCTCACTGAAATAAGCAACAGGTTTACCTTCTTGGCTCATAATAGCTCCTATTGCAGTACCACTAGCATCACAATCTACTTGAAACACCTTATTAAAATCTAGAAGTGCTAAATAGGTTGTTCTGTAATTTTTTGTTTCAACAATCAAAAACTCTTTTCTGCCCCATTAGTCTAGTTAAACTCTTTTCTATCCCCTCTCATTGTTTCAGTCAAGGGTCCACAAATACTGCTAAAATTTTTGATAAACTTTCTGTAAAAACTAGCTAGACCATGAAAAGATCTTACCTTAGTAGCACTCCTTGGAGTAGGCCATTCTAGGATAGCCTGTACCTTCTCTGGGTCCATTTTTAGACCTTCTCCTGAAACTACAAATCCCAAATACACTAACTCTTTCTTCACAAAATTGCACTTCTTCAAATTAATCAATAATTTCTCTTCTCTCAACTTCTCAAATACCATACGAATATGCATCATATGCTCATCCAATGTCTTACTAAAGATCAAAATATCATCTAGGTAAACAATGACAAACTTACCCAAAAATTCTTTCAGAACCTCGTTCATGAGCTGCATGAAAGTGCTCGGTGCATTGGTTAGCCCAAAAGGCATGACTAACCACTCATATAGTCCTTTCTTTGTCTTGAAGGTAGTCTACCATTCATCTCCTTCTCTGATCTAAATCTGATGATATCCACTCTTCAGATTTATCTTTGAGAAATACACAGCTCCGCTTAAACAGTCCATAATATCATCCATTCATGGCAATGAAAACCTGTACTTGATTATGATCTTGTTTATTGCCCTAGAATCTATACACATCCTCCATTCTCCATTCTTCTTTGGTGCTAATACTACTGGTACAGCACAGGGACTCAGACTCTCATGGATCAATCCTTTCTATAGCAGTTCATGTACTTGTCTGTTCAACTCCTTACTTTCTGCAGGTGTCATTCTGTGTGCTGCCTTATTAAAAAAACTCACTCCTGGGATCAAGTCCATCTGATGACTGATCTTCCTGACTAGTGGTAATCCATCAGGCATGTTATCAGATACAATATCCTGAAACTCATTCAACAAATCTGCCACTTCTACAGGAACATCTTCTACTTCCTCTTTACCAGCTTTTGGAATTAAAGAAAAACATATATGCTCAGGCCTCATACCATCTAGAAAATTTCTTCCATCAACAAAAGTTATCCTTGCATTACCACATACCTTTTCTTCAGTCTCCTTCAATGGTTTTAGCTTATGTCGCACTCCATCCTTTGTCAGGGAATAGGTATTCGCACGACCATCATGTACAACACATCTGTCAAACTACCATGGTCTACCCAGCAACATATGACATGCATCCATAGATATGATATCACACAATACCTCATCTTGGTATCCACCAATCTTGAACTTCACCAGGCATTGTTCATTGACCACGACCTTGTGGTCATCCTGTACCCAGGCAATCCGATATGGATGTGGGTGTTTCTGTCTCTTGAGCTTCAACTTTGTCACCATCTCTTCTGACACCAAATTGTCAGTGCTTCCACTATCAATAATCACATCACAACATTTACTTTCACACTTGCACCTGGTGTGAAATAGGCTCCTCCTTTGCTCAGGTTCATTCTCACCACTCAACAGGACTCTTCTGTTAATCAACGTTTCTCCTTTTTCAGCATCTTCTGAATTTGATGATCTGGCATCTTCATCTACATGTGCAACTCTGGCCTAGCCTTCATTTCTCCTGTCTGTTCTACCTTGGTGCTGAGGACATTCAAATGCCCTATGACCTTCTTCTCCACAGTGAAAACATGTTCCATGGAAGCCACCTCTTCCAGATCCTTGTCCTCTTCCTCTTCCTCTTTGATCTCTATTATTCTGATCCTGAAAGTGATTGGAATTATTTCCTCACTGATTCTAACTGCTACTGGCCTCATCCTTCTTTTTTGGATCTTCATTTCGGCCACCATATGATCATCCACCAGATCGTCCATTGTGACCTCTTCCATTTTGTCTGCTCTCAAACTTCTTGTTTAGCTTTTCCTCTACTTTTAGGGCAAACTAGTATGCCTCTTCAATACTATTCATTCGAACCAGATTCAGCTCCCCCTGAATGCTTGGCCTTAACCCATTAAGGTATCGGACAACTTTCTCCTTATCAGCTTCTGCATGGCCTGTTCTGATGAGAAGTCGATAGAACTCATCTGTATACTCCTGAACAGATTTTCTTGCTTGCTTCAAACTTTGCATTTTCTTTAGTAGGTCAAGCTCATAATCAACAGGAATGAACTGTCGCTTCAATTTATCCACCATCCGATCCCATCTTGTGATTTTCTCCTTTCCCCTTCTATTTCGCTCCAACTGAATCTCTTGCCACCATATCTTCGCATGACCTTTCAGTCTGGCCTTCACAAATTTGACCCTATCAGGATCCTCAACATCTTCATACTCAAAATATTCCTCACATTCATTGATCCAGTCGATCAATTCTTCTGGGTTAAGATTTCCAGAAAATGTAGGAACCTCAATCTTAGGTCTTTTCCCAATCTTAGAAATGGCCCGAAAAAGTCTTTCTTCCTCCTGGTTCACAATTTTGACTTCTCCTTCTTGATATTCTTCTTCGGCTTCATCCTCACTTTCATCTTTGATATTAAGATTCATTCCTCTATGAATCTATTCTTGTAATGCTCGCACTTGTCTCTGCAGCTCTCTAACCTCAGGTGTCACAGCACTAGCTCTTCCGCCACGTTCTCTTCGTGGAGGCATTTTCATGATGCACGTTGAAACCCTAACCACGGTCCTGGTGCAAACTGCCTCACAGTCGGTGATCTATTTACACACTCAAGAAAACCTACTCTGATACCACTTGATGAAGGGTACTCCCCTTAATACCACAAACACATAACAGAAATAGAGAAACAACAACAATATGCAAGAACAGAAAATTGGCTTCTTATTATCTCCACAAATGTGGAATTACAAACTTTCAGAATTACAATATGCAAAGCCACATGGGCATTCCCTTACAATATTCTATAGGACAAAGCCTTGAACTATTACCCAGATCTACTACCCAGAACTATTCTGAACTGCCTAAGACAATAATACAGCCTTCCTTATATAGACAATTTTTCCACCGCCTGGGAAGGTTCCAGAATTTTAGCCAATAAGGCCGACCAAACTTAGAATTATTTTATTTTACATTTTATTACATCATATTCAGCTCAAGATAACCTTTGAAACCCGAACAGAAATTTTGAAGAAAATTATTTTCGGCCATTTCAGGTGGCCCAACTTCCAAAGACCATAAGTCATCACCAGTTGACCCGATCGGCTATTATAACCCCATTTTAGAAATGCCACAAAGTGCTCTACAGGCTTGACCTGCGCAAGCACCCGTCACCCAAATTTTTGACCTCATTCGGGGCCTCTAAAGCCTTCAAAACTGAGTTCAAAGTTTCTGTACCCTTTTGCCAATACCGAAAATCTTCAATATCTTCCAATATACACTTGATCTGGCAATGAAACTTTACTGGTAGACTTACATGACCAAAATGAACCTCCAGGAAAGAAATCAGATCATTCTGAGCACATACAAAAATTACCAAAAATAGTAACTTTCCATAAATAGCAGCTCTGCACAAAATAGCCCTTATTGAATATAAAAATAGAAATATTTTTGGGTGATGCAAGATTGCTCTTACACCCAGGATGCTCCTGCATCAGTATTTAACACTTGGTGCATGCCCATGCCATAATTCATAGGGTGTCAGATTTGTACCTTTCTTGATATGTACCCAATTAAGAGTGTAGACATCAGTGCTTATAGCTTCTTTCCAGTATTTCTATGCCACATTCTTCTCAATCAACAATGTCCTTGCACAATCCAAGATAGATCTATTTCTCCTTTCTGCTATACCATTCTATGGAGGTGTTCTAGGTGCAAACATCTATCTTTTAATTCCTCTATCATTGCAAAATAGATTAAATTCATTTGATGTAAATTCTCCACCTCGGTGAAATCTAAGAAATTTTAGGTTCCTACTTGTCTCCTTCTAAACCTTAGCCAAATACCACTTAAAAGATTGAAAAGCTTCAGATTTTTCTTTTAGAAACATTACATGCATCATCCTAATGTGATCATCAACAAATAAGATAAAGTATCTAGCACCACAGTAACTTTGTACACCCATAGGTCCACAAAGGTCAGTATGAACCAAATCTAAAATATTTTCAGAAGTAAAGGATTTTCTCTTAAAACTTGACTTTGTCATTTTTCCTAACTAGCATTCCTTGCACATCACATTCTCAAGTTTCTTCAATCTAGGTAGACCTCTTACCTTTTTCTTCTTACTTATCTCTACCATATTGTCAAAGTTAACATGATATAGCCTTTTATGCCATAACCAAATATCATCAATTTGTGCAATTAAACATGTTTCTTCAGATAGGTCAAGATAGAACAAATTACCTCTAGTTTGATCTCCACTTCCCATCAGTTCTCTAGTAGCATTAAATATTTTAGCTTGCTTGTGATGAAATTCCACTCGGTAACTAGTTTTGTTAAGCTGAGCAACACTTAACAAATTATAATTAAGACCTTCAACCCAATATGCATTTTCACAAGATATCTTATCAGTTGGTTTAATCAAACCTTTTCCTCTAACAGGACATGGTGCATCATTACCAAATTTTACACTTTTACCTTTGTAATGATGTAAGGTCTCAAACTTATTTTTGTCACTAGTCATGTGATGTGAAAAACCACTGTCAATAATCCATTTATCATTCTTGTTCACATAGGATATCAATGCAATTTTCTCATCCTCATCAGATTCATCTTTCATTGCAACATAGACTACCTCAATTTCAAAATCATCACTATCAGTGTCAGTTTCTTTTTCAACAATGTAACAAGATTTTTTTACCTTTTCCCTTGTAGTCTTTGTTCCATCAGTAGTTTTTGTCATCTCTTCTATCTTTGTGTTTTCTTTTTCTTTCATCATCTTTATCCTTCCTATTAGGACATCTAGCAGCTATATGACCAACTTTATTACATGCAAAAAATATAATAGGGAGTTTACCTTTATACTTTCATTTTCCCCTTCTCAGTCTTCTAGCCATAAGAGCTTCTAGATCTTCTAGTTCTTCATTAGAAGTGTCATTGTCACCTTCACTTTCACTATCACTTTCACTTTCATTGATGCATCTTTCTTTTTCTTTCTTTTGCTTGTTCAAAACTAGCTATGACTTAAAAGCAGATTCAACATTACCAATGCTTCCAACAATGAAATTAGCATAGTTAGAGAGTTCAAAAGTAGTCAGCTTACCAACCAAACTTTCCAAAGTAAGCACATTAGCAGAGTTACATCTAGATTCTTGAATAGTCGAGATCTTAATAGCATATATAGGACATAGGGTTCTTAATACTTTCCCAATTATAGTTTCATCATCAGTAACCCCATTTTCTCCTCTAATAGCATTCATAACTTCTTTTATTCTACCATAATATTGTGCAATGTTTTCACCTTCTTGCATTCTCATTTCATCAAACTTACCTCTAAGACTCTCAGCCTTTGCTTTCAACACATTCAAGTCACCACCATAGATCCTTGAAAGAGTGTCCCACATATCCTTAGCAGTTGTGCAATCCTTAATGTCCTCAAATTCTAGATAGCTTAGGGCAAATGCAATTTCCAACATTGCCTGATTATGTTCTTGCTTAGCTCTCATTTCTTCGATAGTCAAAGGTGCAATAGGTGAAACATAGATGTTCTCAATGTAGTACTTTGTAGAGTCACCAATACTAGCCAGATGTAGCTTCATCAAGCTTTTCCATATAGGGAAGTTTTCCTTATTTAGCTTTGGTACCTCATTAAACATCCTGATCATTTGCTTCGAGCCCCTTTAAACTTGATTTCTGTCAACACTAATAATAAGCAACAAAGCTCTGATGCCAATTGTTAATATGATTTAGAACAGAGAGGGGGGGGGATGAATCAGTTGTTCTTATGTCTTGATGTATAAAACAAACTTTAAAACTTTTCCTTAAATCAGATCCAATAACCAAAACAAACTCGGTCATCACTGATTCAATAATAGAAACATATAACAATGCATTCTAGTACCCAGCTATAACTTAACTTGTAAAACACATAAATTTTCAAACCAAAACATTCACACAAGTATTAACACCAAGATTTATAGTGGAAACACAATTTGGGAAAAACCACTTTGTAACATGCTACTATTATTTTCACTCTTTTGAAGTGAGCTCGGTTAAAAGCCAACCCTGTCAAAGGTTACAATACACACTGTCAGGTGTGACCCGGTTAAAGGATTTCAATCACCTTGTTAAAAGTGAGCCTAGTCATAGGACTTACATACACTCCATTAGAATGAAACCTTGTTCAAAGGATTTATCATATGACTGTTAGGTCAACCTCTATTAAAATGATTTTGATTGTTACAATGGTTAGAAAGTAGTAGCAATATTTATCTAAAAAATATACAACTCACTTTGCAAATATCAGATCTGATTCCGTACACTAATGCTGGTTTACTAACTTTCAAACTTTTCCATCTCCATCTCTGATCTACTCAGAACTTTTCTTCAAGCAATCACCACAATTCTCCTTCAACCTTTTCTGCTTATACAGTCAATAAAACTTTACTGATCTTCCAACATTCTCTATTCACCCATGCACTTGCATATCCAAATTCTCAGGTTCCCTTAATACTTTCCTCAATTAGGTTAACTCATCTTATGCCGCTCAATCTCATTCATAGATCTTAGAGGTTAGGTCAGATTCATTGAATCTACCTACTTCATGTTCTTCAGCTCCTTTTCTAGAATCATCTCAAATCTCTTAAAGATTTACAATAAAAAAATTTACAGTGCATTTAATGCTTTCAAACAATCAATAAATAAAGTCAACATGTTTTACATAATCCAAGAATTCAACAATGTCAGCTCCAAAATTAAATTCTCTTCAAATATAAAATTGCTGATGCTTGGTCAATACTGTGATCAACTACTCAGTCTTCATGTAGAAAGCTCGGTCATTACTAAAAATGTTTCCTCATCTTATACTGTCTTCCTCGGCAATTAAATGTTGTTCAGTTGACACTAGAATTTTTCTCGGCATATACTAACTTGGTCGACACTAACATTACTCGACTTAAACATGATTTTTCCATTCTTTTCTCTGTCAAGCCTACCAGTTTAGTCTTCAGTCTTACTAGTATAAATAATACATTGTCTCATCATTTTACAACATAGTCAAGTACACTTTGTAGTATCAAGATAACTCAACCTTTCCGTAGGTGCTATTGTTACAAACCTTGCCTAACCCCTTAGCAACACTCAAATAGATATAGTACTTTCCTAGGTAGCAATAGTCTTACCAGTTAAGGTTTGACATCAATGACAATACAACAATTGTTTCAATTGCAGTTTCCAACACAACATATTGTAGCTTTCTAATCATTGATTTTTATAAGGTTTGATTCACTTCAATTGTATCATCTTTCTTTGATAGTTTCTATCTAGTAGCCATAGGTTTACTTACTAGTCTAGATTCCTCCATACTAAAAGTTTTCAGTATCTCCTTGACATACTTAGATTGTGTAATATAGATACCTTTCTTCATCTGATAAACTTGCAAACCAACAAAGAATTTGATCCCTCCAAACATAGACATCTCAAATTTAGTTTGCATCTCATTTAATTTTTTTTGGCATAGTGCATCTTGTCCTCCAAATATGCTATCATCAACAAAGATTTTAGCTAATAATATCCCTTTACCTTTTTAGTCTTTAAGTATAGATTTTTGTTGTCATTTGTTCTTGCAAATCCAATTTTTATCAAGTAATTATGCAATCTCTCATACCATGCTTTGGGGGCTTGTTTCAACCCATACAATGCTTTATGTAGTTTAAAAACCATGTTCTTCTTTCTTGGATCAAAAAATCTTTTTGACTGTTCAATGTATAATTCTTCTTCCACTATTCCATTCAAAAATACAAATTTGACATCCATTTGGTACACTTTGAATCCTTTGTAAGCTGCATATTCAAGTAGAGTTCTCACTCCTTCCAATCTAGCAAGTGGGGAAAATATCTCCCCATAGTCAATGCCTTCTTCCTGTGCATATCCCTTGCATACCAATCTAGCTTCATTCCTTCTGACTTCTCCATGTTCATTCGGTTTATTTCTGAACACCCACTTTGTTCCAATAACATTCTTGTTCTCTAGTCTTGACACTAGTGTCTAGGTTTTCTTCTTTTCTATCTACTCAATTTCTTCATTTATGGCTTGAATCCAATCTTCATTCTCCAAAGAATCTTTCACTATCTTAGGCTCAAACTCACATAACAAGCATGTTTTATCTTTCAACTTACTTATTTTCATGACTCGAGATTCTTTAGCTCCAATGATTTGTTATGGCTTATGATGTCTTCTCACATACTATGCTAATGTAGGATTATATATCCTTTCTTCTTGCTCTTGATCTTCAGGTTCATCTTGTAGATTCTCTTTCTCCTCTCTTGATTTCTCAGCAACATCCTCCTGATGCTTGACATTTACTTGCTGCGACTTGACAAGTTCATGTTGTTGCTCGACATCTTTGATTTTTGGTTCAAGTACATTATTGGCCTCTCCTTCTTCCATGTATACAAAAGACTTGTAATATTTATGTTATTTCTTGCACTCAACTTCATTCTTTTCTACATATTCATCAACTCTAGTATTTTCACTTTCCACAACTTTGTTAGTGTTAGAATTTAAACACGTGTAAGCTTTTCTCTTAGTGGAATATTCTAGGAATATGACTTCATAATTTAAAGTATTTCACATTAGGTGCATAACCATGCCACAATTCAAAGGTGTAGCATTTGTACCTTTCTTTATTTTTACTTGGTTCAAGGTATAAAATGCTATACTTATAGATTCTCTCTAGTACTTTTGTGAAACATTCTTCTCTATCATCTATATTCTAGCACAATCCATAATTGATCTATTTCTTCTCTCTAGTATACAATTCTGTGGAGGTGTCCTTGGTGTAGACATTTTTCTCTTTATTCCTCTATCATTGTAGAATATGTTGAACTCATTTGATATGAAATCTCCTCCTCTGTCAAATCTTAGACATTTCAAGATTTTACCTATTTCTTTCTCAACTTTTTTCAAATACCACTTAAACAACCGAAATGCATCAGATTTTTCTTTCAAGAATGTCACAATCATCATTCTAGAATAGTCATCAATAAACAAAATGAAATATTTATTACCACAATAATTTTGCACACAAATAGGTCCACAAAGGTTAGCATGAACCAATTCCAATATATCATCAAAAGTATATGTCTTGCTCTTGAAACTAGACTTTGTCATTTTTCCCAATTGATATTGTTTACAGATCACATTATTAGGTTTCTTCAATCTTGGAAATCCTATAACTTTTTTCATCTTACTAATGTTTACCAAATTGTCAAAGTTCACAAGACCAACAACCTCTTTTTCCATAACCATACATCATCAAATTGTGCAAACAAACATGTTTCTTCAGATAGGTGTAGATAGAACAAATTACATCTTGTGTGTTCTCCACTTCTAATTAATTCACTAGTGGCATCAAATATTTTAACCTTTTTGTGATGAAACTCAACTCGGTAACCAATACTATTCAAATATGAAACACTTAACAAATTATAGTTAAGACCTTTAACCCAATAAGCATTATCACATCTGATCTTATTTGTCAATCTTTTTGATCATTTTCCCTTCACAAGACATGGTGCATCATTTCCAAACTTAACAATCCTACCTTTTTAATGATTTAAGGTTTCAAACTTACTTTTATCACTAGTCATGTGATGTGAGAAACCACTATCAATTATCTATATATCACCTTTACTCACATATGAAATAAGTGTAGTTTTCTCATCTTCATTAGAATCATCTTTCATAGAAACGTAAACAACTTCTACATCACAATCATTAGATTCACTAGATTCACTATCAATTTCTTCTTCAACAATATAACAAGATTTCTTACCTTTATCCTTGTAATCCTTATACCTTATGTGATCTCTATCATTCCTTTTATCTTTATACTTTCTTTCCCTTCTTTCATCCTTGTCATTCCTATTAGGACATCTTGCTGCAAGATGACCAACTTTGTTACATGAAAAAGAAATAATAAGAAGTTTACCTTTAAATTTTACTTTTCCTCTCGGTAGCCTTCTAGCCATAAGTGCCTCAAGATCATCAAGATCACCATTAGAAGTTTCACTATCACTGTTGTTGTTACTATCACTATTCACACATCTTTCTTTTCCTTTCTTAGACTTATGAAGAACTATTTGAGACTTGAATGTAGATTCAATATTATGAGTAGTGAAATCATCAAAGTTTGACAACTCAAAAGAAGTAAGCCTGCCAACAAGACCTTCCAAAGTTAGGATGTTACTAGGAGTACGTCTTGATTCTTATATTGCAGAAACTCTAATAGAATAGATAGGAAGTAGGGTTCTCAAAACTTTTCTAATAATAGTTTCATCATCAATATTTCCATTAGCTCCTCTAATAGCATTCACTACCTCTTTAACTCTACCACAATATTGAACAATGTTTTCACCTTCTAACATTCTCATTTCATCAAACTTACCTCTCAAGCTTTCATATTTGGATCTCAACACATTTGTGTCCCCACCATAGATAGCTTCTAGTGTGTCCTACAATTGCTTTGCATTAGTACGGTCCTTGATGTCTTGAAATTTAGGATAACTTAGGGCAGATGCAATCTCCAACATTTCCTAGTTGTTTTCTTTCTTTTCCTTCATCTCCTCGGCTGTCATAGGTGCAACAACTGGCACATAATCATGTTCCACATAGTATATCATTGAATCACCAATTCCATCTAGGTGAAATTTCATCAAAATCTGCCATGTAGGGAAGTTCTCCTTGTTCATCTTTGATACCTCCTTTTTGTACATCTTGATCATTAGCTTCAAGTACCTTGAAAATTTCTCCTTACAAGCACCACAAGATCTGATACCAATTGTTAGAATGATTTTAGAATAACTGAGAGGGGGGGGTTAATTAATTATCCTGAGGTCCAGATGTACCAATTCAACTTTTCAACACTTCAACAAACTTAGATATATTCGATAATTCACTCAGTCTCTATAGAATATATCAATAACATAAAACTTGTAGTCCACTGTCCAAAAGTAATCAATTTGCAAAATATAAAACTTTTAACAACACAACATATCAAATAACATTCATACAAGTATGACACCAGGATTTAACATGGAAACCCAATTTGGGAAAAACCACTAGTAACTACCAAATTTTCACTCTTCTGAAGTGAGCTTTGTGAGAATCCAACCCTGTTAAAGGTTACAATAAACATTGTTAGGTGTGACCCTATTAAAGGATTTAATCACCTTGTTAGGAGTGGCCTGGTTAGAGTGATTAAGAACATCCCATTAGCACCTTGATTGAAGGATTTACAAAATGACTGTTAGGTCAACCTTGATTAAAGGATTTTAACAGATACAATGGTTAGAAAGTAACATTAGGTTCTGATTTGAAATATACAACTCACTTTGAAAATAAAGATCCAATAATCTCATATGCTAAGTTATTGACTAACCTTCATTGTCATCTCCATCTCTGATCTACTCGGAAATCCCTTCAAGTAATCACCTCAACTTTGTTGAGCTCTTCACAAATCTTCTCAGCCTTCTTCTTAGGTTTTTCAATCAATAAAATCAACCTCATCCATACTCTACATAACCCACAGTTAGGTCATCTTGTGAGGCCTCACCCCAAGCCTATCATAGCCATTTAGTTCTGCATTTGAGATATACATATTTGATGACTATATTTTGATGCTCTATGGTTTTTACTAGTACTTTATGTTATGATTTTATCACTTTAGTAGTTTGATGCACATTACATTATGATTTGGATGATGATTACTGAGACATCAGTTTGGAACTTACATGTGTGTTTTAATTCTATTTTATGAATTATTATGATGATGAAGTTTAATCGCAATTAAATTATATATGTATGCAATGATTATGATTCAAGTTTAATTTAGTGATGAATTATATATATTCATGATGAGATTTATGTTACTTATAAATGAATGATTGTGCCATGTGAAACTTGGATTTAATTATGATTGATTTCTTGAGGATTATTTGATTATTAATGTTATGAATTTACATGTTTTATTTCCTTGGACTACTGATATTGGACTTGAGTGTGCAGGGAAATAGGCCATGGTAAATTTGGGGAATCATCACAGAGACTAATGTGAAAATCTATTTGAACCAAGGTTGCTTCTAGTGAGAAGCCAAAAATCTCGTTGTAATGTGTTTAATTTGTAAAAGTATGATGCATGAATGTATTTGATTTATTTATTAATTGAAAATGTGTTTTTGTGAGAATTCCCAAGTGGATATTCCACATGGCTTGTGACATGTCTCTTTTTGTTTGTGTCACTTAACACATGTGTGTGTACTTGTGGCCATGACATGTCCACTTGGGGATTGGTTGAACACCAACCTAGCAACGTACCCTTTAGGATCCCCATGTAAATCACTTGGTTAGGGAGCTTGAGGTGTTGTCATATCTTTGAATTTCGAATTTGAGCTTCTTATGGGTTTTTGGGAGGCTTAGAAGGTTCCTAGGGGAGTGTTAGGGCCATTTTTAGCTACCCCACTTGTTATACCATAAGGTAAGGGTCATTTTTCACCATAGGATAACCCTTGGTTGACCAAATGACCCATCCAAAAGTTGGTTTACCAAGATGGACGAAAATCAACTTTTGGGACCAAGTTTTGGAAAGATCACCAGCCACTAAAAAGGTAGTCCTTATCCCACCTTTTTAGCTTACCTTTGTAAGAGACCAAATTTAGAAAACCATGTAAGGGTCTTAGGGAAGACCACCCAATAGGAATGCAATCTTATCCATAGCGGTTTGGGTGGAGGCCTTTTTAGAGGGGACTCTTCTTTTGGAAGAGTTTGACACCCACTCTCTAGATTTGGAGACTTAGCTATTTTGGAGGACCTTGGATAGTGGAAAGCTCTTCATCAACTTTCTTCCATTAGCTTGGATCAAGGTTGGTGGCATTCTTCACTTTGTTGTTTTAGTTTTCATTTTGAGAGGATGAGATCTCTTGTATGTTATTTTCTTGTATGCAAAATTTAGTTATTATTCCTCTTGTAGTGTATGTGTTGTGAGCTTGATATTTTTGTGATAATGGAGGATTTGTGATTCTTTAGTTGTTGTAGTTTTATTTTCTTGTGTTGTGAAAGTGTAGTTCTTTGTAGATGTTATGAGAATAATGAGCTTATTGTTGAGCATGATTTCTTGTATTGTAAATGTGTAGTTTCATTGTTGTTCTTGAAGTTTTCTTTTATGTGTTGTAGTGTTTTGTTGAGGGAGTTCTCAAGGCCATACTCACCCTTGGGAGGGAAGAGTATCCTTGAGGGTGAAGGGATTTTTGGGACATTCAAGGGTGTAGAGTCTCTCCTTGGATAGGAGAGAGATGAAACATGGATGTATGGGCTCCATGTAGCCATCTCTATTTTATGTTTTGTATATTGGGGGTCATAAGGAGTTTGTGGAGATTGTGTTTGTGGAGAGAGATATATGATGAGGAAGCCAAGTGATGGCTTAGCTCTCATCAAGAGATGTGCTTTCTCCTCTTGAATTTGGTTCCACCTTCACCCTATTTGAGTCATGTTGAGACTCTTGTGATAACCTTGGAAGGGAGATTTCTTGTGATTTATGTTTTATGTTGTTGTGTTTGTGGGTTTGCATGAGTGTTCTCCTTGTCTTTGTGATGTTTTCACTAGCTTGGGGGTGGCTTCATAGAAGCCTAGATTGGGAGGTGAGCACTCCTTGGCCTATGGATTTTGTATTGTAGGAATTTGGAGCCTTTGAAGACTTCATGGTTGAAGTTGATATCTTGAAGAGTTGTTGATATTTCATTTTTGAGTTGGAACACTTTTGTATTGTGTTTAAAGTCATTGTAAGGATATCTTGTGACATCCATGAATTCAATGTATTTTGTAATGGAGTATCACTCCAAGTTTTGTGATTATATCAAGTGGTGTTGTATCAAGTTGAAGAAATGAATAACCTTCCTTTGATAGATTTATGGTTATATGAAAATATAGTATATTGTTCAAGGAAGTTTTGTGTATTCATGTTTTATACAATGAGAAATATACAATGTATTTGTTTAAAAAATGAGATTGTATTAATGATTATTAGTTTTCCTTGAGTTCTTTGAAATGGTCATTGAGAAATATTAATGTTAGTATTGTTGTTAATGTATTATGAATAATGTAAGGAAAAGATTACAAAATTTTGTTGTAGAAATCTCTTTAGTAATTTGAAGCATTATTATGTGAAGTAGTAATCCATGTTCATGATCAAGTATTGAAATAAGTAAGCTTACAATTTCATAGTTTAGTTGTTACTTTTGATAAAATTTTATGTTACAAACATAGTTGAATTTATGGTTGAAGGAATAAATTCCAATCATCCTATGTATACAAAAAGAACTAGACTAAATCTAATATACTCCTAAGCACTTAGAGAAAGAAATAATAATAAAAGAGTATCCTATGCAAGCAAAGTAACTAGACAAAAAAACAAGTTAAAACACAAAAGGAAATGTCAAAAAAAGACCTATAGGTCTCTGGAAAATGTATGAGAAAAAAATTCCCATACATTTTCCTACCATAGTCAATATTTTATTATACTACTCATCCACTTGTACACAACAAAAATAAACTATCCTACCTTAATGAGACATGTCAACTTGGGGGACCCACTTGGGTCCCCACCCCAAATGAAGCCTCATAAAGGCTATATAAAAAAGGCAGTATAGCCTATAACAAAAAAATATATATAAATTCACTTATTATGCCTTTTGTTTATTATTCCCACGTTGGTGGACTTTTTAAAATAAATGTATATATTAACAAGGAACTTTTTAAAAAAATGTCTTGTAGAAAAAAAAAATATAAAATGAAATAGTTTAAAAAAAAATTTAAATGTTTTAAAAAAAATTTTAAATTATAAAGGGGGGGAAGGACGTGTGGACCCCACATCCATGGGAACACGGCCTCCCACAACCCCGTCCCACCAGTGGCAAGACTGTTGTTGCACGACAGCAGACCCTGCCACGGCAGGACTGCTGCTGCATGGCAGCAGGCCCTACTGCTGGCAGTGGGCCCCACACTTGCGCGTAGTCCCAATTCAATGGGACTTAAAACAAATTTTCGCATATGAATTTTTTATTAATGTTTATTTTATAATATATTAATACTAATAATTAATATTAATATTATTATTTAATATAAATAATTTTTAAATTAATTATTATTTATATTGAATAATGTTATTAATATTAATTAATATATATAATAATAATTATTTGTAAATTTTATTATTTAATAATTGTGTTAATTAATATATAATTAACATAATTATTATTTAATTATTTTATGTTTTAATAAATGTATTAATTGGTAAATTAATACATTGATTATCACTTAACAATATATTTATTTACTCGTTTAAGTGATATTTAATAATTGTAATAATTATTAAATACCTATAAGTAATACAATTATTACTTGCAAAAAAAAGAAGTTATGTTGACTTTTGATTTTATAAAAGGGTTGAACGAATGTTTTTGATGGATGAGAATTGGCTTATTAGATTCCCATGAAATGTTATTTCGTCACCTTAATAATTAAAACTTAATAATCTAATGTAGTGCAATATTGACTTTTGGCCTAATTAAAGATTTTAGTGTAACTAGGAAACCTAGTTGTTGTTGGAAATATAGATGCAGTAACTGAGAGGGGGGGGGGTGAATCAGTTAACCACAAAAATATTACCACTGATCCCTTAGATATCTTAATAAATTATTTACTGTTGGCACTCGGTAAACATACAGAGAAATGTTGAAATTTGATCTTTGAAGTGTGTAATAATTAAACTATTCTTAAGCATTCATCACTGATTAACATACATGAATAAAGAAAATAACATGAACACAAGAGACACCAGATTCACTGTGGAAACCCAATATGGGAAAAACCACCAATGTAACTAGTTACTATTTTTCACTTTTCTGAAGTGATGCTCGGTTAGAAGCCAACCCGGTAAAAGGTTACAAAACACACCGTTAGGTGTGACCTTGTTAGAGGATTTAATCACCCTGCTAGGAGTGGCCTTGTAAGAGGTCTTGAAACAATTCAATAGAACTGTCACCTTGTTAGAGGATTTACAAAATGGTTGTTAAACCAATTCAATTAAGAGATTTTGATATCACTGCTACAATTGTAAGAGAGTAACAATGAAATGACCTGCAACTGAATTGTTGATTATAGATCTCTGTTCTGCTTCACTAGATCCTTACTGATCAAATAAATCTTTGCTGCTCCTCAAGGATATCTAACCATCCTTCAAAATTAGCACATACCTTTCTTCAAAATGATTTTTGCATGCTGTATGTCTTATTCACCACTTGACCTTCTATATATATATACCATTCTAATTAACATTTAGATTGTCAAGTCGGCACTAATAATTATTACAAAAGTCAGCTGGGATAAACCAACTGTAATAACAAAATCCTTTGAAGAGCTGACCTTGCTTGGTAAACATTAATCCTGAAAAGATTTCCTTTGGTGACCGAGTGAACTCGGTAACCACAGCGAATTCTGCAACATCCTTCGGAGACCGAGTGAGCTTGGTAACCACTAATTTTCCTTCGATAACTGAGGAGGCTCAGTTAACACTATTTTCTATCATGTTTCCTTTTGACACCTGAGAGATCTTGGTAGACACTAAAAACCACCTAGCTGACCGACTGAGCTCGGTAGACACTGAGAACCTCCTAGCTGACCGATTGAGATCGATAGACACTGAGAATGATAATTGATATGACATTTGTGTGACATCAAAGACAACACATAGCTAATCCAACAATGTCCTTCAAATAATTGTATCCAACAATCTCCCTCTTTGGCAGTGATGGCAACACAACATGTCATAGCACAATGAAATTTCACAGAGAAACCTAGAGTAAGAAACATATCCTTAGCTTCATTCTGATTCCCATCATCTTCAAACTTCTTTCTGATTGAGTACTCTCCCTCTTAACTTCTCAAGTTATTCTCCTTATAAATTTCTTGGAATGACATAAAACTCTCCCTCTTTGAAAACACATGCCAAAGACAACTTACATAGTTTTGGTGAATATCAATGTACCTTATGTACTGATTCATATGCAATGATTCCCTGACTATGCTACATCAACTGATTGATCTTCAACATGTTCTGGTTGATGCATCACTAAAACTTTATTTAGTGAACCTCGGATAGGGGAGTGACCCCTAACTTGCCTCTTAGATACAAGAATGCATCCTTAGGTAGTGGCTTGGTGAAGATATCTACAATTTGTTCTTTTGTATGAATATATTTCATTCTGATTTCCTTGTCCTGCACCAATTCTCTGACAAAGTGATATTTTATAGCAATGTGCTTGGTTTTGGAATGCATTACTGGATTCTTTGAAATATTTATTGCACTTGTATTGTCACAAAACATAACAACTGGTTCTTTGATCTCAACCTTCATGTCTTCTAAAAACTGTTTAAACCATACAATATTAGAGCAGTTTACTACTGCAGCAACATATTCTGCTTCTGCTGTGGATTGGGATGTGCAGTTTTGCTTTTTACTAGTCCAAGATACTAACCTCTTGCCAAGAAAGAATGCTCCACCACTTGTAATCTTTCTATCATCAATGTTTCCTACCCAATCAGCATCAGTAAACACTTTTAAATCCATATTGCCTCCAAATTTATACCACAAGCCATAATCTTCAGTTCCCCTTAAATACCTCAAGATTCTTTTAATTGCCATCATGTGATTTTCTCTGGGTTTAGCTAAGAATCTTGCCACTATACCAACTACTAAGGCAATATCAGGCCTTGTGTGCACTACATACTATAATTTTCCAATCATTGATTTGTATAAGGTCTGATCTACTTCTTTTGAATCATCATCTTTGGTAAGATTCAGTCCAGTACACATGGGTGTACCAATTGATTTTGAATCTTCCATACCAAATTTCTTAAGTATTTCCCTGATATATTTAGACTGAGTAATGTAGATACCATTTTTGTTCTTCTGAATCTGAAGTACAACAAACTTTTTTATCTGACCAAACATAGACATTTCAAATTCTTTGTTCATATGCTCTGAAAATTCTTTGCACTGATTATCATTTCCTGTAAACACAGTATCATCCACAAATATTTCTACCAAAATAATTTTGTTATCTGATCCTTCTTTGATGTATAAATTATTGTTGTCATTAGCTCTTTTGAAATCAATCTGAGTAAGATAGTTATGTAATCTTTCATACCATGCTCTAGGAGCTTGTTTCAGACCATACAATGCTTTGTGTAATTTGTAGACCATATCCCTTTTGTCTGGATCAATAAAACCTTCAGGTTGCTCAATGTAGACTTCTTCCTCAAGAATACCATTGAGAAATGCAAATTTTATATCCATCTGATATACCTTAAATCCTTTATGTGCTACATATGCAAGTAAAGTCCTCACACCTTCTAATCTTGCAACAAGAGAAAAAGTCTCTCCATAATCTATTCATTCTTCTTGAGAATATCCTTTGCATACCAATCTTGCTTTGTTTCTTGATACTTGACCATCTTCATTCAACTTATTTCTGAATACCCATTTTGTCCCAATTACATTTTTATCTTTAGGCCTAGGTACAAGAGTCCATGTCTTATTTTTCTCTATTTGCTCTATTTCTTCATTCATAGCCTCAATCTAACTTTCATTTTCCAATGCATCTTTGACATTTTTAGGTTCAAAATCAGCAAATAAACATGTACCTTTTAGTTTACTTCTTGTCATAGTACCATCTGATTTGTTTCCAATAATCTGATCTGGTGTATGATGCTTCCTGACGTACTTGGCCAATACAGGTTCCTTGCTTCTTGAATGAGTTAGATTTTCATCTTATTCATCTTCAGGTTCAGGTTGCTTGGGCTTGGTAGATACTTGCTCAGTAGCTTCAGACTGAGACTCGGTACTTTGTGACTCAGTCTGAACTTCTTCTTGTGACTCGGTTATTGTACTGGGCTTGGTAGATGTAGTTTCCTTATTGACAGATGTGTCTGGCAATGTATCAGGTTTGATGTAAACAAATCTTCTGTAATCCTCTGGTTCCTTTTTGCTTTCTTCTTCAGTCTTTTTTTCAAACTCATCAATTCTCACATGTGCACTTTCTATGATTTTGTGAGTAGACAAATTTAGACATCTATATGCCTTACTTTTGTAAGAATATCCCAAAAATATTCCTTCATCACTTTTTACATCAAATTTTCCTTTTCTAGATTCTTTTAAGATGTAACATTTACTACCAAATACTTTTAGGTAACTTACATTTGGTTTGTAGCCATACCATAGCTCATAAGGAGTCTTGAATGTGTCTTTTCTCAGCTGTACTCAGTTCAAGGTATGAACTGTAGTGCTGATAGCTTCCTTCCAGTATTTCATAGCAATGTTATTTTCAATCATTAGAGTCCTTACACAGTCCATGATAGATATGTTCCTTCTTTCAGCTATTCCATTCTACTCAGGAGTTCTCAGGGCTGATACCTGTCTTTTGATTCCTCTTTCAATGCAAAAATTATTGAATTCATGGGAGATGAATTCACCACCTCTGTCTGATCTCAAGCATTTTATTCTTTTTCCTGTTTCCTTTTCTACTCTTGCTAAATACCATTTGAACTTCTCAAATGCTTCTGACTTTTCTCTTAAATACATAACAGTCATCATTCTAGAGTAATCATCAACAAAGAGAATAAAGAATTTTTCTCCAGTATAGCTCTCAATTCCAATAGGTCCACATAAATTAGTATGCACAATTTCCAAAATATCTTTAGACTGATAGTTTTTACTTTTAAAACTAGACTTTCCCATTTTACCAATTTGACAATTCTTGCATAGACCAACATCAGGTTTCTTCAAAGTAGGAATGCCTCTTACTTTATTGAATTTGCTTATTTTCATCATGTTATCAAAATTTACATGACATAACCTTTTGTGCCATAACCAACTCTCTTCAATTTGAGCAATAAAACATGAGTATTCACCAAGATCAAGATAAAACAGGTTACCTTTGGTTTGTTTGCCTGATCCTATCAGTTTTCCTTTGTCATCTAGTAGTCTTGCTTTGCCATTTATGAATTCAACTTTGAATCCAATGTTAATTAGTTGTGCTACACTTAGAAGATTATGCTTTAGTCCTTCAACCCAATATGCATTATCACATATAAGTTCTTTGTTTAATGAAATTCATCCTTTTCCTTTTATACAACAAGGTTCATTGTTTCCAAACCTTACATTACCACCATCAAAGTTTTCAAAGTGTTCAAACTTAGTCCTGTCACTAGTCATATGATGTGAACATCCATTGTCTATAATCCATGTATCATTCTTGCTTATATGAGAGATAAGTGCCATCTCATCTTCATCATTATCAGATTCATCTTTTACAGCAATGAAAACAATTTCTTCTTCACTATCATCCAAATCTTTAGCTAAAAAACATGTTTTCTTACCTTTATCCTTGAATGATTTGAAATTCTTCTTGCCATTGTACTTGTAACCTTTCTTCTCATCTTTTATTTTCTTGTTTGGGCACCTAGCTACAATATGACCAATTTCTTCACATGAAAAATCGATTAAGGGAGTTTTACCTTTGTATTTTCCTTTGCCTCTTGAATATTTCTTTGCAAGTAATGCTTCAATAACTTCAAGATCACTATCAGAACTTTCCTCTGATTCATCTTCACTTTCTGATTGGATTTTCTTCCCTTTCTTGAGTGAAAGCTTGGCCTCAAAAGCTGAATCAATATTTTTAGAAGTTGGAACATAGTTGTCATAGTTATCTAGTTCAAAGGCTGTCAATCTTCCAACTAAGGTATCCAAAGTTATATTGTGATTTTCTTCACATCTTCTTTCTTGAATAGCAGAAACTCTTATTGCATAAATAGGAAGTAATGTTCTAAGAACCTTACTTATAACAGTTTCATCATCAATTTTTCCTCTAGAAGCTCTGATTGCACTAACACTTGTCTTGATCCTTTCAACATATTTTGCAATGTTTTCTTCTTCTCTCATTTTCATCTGATCAAATTGTCCTCTTAGGATTTCTGCTTTGGCTCTCTTCACATTGTCATCGCCACCATAGATTTTCTTCAGCTTGTTCCACATTTCATGAGCAATTGTGCAGTCTTTGATTTCATCAAATTCTTCATAGCTAAGAGCTGATGCAATGTCTATCATCATAGTGTTATGGTTCTTCTTCTCTACAATGTCTTCAATAGTTAATGTGCCAGTAGGAATTGTATATTCTTGATCAATATATTTGCATCCTGAATCACCAATGGAAGACAAATGAAGTCTCATGAGACCTTGCCATGCTGAAAAGTTATTTCTATTAAGCATTGGAATTTCTCTTTTGTAAGACATCTTGATCTTTAGCTTAGGTCCTTGAAACCCTTCCTGCAAGCACCAAAAGCTCTGATACCAATTGTTGGAAATATAGATGCAGTAATTGAGAGGGGGGGGGGGGGGGGGGGGGGTGAATCAGTTAACCACAAAAATATTACCACTGATCCCTTAGATATCTTAATAAATTATTTACTGTTGCCACTCGGTAAACATACAGAGAAATGCTGAAATTTGATCTTTGAAGTGTGTAATAATTAAACTGTTCTTAAGCATTCATCACTGATTAACATACATGAATAAAGAAAATAACATGAACATAAGAGACACTAGATTTATCGTGGAAAATCAATATGGGAAAAACCACCAATGTAACTAGTTACTATTTTTCACTCTTCTGAAGTGATGCCCAGTTAGAAGCCAACCCGGTAAAAGGTTACAAAACACACTGTTAGGTGTGACCTTGTTAGAGAATTTAATCACCCTGCTAGGAGTGGCCTTGTAAGAGGTCTTGAAACAATTTAATAGAACTGTCACCTTGTTAGAGGATTTACAAAATGGTTGTTAAACCAACTCGGTTAAGAGATTTTGATATCACTGCTACAATTGTAAGAGAGTAACAATGAAATGACCTGCAACTGAATTGCTGATTATAGATCTCTGTTTTGCTTCACTAGATCCTTACTGATCAAATAAATCTTTGCTGCTCCTCAAGGATATCTAACCATCCTTCAAAATTTTCACATACCTTTCTTCAAAATGATTTTTGCATGCTATATGTCTTATTCACCACTTGAACTTCTATATATATATATATATACCATTCTAATTAACATTTAGATTGTCAAGTCAACACTAATAATTATTACAACAGTCGGCTGGGATAAACCAACTGTAATAACAAAATCCTTTGAAGAGCTGACCTTGCTCGGTAAACATTAATCCTGAAAAGATTTCCTTCGGTGACCGAGTGAACTCGGTAACCACAATGAATTTTGTAACATCCTTTGGAGACCGAGTGAGCTCGGTAACCACTAATTTTCCTTTGATAACCGAGGAGGCTCAGTTAACACTATTTTCTATCATGTTTCCTTTTGACACCCGAGAGATCTCGGTAGACACTAAAAACTGCCTAGCTGACCGACTGAGCTCGGTAGACAATGAGAATGATAATTGATATGACATTTGTGTGACATCAAAGACAACACATAGCTAATCCAACAATATCCTTTAGACAATTGTATCCAACAGTTGTGCCTCGGGGGAAATATTTTCTTGACCTAGTAGTTTAAAATTAACTAACATATAAAATGGATCCCTCATTGTGCTATACTCCTCTTTCTTAAGGTTTATGTATTAAGTCTTCTCAGGATCAACTATACAACTATGGTCAATTGTTATCTTTGAAACATAAACTCATATACCTTTAAAAAAAAATTTGGTGTGTTTTAGTGTGAGTTTTTATGGGCATGACACATCTTTATACCTCCTTGATTAGGTAGATTAATATTTTTTCACTTAATCTCTTCCGTAGATCTTGGGTTTAGGTCAAATTCATCGAATTCTTCCATCATTTTGTTCACCTCCATATCCTTCTAGATACTTCTCAAAAATTCTCCTTAAATCCATAAGAAAATGGTTTACCATGCATTAAATTCTCCAGGTCATTCATCTTTAATGTCAACACATTTTATGTATCCCAAGAATTCAACTATGTCGATTGGGAATCTCAATTCCTTCACAAACTGTAAATTACTGACACTCAGTCAATACTGTGTTCATCTACTCGGTCATCACTGGATAGATTGGTCATCACTAAAACTATTCTTCTCCTTAAATATTGTCCTCACTTGTTTAATTCTTTGATACTCGACAATTACTGATGCTCGGTCAACACTAAAATTTACTTGGCTTATACTAGCACTTAGTCGACACTAGCATCACTCAATTTAAACTGAATTTCCTCTCTTTTGCTCAATTAAGCCTATGCTTCCAGAATTTCTTTCCTCATTTCTTCTATACTTCAAATCAATTGACTTCTTCACTTAGTATTAAAGATAAACAAAACATTACCTTGTTAATGTGCTAACTAATCCAATACCCATTTTAGTATCTCATAACTCAACCTTTCACTAGGTCCTCTTGTTATCTCCTCTTTTCAAATCCTCTTCATCAAATAAAAGATATGTTACATTATTAGATAGCAACTATCTCACTAGTTAAGGTTTGATATCAATGATAATATAACAATTTTTTCATTTTTAGTTTCCAACATATATGACATAGATAAATGATAACTATGATATTTGCATTTAAATGTTAGTTATTTGTGATATTTTTATTATGATTCAATTATGTAGGTTGTGATATTTCTATTAGGATTCAATTATGTAGGTTGTGATGACCATTCTTTAAAGGGTGATAGACCAATGGAAGAGAAATTTCTTTACAAGAAGAAGGATGGTGGTTTGATTCCATCGTGCCTTAATACGAATAAATTAATGACTAAATATACAACTAAATTCATCAATAAATATATAATTAAAGTAATGACTAAATATATGACTAAAGTAATGAATAAATATATGAGTAAATTAATGACCAAATATATCACTAAATTTATGACTCAATAAATCACTACCATGACTAAATAAATAACTAAATTAATGATTAAATTAATGACTATATCAATGACCAAATCAATGACTATATCAATGACTAGATAAATGACTAAAATAGTTTAGTCATAAATTTGGTCACATTATAAATGATTGCAAATAAACTACTAATAGTCACATGACTAAGTTTAGTCATTTGTATGCAATTTTTAGTAGTATATTTAGTCACATATTGTTGTTTTTTTACTAGTGGTGGTATCCTAAGGATAATAACTTCACCTTATGTACATATATAGATTCTAACTGGGAAGGTCATGTTGATGATAGAAGAGGACAAGTAGTGGCACATTATTTTTGTGAAGTAGGTTGGTCTCATGGATGAGAAAGAAGGAGAACTCAGTTTCTTTATCTAGTGCAGAGGAAGAATATAACGTTGTTGCTAACAATTATACTCAAAGTATTTAGATGAAACAAATGCTATCTAATATTGAAATTATTTTTGATGAACCTATTGTTATTTACTATGATAATTATAGTGCCATAAATATTTCCAAGAATCCACTACAACATGCCAAGATAAAACACATATTGATCAAACATCATTATCTGAGAAAGAAACTGAATAGAAAGGAAGTGAGATTCGAGTATGTGTCTACAAAGAAGAAGATATAAGAAATATTCAAAAATCCACTACCTAAGGATATATTTGAGTATCTTAGAGGAAATATAGGGATACAATATTCCCTCTTAATCAGAACTAAGATGCAAGAGATTGCATCAGTCTAGTATTCTCTAAAGAATAATATTGCAATTGGATTCATGTATGGAGGATGCTACTTATGGGGAGTCATGAGAATGGTCAAGTAAACATGTTTGAAGAGACGTACAAGAAATTAGGTTCTAACTACTAATCAAGAATCTAAGCATTAATATGTTAAAGGGGGAGAGAGAAATAAGATGTGAAAAACAATCAAGGAAAACACAATTAGGGAGAGAGATATTTGATGTGAACAATATTTAGGTATGAAGGTCAAGAGAATATGTGAAGAAGAGAATAGAAGAAATTGAAAGTTTATATAC
Source organism: Chamaecyparis obtusa (assembly GCA_027943335.1). Lineage (NCBI taxonomy): Eukaryota > Viridiplantae > Streptophyta > Pinopsida > Cupressales > Cupressaceae > Chamaecyparis > Chamaecyparis obtusa. Next base: position 362,486 of record BSBK01008830.1, read on the forward strand.
TTGCACATAAGAAAGAGTTTTAGTCAAGAAGATTAGTATACATACAATAGGGAGAAATAGATGGAGATAAGAGTATGCAATCAAAATGGAACCAAGGAGAGCTTGTGACCAGGGGGATAAGAGTCAGAATGAAGGTGCAAAAATGGAGAGCAGTTAGAGAGACTCCATAAGATATTATGGATACTATTAGTTTCTAATTACATTTTTTTCCCATCACATATTTTGATCAATCCCAAAGAGGGATATTTTTGGAAATTTGGATGTGTTTTCATTGATTTTAACATGTCTAATATAATGTTTGGATGTCTATTGTGTTCTTTGGATGTTTTGATAACTATTATGTAATTTATGTGTCAGATATATAGTTTTTATAGTAATCTAGTATGTTCTGATGAATGGAAAAGGAAGGTTACTAAAGATGAGGAGTTTCACACATCAAGAGATGATATAGAGGATGTCTACATGGTTCATGGAAAGTTTGAGTTGATGAAATGGTGATTTTTTTACTTATGGGGTTACAGATGAAGATTGGTTATCTTGTTGATGACCAATATTATAGTGTTATAGAGTTGCAGAGATTGGTTCCATACACGTTCTCAAGGTGAGATCTTTGGTTGTGCAACTGGGAATGTGTTCAAGACATAGAAATGTATCTACCATTCAAAAGGTTTGTGATTATGATGACTTGTAAGGAAGTTACAAGCAATTTGGTTGAGGGTAATAGTGTTCTTGAAGTTTATCATAAGGAGCTAATAGATCCACTGGGTGTGATGGATTTGATTATTTTTTTAAGATTCATGATTTCTTAGGATAATCTAGGATTATGTCCCTGATGAGTTGGTAGTTTACATTGATCAAGGTGACCAAGTTCAATGGATTTAAGTTATCTTTTTGAGTCCTTGGCTGACATGTCATGATAAGTTAATAAAATGGTTCATGTGAGATTGGTAAAATGTTTTAGGGTTATGGTGATGATATCAAGGTTATCTTAATAGATCTAAGTAATAATTTGGAAGCAGGAAATGATCCCAATGGTTGATTACGGCACCAAGATTTTAATGTTTGAGGATTAGGTTGTTCTAACCTATTTCTTGATAAATATGGTGAATTAGGGTTTGATTTGAGTTGCCATGTGTTTGCACCAATTTTTGGAGGATTGCGGATGCAAGAGGTTGATAGTGAAGAAATTTTACAAATCTACTAGGGGTTGGATTTCTCATCTAGATGTGGCATAGAGAACTGTAGTAAGGGATTTGATTGTACTAGAATATAATTGACCAAGGCATAAGTAGATGTTATCATAAAGTTCATGGATTCTTAGATTAGTGTCTGAATTGTGATTGTAAGTCATTGAGACTTCCTTAGGATGCATGCCCAAGGAAAATTGAGTAGTGAGCTGTAGGAAATGTTATTGAAGCATGTACATTCTTTATATTGTAAAAAGTCCATACTTCTAACAAGGTATTGGTCTTATTGTGGGTTTTAGTCCCACCGTGGTTTTCACTCTAATTTTGGTTTCCATAATAAAAATATTTGTGTTATGTGGTGTTGTTGTTTTTTGATTTGTGTTTACATGCTTTACATTCTACATATCAATAATAAGAGTTTAACTAGTCAAGGCTTTCGTATTTTAAGGGTTTAAGGGTTTGAAGGTTTAAGTATTTTTGGGAGCAACTAATTCACCCCCCCTCTCAATTTATTGCTTCCTATTTCCTATAGCTTCAACTTCTTATTCTTAGAGCATTGTAAGTGTAAATATCTTGATTTTATCATCAAAGTTTAGAGTTTGTCGATTTCAAAAAAGAAAGTGGTACCTTAAGACCCTTTTTTGGTCCCCTATCTTGGTGGATTTATCCACCATCGCATTCATGTGACACTTGAATCCTTTTCTCTCCTATTATTTAGGAATCATGAATAGAATATTATTTTATCTTATATTTTTAAGCATAAGAACAAGATAATATTGAAAGAATGAAGTGTTGATTGATGCAAAGATATGAAGATATAAGGGTATGATGATAATGATAATAATATGGTGGCTAGAATGAAAGTGTTCTCCAAATCGAAAGTAAGCTAGAATGAATAAAGTACTTGGGGGGGTTAAATGAAAGGAGAAAATGTTGTTTTATAAAAGTCTTTATAAAAATCAAGGTTTGAGATTAAAAGGTGGAAGAATGAATTGCCAAGATAAGTGAGTAGGTAAGGATAACAAGAGAAATAATGAGAATAAGGAGATTTAGAGGTTAATATAAATGGAGGAATGAGGTTGAGTGGTAGGTAAGCATTGTTGACTTATGCTAACACATCACTATATTTATAGAACCTAAACACATTTGGTGGAAAACTACAAATGAAGAGATAAGTGACATTGGTCACATGCCTATGAATTTAGAGTTGATCTACGAGGATAAAAATAATTGGCTAAGATAAAAAGCTAGGATCATTAATAAATTAAATAAATAAATATATTTATTCAATAAATAGTAGAAAATATAAAGTGAAATTAGATAATTAAATATATAAATATTTATTTAATCATAGGATAGAAGATTTTAATGAATTAGATAAATAAAAAAATATTTATTTAAATAATAGAGGAAAAGGCTAATTGATTAATAAATAGTAAATATCTATTTAATTAATAGAGGATTTTTGATAAAATAATTAAATAATAATAAATATTTATTTAATCATACAAGGACACTTTTAGGTGTCTACACCTAGGTTTTCCATATATACTTAATGTTTAGGGGTGAAATGGGTGCTAATGAATTTAATGATATAAACTATGTGAGATGAATTCATTAACTAACTACTTCCACACTAACATTCAAAATACATGAGAAAGAGGGGCTTCCAGACATAACTCTCAATATAACCCAAGTTAGAATAGAAATACCCAAGGAGATACATGGATGCCAATGCTAAACCCAAATTATATTAAGGTAGTATGCAAGAAAATCCTCTTTCATGTAATGTAGTATTTGATTAAGGATGTGTAAATTCAAAAGTACAATTGAACCACTTGATTTAATGAGGGAAATAAGATAGATCTAGATGCTAAATGTAAGAAATCAACCCAATTAAGATGTGAAAATAGGTCTATATTAAGAAATGAAATGAATGATAAAGTAATCACCTTGAAATGTGTAGAGGAATGTGCATTTTTTCTCTAAAAACTATGGATTTGAACCTGTTGGTGTCCAAAATGTTAGAAAGTAAAGATCCCCAAGATAATTGAGAGGGGGGGGTGAATTAGTTATCAGATAATTTAACCATTCAATAGATTTAAACAATATAAGTAATGTACTGATCAACCATAGAAAGATAAGCATACACTATTGCACAATAACACAAGATATGTTGACTAGGGAACCTCTTGAAAAGAGTAAACCCCGGTGGGAATGATGCCCACAAAATGATGCACTAATATGAAAGTTCCTTTTTAGAGGATGGACCCTATTAGGAGTCTTATGAAATACATTCAGTACATATAAATCCTTGTTAGGAGATTTTGAATCCCTATTAAAAGATTCTAACCCGGTTAAGAGTTTATGGAAGACAGAAGGACCCACTGCCCAAATAGCTTCAAGGCAAGATCTTTGAACCCACTGTCCAAAAGATCTTAGAATTATTCAATAGAATAATATGAAATATATTACCTCCTTCACACTATGCCAAAACTTCATTCTCTGCTACACAAGATCATAATTCCAGATCTCTGTACTCACAAGTCTTCCTTCATCACTGAATTAGCTATTTTCTTCACTTCATGCATATATTCACATCCCAATCTTCATAGTACACCTTACAACAAGGAAAAAATTCCTTATTATATACCAAACTCAAATAATTACAAATGAGTCGGTCCTCAATTATAAAATAATAAATTCTACATGCTACACACAGAATTCACATAAAACTGTCAGCTTCCAGATACTGTAACTTTCTCCAAACATATCCTCCAAGTTTGCACCATGAACCACATCATCATTAATGAGTCTCCAACATCCTTTTAACTACACAAAATCAAATTCCTTCCCAGCTAAGAGATATCCTCCAATTTTTGAACATCGCTTCACAGAAACACCGTCTAAACACTGCTTTCACCAAAATGCTCATAACTCTCACAAATGAATGAATTTCTTTTTGCGTTGTTAACCATAGGTTAATAACACACCAAAAAATATACCATCAACTACACAAAATCCAATCTATAATACAACATGTGTGCAAAACAAAATTGTACCTACTTTCCTGCTAATATCCAAAATATCACTGTGTTGACATCAATGACAATCCAAGTCATGAATGCAACAACAACTGCTACAGAATGAATACCAAAATACTTTTCATTCATTCCTAACAATCTCCCCCATTTGCATTGATGGCAACATAGATGAAAAACATCCAATGTTCTAAAAATCCAATACTGCAACATCACTGCGAAATATCAAATCAAATCTTGCTTCGTTTTCCTATTCAGCTCTCTCATACAATCCACAATGTTTTTCATGTATATCTCTCCCCCATTGACATCAATGACAAAAATTCCATCACTAAGTCAACAACAAATTAATGTCAAAAGACACTTTTCAGAAAAATACAATAACAAGAGTCCTCATGACTCAGCTCATAAACTCCCCCATAGAGGAAGTTCCAACATCCAATCCAGAAGAAAGATAGGGCTCATATACCACTAGACGGATGCAATCATCTGCATCAATTCTCAAAAATAGGTTGGGGCATAACCCCAAGCATACCTCTCAGATACACAAATGTATCCTTAGGTAAAGGCTTTGTAAATATATCTTCTATCTGCTCCTTTGTACTTATGTACTCCAATCTTACTTCTTTTTCTGCAACTTTCTCTCTTACAACATGATATTTGATCTCAATATGTTTAGTCTTAGAATGTAAAATAGGATTTTTTGACATACTCATTGTACTGGTGTTATCACAATGTATAACAACAGGCTCATCAAACTTTATTCCAATATCCTTCAACATCTGCTTCATCCAAATAATTTGATTACAATTATTTGCTGCTGCAACATATTCTACTTCTGCTATGCCTTGTGAAGTACAATTCTACTTCTTACTTAGCCAAGAGACCAATTTTCCTCCAAGAAAAAAGGCTCCACCACTGGTGCTTTTCTTGTCATCAACGCTACCTCCCCAATCTACATCAGTATAGGCACATAAAGTAAAATCATCAGAATTCTCATACCATAACCCATAATCCATTGTTCATTTCAGATATCTCAGTATTCTCTTTACTGCTACATAATGTGATTCTCTAGGCTATTCTTGAAATATTGCTACAATCCCCACTGAATGTGCTATATCAGGTCTTGTATGTGTCAAGTACTGTAATCCTCCAATCATAGATTTGTACTTTTTCTGCTCGACTACTGGTGTCTCATCTTTGCTAGATAACTTATGTCCGGTTACCATAGGTTTTCCAATAGGTTTAGAATCTTTCATTCCAAATATTTTCAATAAGTCATTCAAATACTTAGTCTGACTTACATATATACCTTCCTTACTTTGTGTTATCTGTAATCCCAAAAAATATTTCATTTCTCCAATCATGCTCATCTCAAATTCAGTCTTCATTTCATCTGCAAATTTGTCACTAGCTTCATCTTCTCCTCCAAAGATAATATCATCAAAAAATATAACTATAACCAACAAACCATTCTCAATTTCTTTTGTGTATAAGTTACTATCTATTGTTCCTTTTATAAATCCCAATTTCAATAAATACTTATCCAATCTTGCATACCAAGTTCTAGGTGCTTGTTTTAATCCATATAAAGCTTTCTTTAACTTACATACCATATCTCTTTCTTGTGTCAAAGGAAAACCTTCAGGCTACTCAATGTAGACTTCTTCTTCCAATTCACCATTCAAAAATGCTGACTTTACATCCATCTGATACACTCTGAATTTTTTGTAAGTTGCATATGCTAGAAACATTCTTATTGCTTCAAGTCTGGCCATAGGTGCAAAAGTTTCTTCATAGTCAATTCCTTCTTGTTGTGAATATCCTTTACATACCAATCTTGCTTTGTTTCTTATCACTTCTCCTTGTTCATTCATCTTGTTTCTGAATACCCACTTTGTTCCAATCACATTCTTGTCTTCAAGTCTAGGGACCAATTCCCATGTCTTGTTTTTTTTAATCTGCTCTAGTTCTTCTTTCATAGCATTAATCCAATGTTCATCTTCACAAGCTTCATTAGTAGTCTTAGGTTCAATTTGAGAAATCAAACATAAGTGTACCTTATTTTGAGTCAAAACTCCTCTATCTAAACTTCCAATAACTTTCTCAACAGGGTGATGTCTTGAAGTATACTTGTTAGGTGTCATAGTTACTGATCTATTTCTGATTGTAGATTCTTCTCTGCTTTCTTCTCTATTTTCTTCAGCATGACTTTCATTCAGAAAATCGCTGTTAGTTTCAAAAAATAATTTTGCATTTTCAATGTTAGGCTGAGGTTGTGCTTCTCCATCAGATTCATAATCAAGCATTCTTTCCTAAATTTTAAACTTCTCATCAACTTTTACATTTGCACTTTCAACAATAGTCTTAGTTCTTTTGTTATAACATCTATATGCTTTGCTTTTTAAAGAATAGCTAAGAAATATTCCTTCATCACTTCTAGGATCAAACTTTCCTATATCATCATCTCTCTTTATATAACATTTACTTCCAAAAATTCTAAAATACTTAACTGAGGGTGTATGTCCAAACCATAATTCATAAGGTGTCTTGTTTGTATCTGCTCTGATTTGTACTCTGTTCATAGTGTATACTACTGTGTTCGCTGCTTCTCTCCAAAAAGTCTTAGCCAAATCATTTTCAAATAACATAGGTCTTGCTGCTTCAGTTATTGACCTATTCCTTCTTTCTGCAATACCATTTTGTTCTAGTGTTCTAGGGGCTGAAAGTTGTCTCTTAATACCATTCATTTCACAAAAGGTGTTAAACTCTCTAGATGTAAATTCACCACCTCTATCAGATCTTAGACACTTAATCTTCATTCCAGATTCATTCTCAATTTTGCTTTTCATGATCTTAAATTTATCAAATGCTTCATATTTTTCTTTCAAAAATGCAATCCACATCATTCTTGTAAAATCATCAACAAGAATCATAAAATACCTTTCTCTGTAGAATCCTCTAGTCCTAGTAGGACCACTCAAGTCTGTATGATCAATCTCCAGCTTCTCTGTCGATGTGAACTTCTTGTTGGGAAATGAACTCCTTTTCTACTTTTCCATCATATATTCTTTGCAAATCATGTTAGTAGGTTTCATAATTCTAGGTAAATCTCTTACCGCAAGTGTAGTGCTCACCTTGACAATATTATCAAAGTTTATATGAAAAAACCTTTTATGCCATAACCAACTATCATCAATCCTAGTTATCAAACATGTCATCTTAGTAGGATTCAACTGAAATACATTACCTCTAGTTCTGGATCCTTTTCCAATCAGATTTCCATCTTTATCTTTTATCACACAAGTTTTCTCCGAAAACCAAACTTGATAACCCTTATCAGCCAATTGTCTAATGCTTAGTAGATTATGTCTGAGTACATCAACAAAGTAAACATCATCAGTGTTAGACTTTCCATCAAGAGTAATAGATCCTATACCCTTAATCAAACAAGGTGCATTGTTACCAACCCTAACAATTCCTCCATCATAATTATCTAACTTAACAAACTTTCTTTTATCTCCAGTCATATGATGTGAACAACCACTGTCTATAATCCAATCAGATTTCTTTTCAACTTGTGAAACTAATGCTTTTTCTTCCCTTTTATTAGATTCAAAACTTTCTTCTTTAATTGCTACAAATCGTATTTCCTCAAAGTTATCATTATCACTGTCACTTAAATGTTTTTCAATTTTTGCTTCAAGATCTTCATCATTTGCATAATAACATTCTTTAGATCTCCTAGGTTTAAAGTTGCTTCTATACTTCTTAACTCTTTTAGGACATTTAGATGCAAAATGACCATATTCTTGACAAGTGCAACATTTAAAGATTTTCTTACCATTTGGTTCTCTTTTTACAAGTAATGCAATACCTTCTTCAATCTTCCTATCTTCCTCAGATCTGCTACTACTAGCATAATCTCCATTCACACTAGTACTTCTTGTAGGTCTAATGTTAAGAGCACTGAATGTTGTTTCTATTCTAGGTAGCTCTTTTGATAATCTCAAGTTCATCTCTACTATTTCTAATCTTCCAAGAAGAGTCTCTCTTGAGAAGCTCGATGTACAAGGTATCACTTGTTCAATCATCTGTGTTGTCTGCTTAAATACTGGTGTCAAAGTTCTCAGAATTTTCCATATCACTTCATTCTCTGTCTTATCACCTCCACAAGAATTTATTCCTGTTACAATCTTAGACATCCTACCAATATAGCTTCTAATAGATTCATCTTCCATCATTCTAATATCTTCAAATGCACAAATCCAATTATGTAATCTAGCCTTCTTTGCATGTTCATCACCTTCAAAAGTAGAATGTAAAGCTTTCCAAATTGCATGAGATGTTTTCAAACATCTTACCTGACTATATTCATTCTCTGGTAGTGCTGACAAAAGTTCTTCTCTTGCAAGTATGTTACACATGAATAGATCTAGTTCATCTTTAGTTCCTGCCTCTAGATTGTCTTCCTCAATGATAGTCTTCTCATTCTTTGTAATCAACCAATAACTTGGTCCTAAACACAATAGATGTGTCTTCATATTTTATTTCTAGCTGTCAAAATTTACTCCATCAAACTTAAGGCTTTCTTTTCTGAAATTCACCATGGATCTCCTTAAGTTTTTAAAATTTTCTTTCAAGGACCTGCTGCTCTGATACCAATTGTTAGAAAGTAAAGATCCCCAAGATAACTGAGAGGGGGGGGGGTGAATCAGTTATTAGATAATTTAACCATTCAATAGCCATAAATAATATAAGTAATGTACTGATCAACCATAGAAAGATAACCATACACAATTGCACAATAACACAAGATATGTTGACTAGGGAACCTCTTGAAAAGAGTAAACCTCGGTGGGAATGATGCCCACAAAATGATGCACTAACATGAAAGTTCCTTGTTAGAGGATGGACCCTGTTAGGAGTCTTATGAAATACATTCAGTACATATAAATCCCTGTTAGGAGACTTTGAATCCCTGTTAAAAGATTCTAACCCGGTTAAGAGTTTATGGAAGACGGAAGGACCCACTGCCCAAATAGCTTCAAGGCAAGATCTCTGAACCCACTATCCAAAAGATCTTAGAATTATTCAATAGAATAATATGAAATATATTACCTCCTTCACACTATGCCAAAACTACATTCTCTGCTACACAAGATCACAATTCCAGATCTCTGTACTCACAAGTCTTCCTTCATCACTGAATTAGCTCTTTTCTTCACTTCATGCATATATTCACATCACAATATTCATAGTACACATTAAAAAAAGGAAAAAATTCCTTCTTATATACCAAACTCAAATAATTACAAATGAGTCGGTCCTCAATTACAAAATAATAAATTCTACACGCTACACATAGAATTCACATAAAACTGTCAGCTTCCAGATACTGTAACTTTCTCCAAACATATCCTCAAAGTTTGTGCTATGAACCAGATCATCATTAATGAGTCTCCAACATCCCTTTAACTATGAAAAATTAGATTCCATCCTAGCTAAGAGATATCCTCTGATTTCTGAACATCGCTTCACAGAAACACTGTCTAAACACTGCTTTCACCAAAATGCTCATAACTCTCACAAATGAATGAATTTATTTTTGTGCTATTAACCATAGGTTAATAACACACCAAAGAACATACCATCAACTATGAAAAATCCAATCTACAATACAACATGTGTGCAAAACAAAACTGTACCTGCTTTCCTGCTAATATCCAGAATATCACTATGTTGACATCAATGACAGTCCAAGTCATGAATGCGACAACAACTACTTCAGAATGACTGCAAAAATAATTTTCATTCATTCCTAACACAAAATGATGCTTATTATCTAATAGGCTACCAATGTACCTTGAGACTAATATTAGAAATGGTTAGTTCCAAGTGTGGGAGCTCTGCAAGGCAACTAGACCAACTATAGGAACTTAATATGCCCTCTTCTACTTCTAGCTCTGCAAAACCAAGGTGGGTGCACCTAACCTAGTATAAAATATACTTCATACACTAAGAAATAGGTTTGAATAATAGATAATAGGATAGTAAGAAAGTACTAAGTGTTAACCACACACTCATTGACTCTTCATTACTATGGGTAGAACCACATACAACCAAATACTAAAAACTTAAAAGGATGGTTCTTAACTTATGCTTTTGGGATCATAACAACAATAATCAGTATTTGTTGATAAAGAGATAATCATTTAGGCCAGTGCCTCATCCATTGGGCAAGATCTCCTAGAACATGAATGCTACACACACCAGATAATAGCTGAGATTCCAAGCCATAAACACACCTACAATCCCCTTTACTACTTATGAGATATCCTTACATAGATAATAAGATAGATCTATGTCCCATCTAAAGCATCATTTCATCTAATCCTAGATTAGAACTCAAGAATGGATACATATACATAAAATAATATGCAGAGGACTAGAAAGTTCAGAATCTATCTAAGTTGACACAAAGGAGAGATAAGAGTCATGTACTTGTATTAAGTATGAAGAATCCTTAAGTGTAAACAATCAATCCAAAGGAGTCAAGCTTGCAAATTACAGCTTAGACCTGCAACTTTTTCTCTATCATCAACAGAATACTAAATGCAAAAGTGTTACAATCTTGGGTCCAGGACTAGGAACACTTCAGAACTTTGAAGCTGGAACCCTTACACTATCAGAAAACTTTCAATATATACCACTAGTCACCTTGGGAATCTTGAAGAGAATGCAATAAGCTTAGGGTGACTAGGGCCAGGGTTACAATGGCTAACCATAGTAAAATTTCAAAAAACTGGAGGGAAAAATAGCACCAGCCTATTAGACCAAGGATGATCTTCGCACTTGAGAAGAATCTCTAAGAAGGACAGGAAGATCATAAATTTACCATGAAAATCAAACTGAACAGACCTATAAAAAGCCTCGAGCAACAAAATCTATCCATCACCATATGGAAAAACATCTGCAAGTAATCACCCATGGCAACCTGGACCACACTGCAACCACTGATGCCACCAAACCGATCGGTAATCAAGCCACTAAAACCATAAATTTTGGTACTTCATGCCATTGCAAACCCACTGCAAAGACATTTAAAATTTGGCACCAACATTAAACCGGTCAACCTTTAAATCATAGTCACTGATATCACACTTTCCTGTCAAATCGAGCAGCCCATAAAGGAATCTTGGTTTACATTTAGGCCTGGTCACATGATCACAAGACACTTTATTCACCCCTATGATCATGCGACTGCAATCACTTAGCTGCGGTCAACAGTAGATCACAAACCCCTTGAAAGGTTCTCGGTCCAGTCAGTAGTCAGGCCACCAATCAAAAACCAACATGTCGGCAAGACTGGCATCGTGGGCCCACCTTAGAACTCCGCAACTGCGACATCCAGTAGTTAGTCACATGATCGCATAGCCCAAAGATGGGCTATGTGAACATGTGACAACCTGCAAACCGTAACTACCAGCATAACCACTGCCGCTACCAGTCATTAAGTAACGGTCCCACCAAGCACATCCACCTCAGCACCCTACCGACCAATCACAAACCTTACTCGCCAGCACCAAGAAACTACCACATCAGACCACGCAGACCAACCAAAACATAGCAGGACCACTACCACTCTGTGGATGGGCCCCATGCGCAAGGAAGGAGCCTTGTCACATGGTTGCATGTTAGAAAACTCTGACATGCGATCATGCGACAACCAATCATTTTAAGAACTTTGAAAACTCGAGCCCACCACCGTGGATGCCACATTACCACCTGCCACTGGGTCCCAAGGACATGTGTCAACCAGTTGCATGATTGCATGTTAAAAAACTCTAACATGTGATCATGCGACAACCAACTATAAGCTGCCACATCACCGCCAATGGGACTACCAAACAACAACCACCATCGGGCCCCATGCGCAAGGAAGGAACTAGTTGCATGGTCACATGTTAGAAATTTCTGGCATACGATCATGTGACAACCAATAAGAACATGTGCCCCTACTCCCCTTCTGACACTAGGCCCACCAACCAATCACACTTGCGCACATAGGAAACGCTAGCAAATAGGAAACTATGGGGTCGAAAACATAGGGTTTTTGATGGAAAAGATAAAAAACACACAAGGTTTCTGACGCCAAAAGATAATCACACAAAATTTGGAAGGCACAAGGTCGAAAACAATGAAGGTTTTCACACAGGCCGAAAACATCATGGATTTTCAAAAACACTATGGGTTTTCGACACTTAGGCAGATTTTGAAATTATTTCCTGCAGACCTCAAAACTTGAATAACTTTCTAGATTTTGCGATTTAGGAGATGCCGTCTGGACTAAAGCAAGGTGACACATGGAAGAACATAGGGCTAAGAGTGCACAACATGAAATCAAGTGGATTTTCTTTGCAAATCAAAACTGTGCAGTAGGGTGGGATAACTTAACAAAAAATTGCAAGGAAGATAGGCCATTTTCACAGGATAACTATGTGAGATGAATTCATTAACTAACCACTTCCACACTAACATTCAAAATACATGAGAAAGAGGGGCTTCCAGACATAACTCTCAATATAACCCAAGTTAGAATAGAAAAACCCAAGGAGATACAAGGATGCCAATGCTAAACCCAAATTATATTAAGGTAGTATGTAAGAAAATCTTCTTTCATGTAATGTAGTATTTGATTAAGGATGTGTAAATTCAAAAGTACAATTGAACCACTTGATTTAATGAGGGAAATAAGATAGATCTAGATGCTAAATGTAAGAAATCAACCAATTAAGATGTGAAAATAGGTCTATATTAAGAAATGAAATGAATGATAAAGTAATCACCTTGAAATGTGTAGAGGAATGTGCCTTTTTTCTCTAAAAACTATGGATTTGAACCTAAGATAGAACTTTCAACTGCGGATTCACAATCATGACATAAAACCTAGAAAATACTATTTTTTCCAGACCTCTAGGAAAAGGTCAATTAGGTCACTGTGTTTTGGAATAGGTTGGCCCACAAGGAGAAAACCCAAAAAAGTAAAAATGAGACAAAACAAGAGAATAATGGGGTCGTGCATGAATCCATCCATGGTCCATAAAGTTGGTAAAGGGATGGGAGATAAAATTTCTTAAATAACAAGTGCATCCATTTTAATATGGTACATTTATTTTTCACTTTAGCGGGAGTATGAGTTACCTCAAACTCATGCTAAAGTAGATCAAAGAGAAAGAGCTGATCTCATCATGACTAAGGAGACAAAGAAACCCTAAAGCCCCCAATGGACTCTAGTCTTCATCATATCCAAATCCAAAATAAGAGATATGCCTCTAATAAGAAAGTGTAGCCAACTCACCCAATAAGGTTTGTGTCCCTTATTGTGAACTACATAGGGAAAAGAAAAAGGTGTGCTGCAACAAGAGATGACATTGAATGGTCTAGCAAGTGTGTGTGGCATGCTACTCAACCCATCAAAGATGAATTGAATGGTCTAGCAAGTGTGTGTGACATGATAGTCAATTCACCAAAAATATTCAACCTCAAGGGAACTCCATGTCCCAAAAAGAAGAATATAAAGATGACCTAGGAATAAGGATGTGTGTGTCCTTAAGGGATCAAAAACACGATTAGGCTTCTCAGACTTTCAATTTTCCAAAGAAGGATCAAACAATGACCAGGCCTCCTAGACTATTAGTAATCCAAAGAGGGATAAAAAAGAAAGGATTGAGCCTCCCAGAATGTCATTAATCCAAAGAGAGCTCCAAAGCAACAAAGACCAAGCCCCCATGAACTGTCAATAGTTTGATAGAGGAAACTAAATTGTCAATGTGCATGGATGCAAAAGTGTGCAGAGTGTATGCCCCCATATTAAAGAGATTGAAAAATGCCTTAATGGGAGAAATTTATTTAACAAAAGTGTACATGCATCCACAAAGAAAATTTCCACTATGAAATGCCCCAAAGAGAGAACACTTCAAGGGAAATAAACACATTGCAAAAGAGAGAACACATCGGGATCTAATATGGGGTCAGTATGATCATATGATAATATGTAATATTATATCAAGTATGAAATGTCATCATTCCCCAATGGAAGTAGAAATACAACACTATAGAGGAAAAAACATGTAAGAGGTACAAAGAAGAGTCTTTTTGTACCAACAACACATAGACCAAAAAGAATTAGTGCTACTATGTCATGAGCATCCTAGTAGACTACACAAGGGAACACATATGAATAATAGCACATAGACAAAATAACATGTAACAACAAATAGATGAAGAGAGGTACACATAGAAGAAGATGTATGACATGTTCGATTACTTTATCATCTTGTGCCAATAGAGAAACAAGAGTCATTTAAAGTGATCTAGATGAACATATAACAAAGAGCACAAAATAGGAGAAACACAAAATGAACACACAAAGACTACCATGCTAGAGAAGTCCACTTCAAGTGTGTCATGTGCCCTCCCCATCTTAGTCTAAAATATCAAGAAAAGGTGAGAAAATCACAAGACAAACACCATCCAGTACAATAGGAACCACCACTAGATCCAAGCAAGGACTTGTGGGGGGAGTCACTATGCTCTTCACTAGGAGTGAGTGTTAGTTTTGTAGAAATAATGTTAGGAAAATCATAATCCATATCAATATTTTCATATTCATCATCACTAACATGTGCATTAGAAACATCATCATCAAGATTATCTTCCATATCAACATTAATAGAATCTAAAATATGAACAAAATCATCATGTTTATTGATTTGCATATTGTTATTTTGATTCAATTCCTTTAAAGGATTAAGCATGGGTTGATCAAATGAAGACAAGAATTGAGATGAAGAAGCAATTTGAGAAGCAAGGGTGTAGGCCTTAGCCTTATCTTGATAGTTCTTGTGATGCTAACAAACATGTTGATTATGAATAGTTTTATGAGATAAAATTGAAGGATTAGGTTCAACAATCATAGGTTCTAAGAAGGGAAAAACTATGGGTTGAGGAATCATAGGTGGAGGAATAGGTGGGGTAGGTAAGAAAGATACAGGAGTATCAACCTTAGGAAGGCTAAGTTCAAGAATATTTTCTACCTTGTATTGCTGATAGGATCGATAAAGATGATCAAAATGGTTAGGTGGTTTTTGAGGGAGAGATGGCCACAATAAATCTATCTCAACATAATCTCAAGGATGCGAAGATTTATAAAGATAATTATTAATGGTGACAACTTCTCCTTTATGAGGAAATTTTATGCACTTATGAATAAGAATACAACTTGCATGGAAGAGAGCTACAAAATACCAAGCTTAACTTGAAATTGATTAGAAGTACAAATAACAAAAAAGGTAGTATGAACAACCTTACTAGAAAGGGTCACAGGAAGATTGATAGAACCTTGAGGATGATAAAGAAAACCATTACAAGTTTGAGTTCATTTATACTATATGTATTGTAGGTATCCTTAAGAAATAATTTATTAAAAAGATGTTCTTCAGTGATAACATTCATGAAGGAAGAGAGATCAATAAAAACACCATGAGTAGGGATATGATCTACCCTTATAGTAATGTAAAGAGGATCATTAGGTTCTATAAACATATCATAATGATCAAAGGTGATAGGAGGTGTAGGTCTAGGTTCATGAAAAGGTAACATCAAAGGTTGAGGTTGAGAATCAACATGATTAGCTTCTTCTACCTTGTCATCATAACTAATGTTAGTAACATGAGAACAAGGCTGATTAATGACATTTGTTTAATGTGAAGGTAAGGAGTTGGTGTAAATTAGGAAATTCTGATTAGAAGGCGCTACAAATTTGTTCATACTATTAACCTCAACATAAATAGATATAGCATTGGAATCAATAAGATCTTGAGTATAATTATTTAAAGCATAACTCCTTTGAGTATCATGACTAGGTTGACGATGATATTGAAAAAAAGTATTCTGATCAAAAGACTTAGGAATTGGTTTGCTAGTGTCAATAGGATGGATAGGAGGAAGTTTAAGAATGTTATAATTAATCAACTTCATCATCACCAAATGTAAAGGTTCAGATAAAGAAGTGTACTTATGATTAGGATGATACAAAGAGGAAAAAGTATTCATACCTTTGGATGTAGTAGCCACATGATCATCAACTATGTTGGTTGACTTGTAAATCTTGATGTAATTTTTATGTTTAGAAAAATTATTTTAATGAACAATGACATCACTCTTATAAACAATAATAGGAGCCATTGGAGTAGAGCTCTCAAGAAAGCTCACTTGTAATTGATAATGGTGAAGCATTGTACAAAGATGTGAAAAGGAAGTATACCCAGTAAGGAAGATCTTATTTCTAATGCATTTTTTCAAATTAGAAATATAAATGCGTTGAATATAATGATCAGGCACATGATAAGAAATTCGAGCATACAAGTGTTTGAATCTACCAATAAAGTCACTAAATTTTTCTTTAACACTTTTCTTACAATACATTAAATTAGTCAAAGAAATATGAGGACCAATATTGTTTTGAAATTGTTGAATGAAAGCATTAACAAGCATTTTAAAGGAATTAATAGAATAAGGAGCTAAAGAGTAATACCATTGCAAATATTTATCCCTTAAATTATGTGTGAAAAAATTAGGCTTGAGCCTATAGTCATGAGAAAAATAACTACATATAGTTTGGAAAGTCCTAACATGAATCAAAGGATTACCATTACCATTATAAGTCTCAAGACGAGGTATCTCGATATGTTGTGGAATAAAAACATGAAGGATATATAAGGAAACGGGATTAGCAATGTCACATGTAGGGATGTTGTACTTAGATTGAGTGAATTGAGCCACTTGTTGTTGCAAAGTGGTGATGGCTTGAACCAAGATACTAATGGTACAATTAAAAGATGCAATAGAATGTAGAGACATTTTGGATTTACTAAGAACATTTTAGGAAGCACAAGAGAAATGTAAGGATGTTGGTGGAGGATTAAAAGCAACCAAAAAAAATTGGAATATGTGAAAGGAACATCATTGTATGAGGGTAATGAAGAAGGTATGGAGGTAGGATGAGCACTCAATAAGAAGTGAAGGGTTAGGAAGAACAACACTTAGAGGATTATATATTTTTATAGAAGCTATCATGAGAGGTGGAAAATAGGTAGGAGTGCTAGGAATAGTGGTAGAAATAGGAATATAAGGTTCAATGGTTGTGGAAGGAGGAATATATCCTAACTATTGAGAACATTCTATCAAAGGCTTAGGATGAGTATTGATAAGGTGTGATATACCATGAAAAATGGAGATGTTATTATCATCATGAGTGAGAAGCTTCTTAATAGCATCAATAGTGACAACACTATCAGGATTTGTGTTCTCCTGCACAAGCATATTTTCCAATTCATCAAACTCATGAGAGAGCTTATTAACTTGGGAAGGATGAACTATTAAGACTTCATTTTCATCATGGGATGAGTGAGAAGAGTTATGCTCCACTATAGGATTAGGATCTTGATGGAAAATACTAGTATCATCATGGGTCCTAGGATGAAAATAGAAATCATGATCAGAAGAGCCCATGAGTCTATGGCCTCTCCTAATGGGAATGCTAGAGGTTTGACTTAGTGTAATAAATCTCATAAAGAGGAGATCACAAAAGGAAACTCTAATGAGATCTAACACAATTATCAATGTAATAAAGAGCATAAAAAGAAAGATCTAACCACACAAGTATAGTTAAATCAAATCCAAAAATAAGGAAAGGGGCCATGTGTTGGATTCACCAAAATAAGGTAACCAACCAATGCAAAGAAACAACCTAACTCTAAAAGGAAACGGGCACAAGTTAGGCTCACCAAAATGTTTAGTGAAGGTGACACACAAGATAATACAAAGGGAAATCTAACACCAAGATCAAAAGGAAGTTGTAACATGTCGGGTTCACCAACATGTTTAGTGAAGGTGAACACACAAGATAATTAAAAAGGAAATATAACACAAAGATCAAAAGGAAGTTGTAACATGTCAGGATCACCAAAAGAAGGTGAACTCCTAATGCCAAGAAATAAATAAGAGAGATCAAAGGATCTAACTCTAAAATCAAAAGGCAAAGATGCATTGGGTTCACCAAAATGTTTAGGGGTGAAATGGGTGCTAATGAATTTAACAATATAAACTATGTGAGATGAATTTATTAACTAACCATTTCCATGCTAACATTCAAAATACAAGAGAAAGAGGGGCTTCCAAACATAACTCTCAATATAACTCAAGTTAGATTAGCAAAACCCAAGGAGATAAAGGGATGCCAATGCTAAACCAAAATTATATTAAGAAAGTATGCAAGCAATTCCTCTTTCATGCAATGTAGGATTTGATTAAGGATATGTAAATGTAAAAGTGAAATTGAACCAATTGATTTAATGAGGAAAATAAGATTGATCTAGATGCTAAATGTAAAAAATCATACTAATTAAGATGTGAAAATAGGTCTAGATTAAGAAATGAAATGAATGATAAAGTACTCAACTTGAAATGTGTAGAGTAATTTTCCTTTTTTCTCTAAAAACTGTGGATCTGAACATGTGACAAAACTTTTGACTATGGATTTATGATCATGACAGAAAACCCAGAAAATGTTATTTTTCCCAAGCCTCCAGGAATAGGTCAACCATGTCACCATGTTCCAAAATAGGTTGACCAAGTCACCATGTTCCCAAGTTACCATATAAAATTTGAACCAACTTCTTCAGAAATGTCTTAACAAGTAGTTTCCATATATGTGGTTGTAATTCTGATATCCTATTCTTTCACGTAGAAAAACATTTATTTGGGTCTGGGTGGATGAGGGCTTTCCTTGGTCAAGCCCTAAATTGAGGAATCAACCTTGAAATTTAAATGTAAGTATTCACCTTTCTTGTAGAAACCCTTGTCAATAAGGATTTTGTGATGCTTGTATGTAGTAGATGTTGAATTTACAATAACAGATATAGGAAATCTCCACAAATGAAATAGATCTACCAAAACCATATCATGGATCCATGGATGTAAATGTGTACCAATGAAGAAGATGATGAATGCCTCAATGTAAATCTCCTCCCCTGATGGCCAACAAAGTGCTAGATATTGAAGAGGAAATGCTCACAAAGGATCCTTGAATCTTTGATGAATTCTTGAAATGCCTTAGGAAATATGCTAACTTGAATGCTTGAATACTTGAGATTTCATGTGTGATTTCTATAGTAAAAATTCCCTCTCAAAATGAGGTGCCTAGGATTCCTTTTATACTATTTTCTGGGCAGAAAGAAAAACAAGCTGATGGGGGAACCCTATTTTTCAATTTAATTCATTGAGACAATACTAACCCCAAGATTTAAAATCCCTGGGGAACAGATCAATCTGGGTGATCTATTTTGGAACAAGTTGACATAGTTGACTTATTTTGGAATAGATTGATCTAGTCAACCTATTCTAGAATGGGTCGACTAGGTTGACCTGTTCTAGGATTGGCCCACAAGGAGCTAACCCTAGGGGCTAAAAGACTACATAGTTGAAAAGGATAAAAATGAGACAAAACATGAGAAGAAGGGGGTCATGCATGAATCCATCCACAGTCCATAGAGTAGGTAAAGGGATGAGAGATAAAAGGTCTTAAATAATGAGTGAATCCATTTTAAAATGGTACAATTAATATAGTTTGTAAATCATAGATATAACATTTATTTAGCTATGGAAAAATGAAAATTTTCCCATTTTAGCCAGCTCAAATAAAACCCTAATGGTAAATGGTTCAATATCATCTTATATAGAACCATTCAATTGGTATGTAAACAATTGATTATGGAAGATATTGTGAAACCAAAGAGAGAATGTCCCATATATATAGAGCTAGGAGATAGTCATCCTTGTAGCTATAAATATTGCATCACAATTTCATGGGAGGTCTAAGATTTAGAGTTATATAGAGAAATTGATTTTCTATTCACAAGAGTGTAGTTTTTATTTGTACAAAGGTTGTCTATTGAAAAGTGACATAATAGTGTTCTATCCATATAGAGTGTGCTAATTGTGTTTTTTATTGTCATTGACATCAACCATCTTTAGTGTGACATCATTATTTTACTACTAAATTTTTGATGATAAGGATATGATTGATGAAGAAAATTTGAAAATAAGGATTAATTGTTGGATTCTTGAGAGGGGGGTGAATCAGTAATCAATGATACTTTAAACCTTAAAAAATTTAACTATGATTCAACTCGGTAAGATAAACTTTAGTAGTAACTGATAACAACAGTAAATTAAATTTTTCAATCAACAACTTTAAGTAATAAATAAATAACATGCACAATAAACATTCAACACATTTGAAACCAATATTTAATGTGGAAACCTAATTTGGGAAAAACCACTATGGGAATTGTCACCCACTAATCAAAATATTCTTCTGAATTATGCTCGGTTGAGAATCAATCCTGTTAAAGATTACAATTCACATTATTAAATGTGACCCTCTTAGGGGATTTGCCTCATATCTATTAGGATCTTCACCCTGCTAGGATTGGCTTGGTTAAAGGGATTTGAACACTCTTCTAGAATTTCACCTCTCAAGGATTTACAATAAGACTATTGAGTCCACTCGGTTAAGAGATTTTCCTGCTACAAATGTTAATAAGAAACAATATTCAAATTTATTTGTAAATCTGCAACTACCTCTTGCTTAGTCAGATCCCTTGTGTACTCTTTGTCTTCACTTCATTTCTTCACCATTCACTGGCCTCAACACTTCATCAATATTTTTGTAGACTCAAATTTCCACCTTTTTTTCTTCACTGCATCACTGGGAAACACATCAACACTTCAACTAGCCAAAAAAAATTTCCTTCAATTTCATCCTTTATATAGAATTTATTTTACCTCCTAATTTTCTTGACTAGGTTTTCCTCTGTTTAATCTAAACTATTAGATCACCCTCTTGAATTGTTTCAATGAAATTGGAACTAGGTAAAACTTTTTATCATCACCTTAGAACTTGTACCTTAACTTTTTGCCACTTAAATATTTACCATAGATCATCAC
This sequence comes from Chamaecyparis obtusa, assembly GCA_027943335.1. Taxonomy (NCBI): domain Eukaryota; kingdom Viridiplantae; phylum Streptophyta; class Pinopsida; order Cupressales; family Cupressaceae; genus Chamaecyparis; species Chamaecyparis obtusa. The sequence goes on from BSBK01008830.1 coordinate 383,787, forward strand.
CTTAAATTTTTGTGATCGCAGATATCTTTAACTAACTCTTATTCATCCTTGGAATCTTCTAGATCACTGTGGCTCTTCATTAAATGTCATTCTAATCCTTGTGTTTAATTTCTATTCCACGCTTGGTGCCCTTCCTTTTCCTTCAACCAAAATTTTGTTTTCTTCACTTGGTAACTAACTCCTTGCACTTGGTGTCTTGGTTCCCCTTCTCTTTACTAAAAATTACTTTCCTTTTACTAAATGACTTCTTCCTTCTTGGTAACTAAACTATATTCTTTTCCTTGTCAACTTTTTAACCTTGCTTCACTTGTCCAAAATCCTTTACCGACTTGATATCATCAAATGTAAAGTAGAAAACAACTAAACCATTATTACTTTATCATTGTCTGATTTTTATTAGCTGCCCAATTAAGTTATTTAACTTCACTAAATTCTTCAGAACTTTTTACTTCCTCTTTTTCCTTTACTCACTCAACTTATATCATACTCTTAATGATATGGAAACTCAATATAAACCAGAAATCAATTGCTTGCAATCAATGAAAAATAACAACTGATCTAATCCTTCTACAATCTTGTATATCTCTGATCTCTCTCTTCATCATCATCACCATCAGTTGGGGTTAACAATCTCTCTCTTTGGCATTGATGACTGTAATACCCCAAAATTGGCATCTTGCAATCCTAACAAATTTTGTTGCATTTAGTCTCATTCTGTCGATTTCTAATCATCAAAGTCCTATTGTACTAGGCAATTATGTCTACTAATTGACTTTACTTGACTTAGTGTCAAATGCAAAAAACCTCAAATCTGCATCAATCACATATCATATTTAATTCCTAAATAACGACTACAAATTGGCTAAATAAACCCTATGATTGATTAATTTAATTATAAAGTCCTAGCACTTTAATTAAATTAAAAGTCACCCCCTTTACTCAAAATACACATGAAAAAGGAATTAAATAAATATTTGGTTTTAAATGAATATCCTCATCTCAATAATTGAATTTAATTATTTAAATAATTGAAAAAATCCACTTATGAGGCAATATTGTATTTATTTAATCAAATATTCTCTCCAAAAAATCTTCTCTTTAGTTCAAAAAAGGAAACTTTGAGTTAATTAAGAATCTAAAAGGGGAATAAAATAGTTAAAAGCTCCACACAAGCAAAAGAAAAAATTTGTCTACCTCTTTACAAGAAACTTTCTATTCTGAACTAAACTCTCATTCAATCTCCACCGTTCGTCTGATTCAATCTCGACCGTCAATTAAACCCGGGACTCTATAAAAGAACCCTCATTCCTCATTCAAAGGATCCCAATTTTTGAGCAATGAAGTGTTGGCGCATTCTCATTGCTTCTTGTTTACATTCAAAGCTTTCATTTGCATTGTTGATTTGATAATCATCTTAGATTAATATCATGTTTAGCTTAAATATGCACTTCATTTCTTAATCTAGTTTTCTTTTAAAGTTCTTAGATTAATCTTGCATATTTCATTTCTTAGATTAATGCTCATTTCTCATCATTTCTAGATTAATTGCATACTCATTTAGATTAATCTTGCATATTCATTTCTAAATTAAACTACATAAATCCTCCATTCTAGTGCTAGTCTATGGTTGTTGGACTCTTGATTCTAAAAGTGATCTTGAACCCTACCTAGATAGGAGGCAATAGGTCGAATCATCTAGGCATGCAAGATGAATAACATCATATTTTTTCTTGTCTACAGCTGATGAAAAATGACTATGTTGAATGGTGAGGCTAAATTAGAGGCCCATATTTAGCTTATACATTTCTGGCATCCACTGTTGGGTAGAAAATCAATTTCTGGCCTCATCTCATTCTTTTAAATTTCCATCAAAATTTTGCATTCTATCCGTATGCTCATACACCTCTGTACAAATTCTCACTATATCACACAAATTTGTGCTGGTCTTAGCAATTCCTCATGTGAAAAAGGTGTTTTCTCACACAGGACTGTGCACTATCTCGCATGAAACTTGACACTAGAGATTTAAATTTTCATAGTTTTTGTACTTACTATTCCTATTTTCTGACATTCTTTGCTTTGCTATGATTTTATAGTTTTCATTTTGTAATACATCATAATAGTGGGTTGTAGGACATTTGTCAAAAACTCCTAAAACACAACCAAGCATATTTATTGATAGTTTGATTGTAGGATGCTTGCCAAAGATGCTTGTCAAATCCATTTCAAACCCACTAAAACTTTGTGTTTGTTTTATTGCTTTTATTCACATAGTCTAAATAGGGCCTTGTGAAAATATCTTAAGGGTCTTGATAGTAGCATAGGGTAATAGGCTCTTCATTACATGGAAGTGATGAACATGAATGAAATCAAGACCCAGATGCTGCTAGAATGATAGATATCTTGGGGAGAAAGGAAAGGTAACAAATCTTTAGCACATCTATTAGTTAGGGGATTATGTTCTCCTCTCTCTGAGAGAATCAGAAACCCAAAAGATTTTGGTTTGGTTGAGGAGGAGTTAGCTTGGTGATAGACATGTATAGTGTGTTTGGGTAAGGTGAAGAGGTAGAAGATTATGCTCTTCTCTCTTTGAGAGAATTAGAAACTCTAACCCTTGAATCCAAGCCAAGTCCATATCACCTTTAGAGGGCCTAATGGAAGTTGAACCTCTGGGAATGACCCAAGTGAGTACACACCTTTTGCCGATGATTCCACCTCACTATAATAAAGTATCTTTGTTGAGTCTAAAGAATCTAAAGCCATGTTAACTTCTTTCTCTTGATCCATGACTATCATCTTGAGAAAGCTCTATCTATTGTACTGAGTGACACCACTCCTAGCCCTTCTTGCAGGGGTGTACACTTTCAGGTGTTGGTGTGGTTGTGAGGCCCTCTCCTTGTATCACGGCCACTGAAGGTTAGTGTGAATGGAAGCCTATTAAAAACTCTCTTAGTTAGTTTCCTACCTGGTTCATCTCCGAAAGGGGACATAATCTTTTCACACGGAGGGGGAAGAATCTCTCCTATAGATTCTCATGATAGGCATGCACCTAGATGTTTGAAGGTGGTATATGACATTGTCCCCTTCTTCAAGGGTAACCTTTGAACATATATTATTGAGTCCTTGGAAACACTAAAAATATGGGCACCCTCTAGGGGGTGACATGGTTGTGTGAGGTGAATGCATGCGCATAAGTTGTGAGGCACATATTTTGTCTTCTCTACCATTTTCTTTGTAGGGATAATTGAGTGTTTGTTTTGAGTCTTCAAACTCTCCAACCTGATAAAATTTTTTTCAAGACTCCCATGTTTCTTCTGAGATGCTTTGTCCTCGGTAGAATTTTTTTTGACTATTGATGTTAGGAATGAATGTTGAATATATCCTATGGGAGATTATTCATAGTCATTCTATAGCATTTGTTGTTGCATTCATGACTGTGATTGTCATTGATGTCAACAAAGCAATCTACTAAAGTTTAGTAGACAAGCATACAGTGTTTGTGTTAGCCCATGTGGGATATTGAAGATCAAGCTATGCAGAGTTGAGGACTTAATTTATGATGTTTCATATGATCATGGTTAAGAGAACATTTGAAAATTCATCTATTCATGATAGTTATGTGTAAATTAGTGGAAGCAGTATTCAGGCAGTGTTCCCGAGTAGTGGTTTGTGGAAATTAGATGATATCTCCTAATTGGGATAGAATCTAACCATGTGAAGTTGTACAAATGATGAAGACATTATGATTGTGATGTGGATGTGACAACAAGGTCAGAGGTCACACGAGTGACGAGTTATCTCAATTGGAAGCTGACAATTTTATGTAATTGTGGAATTGTTATGTAACATGTGGAAGATTTTATTTTGTAATTTGTATGCCGACTCATTTGTAATTATTTGAGTGTGGTATAAAGTGTTGGTTCCCCTTCTCTTTCTACTTGCAGGTTTACACTATGATTGACTAATTAATGTCACTGACTCTATCATCACTCCAAAGTCTACAAGGAAAAGGGCCAATTAACAAGGATAAAAATGGATCCTCCTACACTTTGAGCCTAAATGCTTAGGTGGGTGTACCCTTGACTCACTTCTTCAAAGGAGTCACAAAATAGAATACAACTATACCCTTTACAAACTAATTTTAAAGATTTATCATTTATATTTGTGATTGATGATGATGAAATACTTCTAGACAATGGATCAGTGCCTTAACCTAGGGCATAGAGTCACTCAATAACATATATCAACTGAAAACCCTAACTCAAAAACTCTTGAACTCAGAATAAGTGATTTTCCTATTATTCCTCTCCCTCTCACACCTAGACATCAAATTCTTACTGAACCATGAATTCTCTGAAACTATCTTTAAGGAATTAATCCTGACTTTGGCAAGAACTCAAAGATAATCTCATAATATACTTTGTATACCATATATTAACTCACTTTGTGACTATTATACACTAAGTTTTCACCCTTGCTTCAAGCTCTCTTGGTCTTGATAACTTATTATAACATGGGAATCATCTCCAGGTTGTGGGACCTATGCTAATTGAGATGAGACCTCCAGGTTCTAGGTTGGTTCCTCTTGGATAATCACCTTATTTTTCTCTTTGACAAGAAAGTAAATTCTTGAGGGAAAAAGGGATAGAAGGAATGCATGAAAGGGAAATAATTGAAAGAAAACTATCCTACTAGGTGATACACCAAAAATATGGTATGAATTATAGTATAGAGAATGAAATAGGTGCAAAAACTCAGGTCTAGGGGATCACAACTCACTGAATAGGTTTGCATCAATATTTCATAAAAGGGTCTGCAATAGAAAGAGGCTATTCAGGGAAAGAGAGAATTTCACAACAATAGCATTCCTAGGAATTTAGACACAATCTATAACTTGCAAACAAACATTCACCTTTGCAACTAGGTATAGGAATGAGACAGATTGTCAGGGGGTTGAAGTATACCCACAAGATCATTCAAATAAAATCATCCACAAGAATACACATGAATTGCAGAAAGAAAGAGGGATCAAGAACCCTAAGATATTACTAAAAACATACATATACTCAATTCATTAAGAGAAAATTTAGACAAGAAGGCATAGGGATAGAAAAAATGTCACAAAATACCTTTGCAATATCTAAACATCAATGAAAGGTTACAATCTACAAAAAGCTAGAGGGCAGAAAGAAAATCTCTCTTTTACAATTGTAAACTCTTAGCTTCTAAAAGCTCCCAAAAACATTATATACATCTCCTTTTGCACACAAGCAGGAGCAAAAAATCTAATTAGGGTTACATAGATTTTCATAGAATAATAACCAACCCTAATTCTATCAAGTCTGACCATAAATGCATCTTTGAAAGTATCATGGATGATCAAATCTTTGTACCTACATGTCCATTTCATCACTACATCTACCTACAGTCAAGTCACCTTGATCCATCTACCTATCTGCAACTCGGCCTCGCCATAACTGCTCAAATCTGGTACTTCAGATATTTTGAATTTAAAAAATATAAACGGTCATAGGTGGTGCCAAGATTTTCTTTATCAACGACTAATATTTGAACCTGATCTATCTTTTAAAACATAGCCATCAGATCATCCATTTTACCTGGGCACCCCTTTGGATCTTAACCCTAACTCATTTGGTGAATCCGTGACTAAGGATTTCATCTCAAGTTCTCCTTTCTCTTTAGTCGCTAAATCTCCTAATCTTTTCATAAACTTTGACCTGATCTGGTGATTACACAACAAGCGTTGATCCTTACTTCGATCTGACAGTGGTCACTGAGTCAGGAGAAGTCTTCAGCATATTCCTTCCAATTGAGTGATTACCTGACTGAAGAGAAATCTCATAGTCACTGAATGAAAAGAATATTCCCTCCTTCATTAGGCAATCACCCAACTGAGCTACAAACCTGGGCCCATCCTGCCACTTGTCATGATATTATTTTCTTGACTATAGACACCTTGGATTATCTGGCATAGGACCCACCTGACAAGAAGTGCTTTTCTGGAATGAAGATCGATGACCATCGTTATACCATGATACTAACCCTTGAGCACATTTCCTTAGTGATATAATGATAGTTGTAGATCATGCTCAAACTTTAACTACTTCAGACCTGAGACCGTGAAACATAATGGTAACCACTCGCCAGATCACTGGATGTTAAGAACTTAACTGCTAGGAATAGGAGATCTCATGAGCACATAGTCACTTAGTCACTAAATAAAAACTTAACCATTTCAAAAACTGGAGACCTAGCAACTGCATCTTTGAACTGGGCCCACCCTACCATGTGTCACTCTATCAATCACTTCGACTACCTTGTCAACTTTGAAAACTACTAGTTGTTTTGATAATGGCCCACCCTCCTTTAACTTTTCATCGGATGGTTGTTTCTATACCACATCATGCATCTTATCTGAGCGGTATAATGACAATCATGGATCATGTCTGAACTTTAACTCACCAGAACTGAGACCACCAAACATAACAGTAACCGCTCGCTAGATCATTGGATGTTAAGAACTTAACCGCAGGGAATAAGATATCTCATGAACAATGCAATTGCTTAATCACTGAGTAAAATCTTAACCATCTCAAAAATTGGAGACCTAGTGACTGTCAACTTAACTCAATTCTCTTTTGACCAGGGTATATCTGGCGAACGGCTGACTGAAGAAACTCAAAGTCACGTGAACCTTTACTAACCCTGGGTTAACTTTTTTGACCTCCTAACTAAAGAGAAATCCTTAACTCAATGCTTACATGAGTTATAACTATAGTAAGGAAAATCACTTAGTCACCAGATAGGAAAGAATATTGTTGACCTTGGGTTTCATTGAGAGATTTCCCGACTAAAGAGAAATCGCTGGGTCGCTGAATGAAAATGGAATATTCCATCCGATTAGGAGATTAAGAGATAAAAGGAAGTCATGGAATTAGGAGACAAAAAGGCATATTCTTTTCAGCTTAAGAGATCTTGTGACCAACCAATTGTAGAAAAGCACACATGCAAAATGAAGACTTAAGTGGCCAAAAAAAGGTAATGGCAAAATATAATAGGCCATAGGGTTTTTAGGGTTTTGGCACGAATGGACATATTTTTGAATTTAGATGACTTATCAGACTAGGGAGTTAAATAATTGTAGAGACTAGAGGAAAAGGTACAAAACCATGAAAATTTATCAAGGTGTTCAAGATGGTTTAATGGAAATTGCTGGATAGAGCCCAACCTGTGGCCAAAATTGTATGGAAGGGGAATTTTTGGGTAACATTTTGGTGATATCTGCTAGATGTTAGCCTACTAGACATTGATCAGTGGCCTTAACATAATCCATTGGGCATGGAGTCATCTTCTGAATATAAAACTTGCTTGACAGAGAGAGACCTGAAACTAGAAGAACAAAAACCTGTGCATGAGCACTTCTTGGAAAATAGGAAAAACTAACCTAGAAAGCAAGGATAGAAAATATGAAACATATTCATATAGATTTAAAAGGAAGGATTGACCTCAACGAAAGGCTTCAAGTGGAATCCATTAACTGATATAGGCAAGGTGTCTCCTCCAAGAGTTGATAGCTGAAAATCATTAGGCCCCTTGCATTCTGTAATAACAAATGGTCCACCCCAGAAAGAATCAAACTTTGTATGTCTACCAAGCTTTGATTTGAATTCATCCCATTTGAGAACTACATCTCCAACTTTGAAGTATCTAGCCCCGACTCTTCTATCAAAACTTTTCTTTGTTTGTACCTAATGGAACTCCATATCTTTCATGGATTTATCTCTGAGTTCTTCTAACTCCATGAGTTGAGCATACCTGATTTTTAAGGGATCTCCTTCTTCAAATAGGACATATTGAGTGGCCAAGTCCAAAGCTGGAAATTTAGTTGAAATGGAAAACTTAGCCTCTCTACCATATACTAACACATAAGGAGAATTCCCAATGATCTTCTTTGGGGTAATCCTATTTAACCATAAGGCAGATTTCAATTTAGTATGCCAATCCCTTTGGTTATCCTATAGATTTTTCTTGATTATCCTAATCAAGTTCTTATTAGTTGATTCTACCAAACCATTGCCTTGAGGGTAGTAATTTGAACTTGTATTTAGATAAATGCCATTTCTGATTCCCATTCTGAAACTTTAAGGCTGGTGAATGCCAATGCATTATCTGATATTATGGAGTCTAGAGTGTCAAATCTATGAATTATATCATCATAAAAACTTAAGACAACACTCTCATTTGATTCTTTTAAGGCAACTACCTCTGTCCATCTGGTGAAATAATCAGTTGCAATGATTATCCACTTGTAGCCTTCACTAGATGGAGGATTAATCATACCAATAAAGTCTATGCCCCATCTCATGAATGGTTTCTCTGTTCTGATTGGCTAAAGGGGTAGAGTTGAAAGCCTTTCTTTTCCTACAAACATGGCACATTTGATGCATTTTCTCACATACTCATGACTATCTTTGAAGATAGATGGCCAATAGTATCCGAGCCTCATGATTTTAAAAGCAGTAGTCCTGGGAGAAAAGTGACCTCCAGAAGGTCCATCATGAAATTCAAATAGGACATCATATATCTTTTCTAAATCGATACATCTCAAAAGGACACCATTGTCATCCTTTCTAAAAAGAACTTCATCTATCAACACAAAAGGAGAAGATTGTAATCTATAATATCTTCTCTTTGCTGAATCTAGGTCTATAGGACATTGTCCTGTCTTCAAGTAATGAATCATGTTAGGCAACCAACCTGATGTTTTGGCATGTTCCTCTATGGAATGCGCAATGAGAGATGAATCTATTTCCTTTGATTTCGTTGAACTTTCATCCCCTACCAAATGCTCACAAAGACCTTGTTAGCCATTTTTCTTGTATCCCTAAACTCTAGAAGAGAAATATGAAAACCAAACATAGGGATCTTTGTCTAGCCACACAAATCCACTTGCTCATGCAAACTGAGGGGCAAGGAAAGACTAATTAATGAGGATTTGATCCTCCTTCTGCTTATAGTTCCACACACTCAGGCGGGTGCACCTAAAACATGATAAGATCTACATACATAAACACTTACTCACTTCAACCTTTTATGCAGATATGAAAATTAGTGGATAGTTCTCACGCTTATAAAACATGGGAGTTCAACTCAACCAGTCTTATACAGGATCCCACCTGTATGATCTGCTAAGAACTAGGAAAATGGCCAACATGACAACAAGGATAAACTCCTTCTTCTCTTCTTTGAGCTCAGGTAGGCTAACCCTTGGATTCATTTCTTCAAAGAATCACTAACAACACTTGTATTCATGAAACACAAGACATAAACATGAATTCTCTCAAACATGAAATTAAAGATGAATTGAATTTTAAAGGTTGATGATGAAAACTGCAAAGCAAATTAGGACCAGTGCCTTGTTCATTGGGCAACAGAGTCATACAAACATACATTCACAGAAAACTTTAATCTCAAACTCAAAGAAACCAAGTGAAGTGCCTTACAAATCACTTCTCTCACTCCAGTTCCTGGACATCGAATTCATATACAAACCTATAATTCTCAGAACTTGAAATCAAGACTAACTCTCTCCTTGAAAGAAACTTAAATTCAAACTCATAGGTACCTTATAACTAGTATACTGACATGCCTTACAAATAAATACACAAAAATTAAGATCATGCATACAAAGACATCAAACAAGAACTGAATCGGGATTCCCATTGCTCTCATTAAAATTTATATGTTATTGTACATTTACAATACAAAGACACACAGAAAATAACACCCAAAGCTTGGAAGCTGCTCTGCAGCATAAATTTCAACATCCATGTTACAATGAGAAAATCCAAGATATAGCAATTGAGAGTCCATTCCCAAAACCAAATGACAGCTGTCCCTCTTGCATAAAAATATCTTCAACATTCCTCATCTCCCTGCAACTGATTCCCAAGCTGATCCACATTCTCCAAAAACTTCCAATCTGATCTGCAACTGATCTTGATTCCTGGATTTCAAACCTGAACTGCTCTTATCAACTACTTTGAAACTGAAAATAGTCATCACCATTGGAATCCTTATTCTGAGACCTTTCCGGAAACATATAACACTTATTTGTTTTGTTAAAAAATGAATTTCCAGGCCCCTTTTCCGTGAACAGCTATCTTTTAAATTTTTGAATTTTAATCATATAGTCCAGACTATGTTAATTTTTTAAATATTTTAAAATTTGGCAATTTAATATCATTTTATGTATTTGCCTCAGAAAGCACCAAATAGCGCCACTTGTCATCACCTCATTACATGCTCAGAGTAACCTCAGGTTAACCCACTGAATGGGAGAACTAGCGACCATATGCATTCTCTGAATCTCCAGATGATCAAACTAACTACAGTTAACTCTGGAGAATTGGTGAAAGCTCTATTCTCCAATTCTCTAAATCTTTCTTTGACCATGGTTATCATTTGGAGAATGAGTGACTGAGTGTATTCTCTAGTTCTTTGAATCATTTTCATTAACTGTCAAGTATTTGGAGAACTAGAGACTAAGCATTCTCCAATTCTCTGAATGTTTATGACTTAACCATTTGCATTTGGAGAACTAGAGACTAAGCATTCTCTAGTTCTCTGAATCATTTTCACTAACCGCCAACCATTTGGAGAACTAGAGACTAAGCATTCTCCAATTCTTTGAATGTTTATGACTTAACCATTTGCATTCGGAGAACTAGAGACTAACTGCCAACTATTTGGAGAACTCGCAACCAAGTGTATTCTCCAATTCTCTAAATGTTTATGACTTAACCATTTGCATTTGGAGAACTAGAGACTAACTACCAACCATTTGGAGAACTCACGACCAAGTGTATTCTCCAATTCTCTCAATGTTTATGACTTAACCATTAGCATTTTTCGCTAGCATTTTTGTGCAAAATTTAGTGCTTTATGGTCATTAGCATGCATCCCAATGCACTAGTTGTGCACACTCTTGAGAGCCTTCTTCTCTTTATTCATTTCATTATCTGAGTGGTATATCTTTTAAACACTTGAAATAGTCATTTCTTGAGCAATGTGGGATTAAACTTTTGGAAGCATTGCTGATTTTTTTATTGCTGCAGTACTCAGAGGATCATAACTTTTGATTTTCAAACTGAGTTTTTCTAAAATTTTTGTTGTACAATGCACACATTTTCATCTCAAACATATGTAAAATTCAACCCGACCCAATTTATATTTTTTGAGTTATGATAAAAAATGTGATTGGCTGTGCATTCACACTTTTTTTTTAACTGGCTCTTGCCTTCAACCCCCTTTTTATCTTCTTCTTCTCCACATGCTTTGCATTTTTCTATGATATTTGGCATCACAACATTACTTTTCTTTGATTTTCTCAAAATCTGAGACAAGACCTTGATGCATTGCCCTCTAGAAAACAACAATGATAAAGGAGCACCAGTAACACTAGCCATTTCTATGTACACAAATATCTTGTACCCAATCTTAGTGATAACTCACACTGGTGACACACTCCTTTTCTCTCACACATCATGGCATTATCTTGTTTGGGCCATTTATTTCACTTTTATCCTTTGCAAAGATTGTCAAATAACGTTAGCTGACATCTACGAGCGGCCTTAAAAACTGGCCAATAGCCATCATAGGATCATGTCACTGAGCACACATGTTCACCTCCAACAAAAAAAATATGCATGTCAAAGAAGAAATCTCGAAGAGACGCAAGCCACAAGATAAAATTGACCAAAGCTAGCATTGCCTTTCTGCTATGTTTGAAATCACTTAAGTTGGCTCTAGAACCAACTTTGAAAACTGACCAAATCACCTGAACAAATCTCACCACGTGACTGACATAAACCTTGAGATACATAGAATCACCCTGCAAAATGGCATCCCTTGACTATACCCGAGGTGAAAGTTATTAACCTCTGAAGTTTCCCTTTTCATTTTGCTCCTGCAAACACACTGTCAGAACCTGATAAACTGCATATGGAATTAGCCTTGAAAAGTGCACGAATGGATTGGCAGGATGCTTGAATCAGAATGAGATATAGTACAACTTGTCAGCAATACATGACAACAAGAATTTTGACAATAGGATCATCCTGTGAAAATTTATAGCAGGCAAAGAAGGCCTCTGACAAACTTGCAGAAAACATAACTAGGCAATTTGCACTTTTTGCAAACAGAAAAGGTCTGGCAAATTGACCAAATGAATACATCAAGAGCCACAATCTTACAGCATGGAAGTATTTTATGTCTACTATACACTGAGATAAACATACTAATGACCCGATCAACAGGGCATGAGTTATTCATAGTCAAAATAGGGCTCTTGAAAACTGGTGAATAACCAAACAGTGCAAAACACGAAAGCTGCAAATGGAATCAGCTTCAATTTCTCATTAGATGGATTCATCATGAGCTACAAACTGACAAGGGTATAGTAAAACTTGTCTATAATGCAAGGAAATGATTAAAACCTTTCTACCAATCCACCGGGTACAAGTTATAACATGTCAAACAGGGTTCCTGACAAAACTGGGAAAAGGGCCAAGTGTAGAAACTAGTAAACACCTCCGGAAGGGGATGAATAAATAGGGTCAAAACTTATCATAGAGGCCTAAAACGTGACACATAAAGAGCATGCAAAGTGTACAGCAAGATTCTAGGCTCATATTTTCATGACACTCTCCAGGGTGCATTTTATTCAACCTCAAAGTGACCCTTCCCAGTGAATTTTACACAAGCATTTTTTGACTTAGAGACCTCTTAGAAACAAACTGATGCAAACCCATTTGAAAATGCCATCTAAGGACTCAAAAAAAATCGATAGGATGAATGCAAAGAAATGAAAACATAGACCTCAAGATATGACCCCAAATACGCCCATACTAGCATGCAATACAAAGCCAAAATGAGCACCTAATCAAAATTTTACATGGTACCTCAAAACTGCATTTTGAGTACCAACATTGGCTCTGTTTGGGGATGGTTGAGCATAAGATCAGCACAAGAACCTCAGAATCTCTTGGAAGAGCAGACCACCCCAAAAAATAGCTTCTCCTTATCACTCCAAAAACAACTTCATCTTCTTATTCCTCCAATCCATTATTTGGTTCTGAGGCTCCTTTATTGAAAGAAACTACACTACTGCTGAAAGGAAAGCAACTACAAATGTACAAACTTGAAGCTTATTTACAAAGGCTCATAGCCCCGAAACTAAAATCAGTCCTTACCCTGATCAAATAAATAATTCTCATCTCCATACAATGGAGGCAGACTGAGATCATATGTTTCATCCAGCCGGTTAGAAACATCATGATTCACTTTCAACATAATACAAGAAAAGTGATCAATGCACTCACGATTATCTGGCAAAGGAAAGCTATCAGGACACCATGGGTACTGATCATTTTGTGACACTAGAACATCACCCTCTTTATTTTGACTATCATGCTAAAAATTGGAGCATTCCAACTCAGTATCACGATTGAGAACACCATCATTCTGATCATTAGTTTGCAAGAAAGAATACAACATTTCTATCTCATCACTTTGCAAACCAACATAACACTTTTCAGAACAAAATTCTGATTGCGTAAATCCGAGAACATTTTGCTGATCACAAATTATATCAGCATCATTTGGAAGGGAACAAACTCCATCAGTGAGTAACTCATTAGGCACTAGAACATCTGAGAATACACTTTCAGATTTACCACTTTCTTCAGCATCAAAATGTACACAAGAGCCACAGTTAGCAAACTTATGCAAATATGGACATGCACTAGCACACTCATCATTGTTTCATCAAAAATGACATTATTAAAACCATGACAATGGAATGCACTTGAATCTTGCTGATTTAAAATAGGAGAAAAGACGTCAAGATATGTTTCACTCATCATGCGATCATCCGAATCACTTTCATCAAAATTTATATTTACCGGGCATGGAATTCTGGAAACAAACTTAGTACCATACCTTTGAAAATCAGCATCCAAGAAACTTGAAATCTGCTCACAACTCAGCAAGCACTGAACATCACATTTCACTTCTTCATTCTCACTACTGATGCTACAAATCTCTTCTCCATATGAAGCCAGGACTGAATTTATTTGTCTCACATTACCTTATGTGAAGAAACTACTATAGGAACTAACATTTGCATTATATCCATGTTCTTCATGTTCACACAAAACATCACTAAATTGAAACAAATAGTCATTAACATCATGCTGAGAAAAGGGGAAATCTACAAGCTCAAGGAACTCACTATCAACTGAAGATTTATCTTCCATTCCTTGACACTTATAAGTTTCATCATCAGCACAATAACCAGCACTACAACCATCATAGGACTCAGCATCCCCAAATGAACTAGACTCTGCATCATTGAATTCAACATTTATAAAAGAGTCTGTCCAGTCCTTAACATTTTTTAGTGCTTCATCCTTTAAGGACGCAGTCCAACTAATTGATTCAGGCATTGAAAGTTCTAGAAACATCTCAGCATACTGGGATTCATGAAAATCTAAACCCACAGGAAGCTCACTACATGCAATAAGAAACTTCTTGTAATAAGACAATGTAGACTCTTCATTTCTTTCTCCTATTGCACATCTTAACATCAGTATACAATTATGCTGAATCTTTTTATTTATCCAATGGAGTTCATCATTATAACTCTCTAAATCTGACTGAAAACTTTCAAATCTAGAATCATCCTGACTTATCAAAGCTGGGAACTCCATTCTAACACACTGACAAAATAGTAAAGCTTATTCTCATGACAATATTTTTGTCCAATTTCATGCAACCAATAACTTCACATAAGCATAGCATATTTATGATTTCTTGAAATTGAAACTTCAACTAGAAAGTATGACAAACTTTGAAACTAATTTCCCTTTTCTTTAGTGACTGGTTCACCTATTTAGGGATTGTTTGTACTTTGATAAAAGATTACCTGGAAGTGTTGTTGTTGGTGTAAAATAATGATCTGAAACCTTCCTCAAATCACCTTTAAAATCTTTGTAGAGCTGCCACCTCTTTTCAGAGGACAAAATTGGAACCAGCTGAGAACCTTCTCTCAAATCTGGACCATCTTTATCAGCAAACACAAAACAACTTCACAGGATTTCTGTTTGTCAGGATCACAAAATACATCACAACTTCAAATTACAAAAAACTGATCAAACAAAGATTCAGAGTCACCACTCTCATTCAGTGAGAGAATATAACAATTTTGAAAAGAACTAGACTCTATAACCAAACTGGACCAGACCTTGGGATGATTCAACAAAGCAAGGAATTAGACATCTTAACTTGCTGTCATTTATTT
This sequence comes from Chamaecyparis obtusa, assembly GCA_027943335.1. Classification (NCBI taxonomy): domain Eukaryota; kingdom Viridiplantae; phylum Streptophyta; class Pinopsida; order Cupressales; family Cupressaceae; genus Chamaecyparis; species Chamaecyparis obtusa. The sequence continues at coordinate 399,169 of BSBK01008830.1, forward strand.
CTTCCCTAGTAGAGTCACCAATTTGTTAGCCATTTTTCTTGCATCCCTAAACTCTAGAAGAGAAATATGAAAACCAGACATAGGGATCTTTGTCTAGCAACACAAATCCACTTACTCATGCAAACTGAGGGGCAAGGAAAGACTAATTAATGAGGATTTGATCCTCCTTCTGCTTCCAGTTCCACACACTCAGGCGGGTGCACCTAAAACATGATAATATCTGCATACATAAACACTTACTCACTACAACCTTTTATGCAGATATGAAAATCAGTGGATAGTTCTCAGGCTTATAAAACATGGGAGTTCAACTCAACCAGTCTTATATAGGATCCCACCTGTATGATCTGCTAAGAACTAAGAAAATGGCCAATGTGACAATAAGGATAAACTCCTTCTTCTCTTCGAACTTTGAGCTCAGGTAGGCTAACCCTTGGATTCATTTCTTCAAAGAATCACTAACAACACTTGTATTCATGAAACACAAGACATAAACATGAATGCTCTTAAACATGAAATTAAAGATGGATTGAATTTTAAAGGTTGATGATGAAAACTGCAAAGCAAATTAGGACCAGTGCCTTGTTCATTGGGCAATAGAGTCATCCAAACATACATTCACAGAAAACCTTAATCTCAAACTCAAAGAAACCAAGTGAAGTGCCTTACAAATCACTTCTCTCACTCCAGTTCTTAGACATCGAATTCATATACAAACCTATAATTCTCAGAACTTGAAATCAAGACTTACTCTCTCCTTGAAAGAAAATTGAATTCAAACTCACAGGTACCTTATAACTGGTATACTAACATGCCTTACAAATCAATACACAAAAATTAAGATCATGCATACAAAGACATCAAACAAGAACTGAATCGGGATTCCCATTGCTCTCATTAAAATTTATCTGTAACTGTACATTTACAATACAAAGACACAGAGAAAATAAGACCCAAAGCCTGGAAGCTGCTCTTTAGCATAAATTTCAACATCCATGTTATAATGAGAAAATTCAAGATATAGCAATTGAGAGTCCATTCCCAAAACCAACTGACAGCTGTCCCTCTTGCATAAAAATATCTTCAACATTCCTCATCTCCATGCAACTGATTCCCAAGCTAATCCACATTCTCCAAAAACTTCCAATCTGATCTACAACTAATCTTGATTCCTAGATTTCAAACCTGAACTGCTCTTATCAACTGCTTTGAAACTGAAAATAGTCATCACCATTGGAATCCTTATTCTGAGACCTTTCCGGAAACATATAACACTTATATGTTTTGTTAAAAAATGAATTTCCAAGCCCCTTTTCCGTGAACAGCTATGTTTTAAATTTTTGAATTTTAATCATATAGTCCAGACTATGTTAATTTTTTAAATATTTTAAAATCTGGCAATTTAATATCATTTTATGTATTTGCCTCAGAAATCACCAGATAGCGCCACTTGTCATCACCTCATTACATGCTCAGACTAACCTCGGGTTAACCCACTGAATGGGAGAACTAGCAACCATATGCATTCTCTAAATCTCCAGATGATCAGACTAACTACAGTTAACTCTGGAGAACTGGCGAAAGCTCTATTCTCCAATTCTCTAAATCTTTCTTTGACCATGGTTATCATTTGGAGAATGGGCGACTGAGTGTATTCTCTAGTTCTCTGAATCATTTTCACTAACTATCAAGTATTTGTAGAACTAGAGACTATGCATTCTCCAATTCTCTGAATGTTTATGACTTAACCATTTGCATTTGGAGAACTAGAGACTAAGCATTCTCTAGTTCTCTGAATCATTTTCACTAACCGCCAACCATTTGGAGAACTAGAGACTAAGCATTCTCCAATTCTCTGAATGTTTATGACTTAACCATTTGCATTTGGAGAACTAGAGACTAACTGCCAACCATTTGGAGAACTTGTGACCAAGTGTATTCTCCAATTCTCTGAATGTTTATGACTTAACCATTTCCATTTGGAGAACTAGAGACTAACTACCAACCATTTGGAGAACTCGCGACCAAGTGTATTCTCCAATTCTCTGAATGTTTATGACTTAACCATTAGCATTTTTCGCAAGTATTTTTATGCAAAATTTAGTGCTTTATGGTCATTGGCATGCATCCCAATGCACTATTTGTGCACACTCTTGAGAGCCTTCTTCTCTTTATTCATTTCATTATGTGAGTGGTATATCTTTTAAACACTTGAAATGGTCATTTCTTGAGCAATGTGGGATTAAACTTTTGGAAGCATTGCTGATTTTTTTATTGCTGTAGTACTCAGAGGATCATAACTTTTGATTTTCAAACTGAGTTTTTCTAAAATTTTTGCTGTACAATGCACACATTGTCATCTCAAACATATGTAAAATTTAGCTCGACCTAGGTTTTATTTTTTGAGTTATGATAAAAAACGTGACTGGCTGTGCATTCACACTTTTTTTTTAATTGGCTCTTGCCTTCAACCCCTTTTTTATCTTCTTCTTCTCCACATGCTTTGCATTTGTCTATGATATTTGGCATCACAACATTACTTTTCTTTGATTTTCTCAAAATCTGAGACAAGACCTTGATGTATTGCCCTCTAGAAAACAACAATGATAAAGGAGCACTAGTAACACTAGCCATTTCTATGTACACAAATATCTTGTACCCAATCTTAGTGATAACTCACACTGGTGACACACTCCTTTTCTCTCACACATCATGGCATTATCTTGTTTGGGCCATTTATTTCACTTTTATCGTTTGCAAAGATTTCCAAATAACATTAGCTGACATTCGAGAGCGGCCTTAAAAACTGGCCAATAGCCATCATAGGATCATGTCACTGAGCACACATGTTCACCTCCAACAAAAAAAATATGCATGTCAAAGAAGAAATCTCAAAGAGACCCAAGCCACAAGATAAAACTGACCAAAGTTAGCATTGCCTTTCTGCTATGTCTTAAATCACTTAAGTTGGCTCTAGAACCAGCTTTGAAAACTGACCAGATCACCTGAACAAATCTCACCGCATGATTGACATAAACCTTGAGATACATAGAATCACCCTGCAAAATGGCATCCCTTGACTGTACCCGAGGTGAAAGTTATTAACCTCTGAAGTTTCCCTTTTCATTCTGCTCCTGCAAACACACTGTCAAAACCTGATAAACTGCATCTGGAATTAGCCTTGAAAAGTGCACGAATGGATTGGCAGGATGCTTGAATCAGAATGAGATATAGTACAACTTGTCAGCAATATAGGACAACAAGAATTTTGACAATAGGATCATCTCGTGGAAATTTATTAGCAGGCAAAGAAGGCCTCTGACAAACTTGCAGAAAACATAACTAGACAATTTGCACTTTTTGCAAACAGAAAAGGTCTGGCAAATTGACCAAATGAATACATCAAGAGCCACAATAATACAGCATGGAAGTATTTTATGTCTACTATACACTAAGACAAACATACTAATGACCTGATCAAGAGGGCATGAGTTATTCACAGTCGAAATAGGGCTCTGGAAAACTGGTGAATAACCAAACAGTGCAAAACGCGAAAGCTGCAAATGGAATTAGTTTCAATTTCTCATTAGATGGATTCATCACGAGCTACAAACTGACAAGGGTAAATTAAAAATTTTCTATAATGTAGGGAAATGATTAAAACCTTTCTACCAATCCACCGGGTACAAGTTATAACACGTCAAACAGGGTTCTTGACAAAATTGGGAAAAGGGCCAAGTGTAGAAACTAGTAAACACCTCCGGAAGGGGATGAATAAATAGGGTCAAAACTTATCATAGAGGCCTAAAACCTGACACACAAAGAGCATGCAAAGTGTAAAAAAATATGCTAGGCTCATATTTTCATGACACTCTCCAGGGTGCATTTTATTCAACCTCAAAGTGACCCTTCCCAGTGAATTTTACACAAGCATTTTTTGACTTAGAGACCTCTTAGAAACAAACTGATGCAAACCCATTTGAACATGCCATCTAAGGACTCAAAAAAACTTGATAGGATGAATACAAAGCAATGAGCACATAGACCTCAAGATATGACCCCAAATACGCCCATACTAGCATGCAATACAAAGCCAAAATCAGCACCTAATCAAAATTTTACATGGTACCTCAAAACTGCATTTTGAGTACCAACAGACCTCTTCCTCTAACCAATTTGGTCATTTGGATATCAATGTCATACTCCATCACTTTGGTAATCCAACCAGATCTTTTCTCATTTAGGTCCTTGGAAAGCAAAAAATATTTGACACTTGGATGAGTAACCTTCAAGTGTACCTTGCTATGGGTCAATAGATATCTAAACTTTTTAAGAATTTTTACCACAACAAGTACATGTTTTTCCATAAAAGAGTATCTTGTTCATACTCTTCTAAACCTTTGCTGAAGAAAGCAATAGGCTGCTCCAACCCTTCTAAATTTTCTTGAGTCAACATAGAAGATATAGCATCATGACCTCCATAAGCATAAAGGATAAAATCCTTATTGAAATTTGGGTTTAATAAAGCAGGAGCTTCTATCAAGGCTTCTTTAATAGCCTGGAAACTATCTTTTCCTTCTTTAGTCCAGCTGAAGGCTGAACTATTCTTTAACATGGTTGTCAAAGGCTTCAATAAATCTACAATATTAGGCAAGAAACACCTAACAAAATTAATCCTTCCTATGAAATATTGAAGACTTTTCTTATGATGTGACAATGGTAGCTCTAGGATGGTTGCAATCCTTTCAGTGTCTACTATAATTCCTTTCTTGGATAATATATATCCTAACAATTTCCCTTCATGAACTGCAAACACACATTTATTGGGATTAAGAGATATCCCAAATTCTCTACATCTTTCAAAGATTTTCCTCAGATGTTTGATATGATCTGCTGCATGTTTAGAATAAATAGTTATGTCATCTAAGTAGACTAGTACAAACTTGTACATGAGGATTTTAAAGGCCATATCCATTTCCTTTTGAAAAGTAGCACCTACATTTGACAAACCAAATGGCATCTTTTGATAAGCCATGGTTCCCCACTTGGTTGTAAAATGGAGTCTTGTATTGATCCTCTTCATTAACTAAGATCCGATTGTATCCTGAATAGCCATCCAATAATGAAAATCTCTTGGATCTAGAGACACATTGTAAGATTTTCTCCATAGAGGGTAATGGATGTTGGTCTTTTAAAGAGGCCCTGTTAAGATCCCTAAAGTCAACACATAAACTCAACTCCCCATTCTTCTTCCTTACAGGGACAAGGTTAGAAACCCAACTAGTATGCTTGATGGGGTAGATGATACCACTTTCTATCAATTTGAGAACTTCTCTATGCATAAGTGGCTCAAGCTTGGGATTAACAGGCCTTTGGTTTTGTCTTACTAGTTCGGCATTAGGCTCTAGTTCAATAGTGTGCCGAGCAAGGGCTGGATTAAAACCTTTGAGGTCTTCATATTGCCATGCAAATACATCACTAAATTCTTTGAATAATTGGGTATAAGCCTACTTTTCTAAATCAGTGTTTACTTTTCCAAATTGTAAGCTTTTACCTGGTTCCAATTCTAATTCAACACAATATTCTTGTTGAACCACCAGGCCAAATTTATTCTTCTTAACTTGATCATCTTTGTTGAAGACAACTTCTAAGGTGACAAGACCTATAGGCATTTTGTTAGACTTAAGTTGTATTACTTGGTCACCATAGTTCATCAATAGTCTATCTTGGTTATGTTTTGAGAAAACATCTTCTTCAAACAAGACTTGCAGAATTTGCTCATCATTGTCAAACACTTGCCAATTAATATCATTATCAGGGATAGAAGGTCTGACAATCACCTTGATATGTTGTTGGGTCTCTTCCCTTGAAATACTATTAGGACTATCATACTGAGACCTAATAGCAGCTAATCTATCTGCATTTTGATTTGGCTTTCTAGGGATAGCAACAATGTTGAAAGCACAAAAGTCTTCAATTGCATCCCAAAATCTATGTTTGTATGCTCTCAAGGTGTCATTTTTGGTTGCACTTATCCCTCTCACTTGGTTGACTACTAACTCACTATCACCATAAACTTTTAGAGCTTTGAGCCCTTTTTTTCTAGCCCACTCCAGTCCATTTACAAGGCTTTCATATTCTACAGTGTTGCTAGTGTAGGAGAAACTGAATCTGAAAGTTGTATAGTATCTTTCTCCTTTTAGGGATATTAGCATAGCACCACCACCAGAACCATGTCTGCTTCTAGCTCCATCAAAAAAAATTCCCAAACCTAATTGCTCTGATCCTCTAAATCAATGTCCTCTTTGAGAAGGTTTGGCTCTATGGATCCACTTTCTTGTATCAAATAGCTTCCCAAACTAGTATCCCAAATAACATTTTCCTAGGCCTCTGAATCCTTCTCTGATTCTAGTTCATCTAGTAAAATCTCAGGGATATTTTCTATCTTAGTGTTTTCTTCTTTGATAGTTGGGAAGTCATTACTATCAAATGCAAGGTAGCTTGTATTGATGGTATTGGACACATATGGTTCTATATGGTGAGCTGCCAATGATTTAGATTTAATGGTGACCTTGGTACCATATCTTTTGTGAAAGAGCATGTGAGACCAGTCAGAAGAAAGGTAGCCTCCTATTTTGGCTATAAACTCCCTTGATAGACATATGACAAATAAAGCAAGGAGATCTATGATATATATATCAAGTAGGATGGAGAAATTAGGACTTGCATGAAGGATTAGACTGGTATCCTTAGCTAAACCTATATTATTAACTGAGGATCCATCAAGTTGTGTAACCTTCTTTTGGAGGGGTTCATATTGAAGTCCTAATTGGTCAGCCACATTTTTGGGCATTACAGTACTAGTGGCTCCACTATCTACCAGACAATTATGTACTAAGCATTTTCCAATAATTAAAGATGCATAAAAGGGAGGGGGTTTTGTGTTCCTACCTTGAATGGTATTGGCTTTGGAGTTGCAACTTGGAGCCTCCTTTTCTTGATTAGTGTTGACCAACACTGGCTTTGTAGTTTCTTTTGTAGGCTGAGGAGTTGTCATTTCAGTCATAGCTTTCTTCAAAATCTCAAGTTGTCCTAGAATAGCCAAAGAGTCCCACATAGACATAGTAATGTTCACCTTCTTCATGTTGTCTACAATGTTGAAAGGTGTCACAGTGTGTACTCTTTGTTATGCTTTTACTATGATGGGCTCCACTTCTTTGAGAGTCTAGCCCTCTTTTCTTGTGATGGCAGGAACATTTTTAAATATGATAGGAGTAGTAGCTTTAGTCCCAGAATCTTCTCACTCCTTATCTTGAGCTCTTCTCTTTGATCTTGTGTTAGCAGCAATGGAAGGTTCACCAATGACTCCATTGAAGTCTTACTACTCCCAATTGAAAATAGCAGTCTCATTATCTTGTGGTTCTTGTTGAGGAACTGATCCACTGGAAGAAGCCTCTAATTGAGCATGTGAGGTATTCTAAACCATTAGAGCTTGGTTCATCCATCCATTTGAACATGTAGCTTGATTATGAGGCTGATTACAAGGGAAACACCATTCATTGTCCATAACCATATTATTTTGACTAGGGACCATGTCCCTAACTAGATTTATAGAATTGAGAGGTGTAGTGTTGTATGGTTGGAATGGTCTTTGATTAAAATTTTTCCTTTGTCCTTGATAACCTCCTTGGTATGGTGGCCTATTTTGTTGATAAGGTTGTCCCTAATTCTGATATTTTTGATTAGGACTTTGGCCTTGTGGCTAAAAGGGTGGTTTGATTCCTTGCCCTTGCCTCTTTAGATTTGTGATCTCCTTAGTCAAAGACTACACTAAATTTGTCATTTCTTGTTGACTAGTTTGTTGACTATTCTTCATCTCTTGTAGTTTTGAGAGAAACTTTCCTTTAGCTCCTCACTGCTTGTACTAGCCTGAGGTGCTAATATGTTGGGAAAAGGGGTAAAATGAGGTATTTGTAGAGGTGTAGTGGGCTGAAGGCTAGGAAAGATGGGCATGGGTGGCCTTCTAGCTATCATACCTACTTGGATTAAACAATTTTCAGCCCTGACAGCTATGTCAAAAGCTTGGGGTAGAGAGGTACCTCCCATAAATTAGATCATGATAGAGATCTGATCATTCAAGCTTTGCAAGAAATATAAGAAAGCATGATTAGCTAATGGCCTCACCAAGACTGGAATTCTATTCCATGTCTTGAGGAATCTATTGTTATAATCTATCATTTGTTCTTGAGGGTCTCTTTTAATGGTTGTCAACTACTCAACCAAAGATAAGTTGTCTGTTTTATCCTCAAAATGTTTACTCAATGTGTCCCCTAATCCATCCCATGAATTAATGGAACCAAGAGTTAAAGTTCTAAACCATTCAAGATCCTTACCTTTGAGAGAGGTTGCTAATAACTTGGTGGCCACATCTTCTTGAGTTATATTATGTATACTGCAGATAGTGGTCACATCTCTAATGTGTTCAAAAGTTGTAGTTTGTCCCTCACCTATGAAATTAGGCAGACTCTTTAATGCCACCAAGGGCACATCATGATGTTGAGAAAAGACTAATGGACTTCCTTGGTTGAAAGGTGCAAAAGCAAACTGCCTAGCCATTGTAGGAGCTAAAATTTGCTGAGTAGCAACTGTGTGAGTTGTATTTGATGTTGGATTTGAATCTTCTTCTAGATCTCTGGTTAGAGATCTTCCTCTTCTTCTGAGATGAAAGGGTAAAGGTCTCCTTTCTGAAGTATCAGGTGGTGTAGACTGTACTCTCCTTGCAGGGGATGTTCTCTAGGTTGATCTACCTTTGTAGCCTCTTTTTGAGGGCAACTCTAAAAATTTAGTAGGCTTTGAACTCCTAGTCTCAATCTTTCTCATAAACTTTGAACAAGGTTAGCCTGAATCTATGAAATCAATGGAGTCACCAGATATACTTGAATATCAACCTTTGAAAGGTCTGTATTATGTAATCACTATATCAGAGATAACATAATCTTTAAACAATGAACCTCTTTTACTATCCCACCAGGTGTGCTAGAATTGTTACGCCCAAGGTGGGGTGTTTTCTGAATTCAAATCTGATCTTAGTCCCACCAGGCATGCCAGAATTGTTACAACCAAGGTGGGGTGTTTTTTAAATTTGAATCTGATCTTACTCCCACCGGGCATGCCATAATTGTTATACACTAAGTTTGCACCCTTTCTTCAAACTCTCTTGGTCTTGATAACTTAGTATAACATGGGAATCATCTCCAGGTTGTGGGACCTATGCTAACTAAGATGAGACCTCCAGGTTCTAGGCTAGTTCCTCTTGGATAATCACCTTAATTTTCTCTTTGATAGGAAAGTAAATTCTTGAGGGAAAAAGGGATAGAAGGAATGCATGAAAGGGAAATAACTAAAATAAAACTATCCTATTAGGTGATACACCAAAAATATGGTATGAATTACAGTATAGAGAATGAAATCAATGCACAAACTCAGGTCTAGGGGATCACAACTCATTGAATAGGTTTGCATCAGTATTTCATAGAAGGGTCTGCAATAGAAAGAGGCTATTCAGGGAAAGAGAGAATTTCACAACAATAGCATTCGTAAGAATTTAGACATAATCTATAACCTACAAACAAACATTCACCTCTGTAACTAGGTATAGGAATGAGACAGACTGTTAGGGGGTTGAAGTATACCCACAAGATCATTCAAATCAAATCATCCATCGGAATACACATGAATTGCAGAAAGAAAGAGGGATCAAGAACCCTAAGATATTACTAAAAATATACATATACTCAATTCATTAAGAGAAAATTCAAACAAGAAGGCATAGGGATAGAAAGAATGTCACAAAATACCTTTGCAATATCTAAACATCAATGAAAGCTTACAAACTGTAGAAAGTCAGAGGGCAAAAATAATGCCAAGGATAACTCAGAAAGAAAATCTCTCTTTTACAATTGTAAACTCTTAGCTTCTAAAAGCTCCCAAAAATATTATATACATCTCCTTTTGCACACAGGCAAGAGAAAAAAATCTAATTAGGGTTACATAGATTTTCATAGAATAATAACCAGCCCTAATTCTATCAAGTCTGGTCATAAATGCATCTCTGAAAGTATCTTGGATAATCAGATCTTTGTACCTGCATGTCCATTTCATCACTACATCTACCTGCAGACAAGCTGCCTTGATCCATCTACCTCTCTGCAACTCAGCCTCACCATAACTGCTCAAATCTAGTACTTTAGATATTTTGAATTTAAAAAATATAAATGGTCACAGGTGGCACCAAGATTTTCTTTATCAATGGCTGATATTTGAACCTGATCTATCTTTTAAAACATCGCTGTCAAATCAACCATTTTACCCAGGCACCACTTTGGATCTTAATCTTAACTCATCTGGTGAATCTGTGACTAAGGCTTTCATCTTAGGTTCTTCTTTCTCTTTAGTCACTGAATCTCCTGATCTTTTCGTTAACTCTAACCTGATCTAGTGATTATGCAACAAGTGTTGATCCTTACTTTGATCTAATGGTGGTCACTGAGTTGGGAGAAGTCTTCAGCATATTCCTTCCAATTGAGTGATTGCCTGACTGAAGAGAAATCTCATAGTCACTGAATGAAAAGAATATTCCCTCCTTCATTGGGTGATCACCCAACTGAGCTACAAACCTGGGCCCATCCTGCCACTTGTCATGATATTATTTGCTTGACTACAGACACCTTGGATTATTTGGCATAGGACCCACCTGACAAGAAGTGTTGCATTGGAATGAAGATCAATGACCGTCGTTATATCGCAATACTAACCCTTGAGCACATTTCCTCAGTGGTATAACGATAGCCATAGATCATGCTCAAAATTTAACTGCTTTAGACTTGAGACCATGAAACATAATGGTAACCACTCGCTAGATTAGTGGATGTTAAGAACTTAACCACCAGGAATAGGAGATCTCATGAACATATAGTCACTTATTCGCTAAATAAAAACTTAACCATTTCAAAAATTGGAGACCTATTGACTGCATCTTTGAAAAACTGAGCCGACCCTGCCATGTGTCACTCTATCACTCGCTTCGACTGCCTTGTCAACTCTAACAACTACCAGTTGTTATGATAATGGCCCACCCTCCTTTAACCTTTCATCAAATAGTTGTTTCTATACCATAGCCTTAAACATCACACATCTTATTTGAGTGGTATAATGACAATTGTGGATCATGTCTGAACTTTAACTTGCCAGAATTGAGACCGCCAAACATAATAGTAACTGCTCACTAGATCACTGGATGTTAAGAACTTAACCATAGGGAATAAGAGATCTCACAAACAACGCAGTCACTTAATCACTGAGTAAAATCTTAACCATCTCAAAAATTGGAGACCTAGTGACTGTCAACTTAACTTGATTCTCTTTTGACCAAGGTATATCTAGTGAATGACCGACTGAAGAAACTCAAAGTCGCGTGAACATTTGCTAACCCTAGGTTAACTCTTGTGACCTCCCGAATGAAGAGAAATCCTTAACTCAATGCTGACATGAGTTATAACTATAGTAAGGAAAATCACTTAGTCACCATATAGGAAAGAATATTGCCGACCTTGGGTTTCATTGAGAGATTTCTCGACTAAAGAGAAATCACTGGGTTGCTGAATGAAAATGGAATATTCCATGAAATTGGGAGATGAAGAGATAAAAGGTAGTTGCAAGATTAGGAGATAGAAAGGCATATTCTTTTCAACTTAAGAGATCTCGCGACCAACCGATTATAGAAAAGCACACATGCAAAATGAAGACTTAAGTGGCCGAAAAAAGGTAATGGCAAAATAGAATAGGCCATAGGGTTTTTAGTGTTTTGGCACCAATGGTCATATTTTTGAATTTAAATGACTTATCAGACCAGGGAGTTAAATAATTACAGAGACTAGAGGAAAAGGTACAAAACCATGAAAATTTATCAAGGTGTTCAACATGGTTTAATGGAAATTGCTGGATAGAGCCCGACCTGTGGCCAAAATTGTATGGAAGGGGAAATTTTGGGTAACAGTGACATTAACATATAAGAATCCAAGATAGAAACAAGAAGACATACACAAATCTAAGATTGTAATTCAAGTGTATTCTCATTAAAACTTGTAGAATCAATACATTACCAAACAACAAAATGCTAGGAAACAAACCCTAAATCCAGGCTCTCCTTGTTCAATCTTTTACATTGACTATCAACATAACACCATCAACCACCTTAAAAATCAAAACAACTACAATATATACCACTAGTCATCTTGGAATTCCAAAAATCAGGATGCAACAAGCTTCGAATGACTAGGGAAAGGGTTAGGGTTTTCATCCACCAAACCAACTAGATTTAATCAAGAATTTCTTACAGGGAAAAAAAAGAAAATCAAGAAACCTTGAGTGATTAGATCCAAGAATGATCTTCATTTATGATAATTCTTCTGACTTGTGTATGAAAGATCATGAATACACCATGTTTATCAATCTAATCACTTTACCTGCAACATGCATTAAGAAACTTCCTTACCCACTCTCTATAGTACAGACCCTCTGCATCAATCATCATACTCTCTGGACCACACTACAACAGTTGACAAAATCATATCTACCAGATCCAACTGCTCAAGCATTGAATACCAATCCTTTTGTTGCTGAAACCCTTAATAATTTTTAAATCTGGAAGAAATGGCTACTTGCATGACACAAGATAGTAAATCAACAGTCAACATTCAAATCTAGACCTACTTTATATCATCACCGTCAGATCATCTCACTTTTCCTGGGCTTCATAGTTTAACTCTAATAGGAATCTTGGTTTACATTTTGCCCTTGTTGCATGGTCGCCAGTCATTTTATTTAACCTTAGTTACCTTTAGAGACTCAATGATTATAGTCTCGTAATCTCCCAGTCATCTCTTTAACCGCCAAAATTTTTAGAGATCACGCGACTGAAGAAATTCTAAGTCGTGAGACAAAATCACTAACTGCATCATTATCAAGAGACTACATGACTGTAGGTAAACTAACTATCATGAAACCCTTTGACTTTATCTAGAGATTGCGCGACTGAGCAGCTACCTAAGATACATATTTTTCATTGTGAGATCTGGCGACTATATTCTCATAGTTGTGGTAACTTTATTGACCTTCTAAAAATATTTAGAGTTCAGCCGACTTCAATACACATCTGGAGATCTGATGCAGGAGCACCTTGGGTGTAAGAGGAATCTTGCATCACCCAAAAATATTTTTGTTTTTGTATTCAATAAGGGCTATCTTGTGTAGAGCTGCTATTTATGGGAACTTGCTATTTTTAGTAAGTTGGTCATATGATCTCAGAATGTTCTAATTTTACATGTGGAGGTTCATCTTAGTCATATTAGCCTACCAGTAAAGTTCCATGGCTAGATCAGGTCTAGTTTTGAAGATATTGAAGATTTTCGGTATTGGCAGTAGGGTACAGAAACTTTGAACTTAGTTTTGAAGACTTTAGAGGCCTCAGATGAGGTCAAAAATTTGGATGACAGGCACTTGCGCCAATTAAGCCTGTAGAGAACTTCATGGCCTTTCCGAAATGGGGTTATAATAGTCAATCGGGTCAACTAGTGATGACTTATGGTCTTCGAAAGTAGGCCACCTGAAATGGCAGAAAATAATTTTCCTTCAAAATTTCTGTTCGGGTTTCAAAATTTATTTTGAGCTGACTTTGATGTAATAAATTGAAAAATAAAGTAATTGTAAGTTTGGTCAGCCCTTAGGGCTAAATTTTTGAAACCTTCTCAGGCGGTGGAAAATGTGTATATAAAGAAGGCCCATAGTGTTGTCTAGGGTAGTTCTAGGTAGTAGATCTGGGTATTGATTCGAGGCTTTGTCCTACATAATATTGTAAGGGAATGCCCATATGGCTTTGCATATTGTAATTCTAAAAGTTTGTAATTCCACATTTGTAGAGATAATACGAAGCCAATTTTCTGTTCTTGCATATTGTTGTTGTTGTTTCTCTATTTCTATTATGTGTTTGCGGTATTAAGGAGAGCACCCTTCATCAAGATCTAGCGACTAGAGAGAATCTTTTAATCATTGAAACTTTTTGACTTTTCAACTTTCTTTCTGAGATTAAATATCAGCCGTCGATCTCTACATTCCTTCATCCTACGATTCACATTAAGTCATGAGAACTTTTTTGACTTAACTATTTGATTCAGTGACCAGGAGATAATCATGTTGCTGAATCGCTTAATTGAAAACTTAATTACGGAGGTCAAACCATAATGTTAACCTTACTTAACCCATGCATATCTAGAGACTTAGCGACAAAGAGATTTTTTGAGTCTCATAATCTTCTCTTTAACTAGGGTTATACCCTAAGAACATGCAACTAAGACAAATCTCTAAGTCATGGAAAGATCTCTTTACCCTGGGTTACATCTGGAGACTAGAAACTTCCTTAGTCACTAGATCGCTGAATTTCTCTTTAAAACTCTGAGCATACTGAGATCAATGGATATCACATGATTGTGTAGGATAAACATCATGCATCTTTTTCTTGAGAATATACGACAACCATAGATCCTAACTGAACTTTAACTTACTCCATAAATTGAAGACCTCGGGCCCACTGACAACTACCAACTCACTGTCCTGCAACGAATAGTCATCAGACACCTCAGCTCCATCTGACATCAGATCCACCTATATTATCTTTATAAAATGGGCCTACCATCATGCAACTCAGTGACTAAAGAGAAGATACAAGCTGCTCCTAGAGTCGCTGAATGCCTAGGACTTAACTGCTAAAACCAAGAGATCTCGCGACTGAGGCAAAATCCAAGTCGTTGAATGAAATCACTAACTGCCTAAGGAATAAGAGACTTGGAAAACACTCAGTTACAAGATCAATGAATCAAAAGCATAACCATCTAAGAACCTTGTGATCTAGTGACTGAAGACAAACCGCAGAGTCTCTGAAGGATAAAGAATATTCTTGTGGCTTAGAGAGACTGCGCAACTAAAGCATTTCAAAGAGTCATGGGAAAAAAGGAATATACTATTATTATTGGGAGATTAAGTGACTAACTGGGAGGGAAAAAGCACACATGCTTTTATAAACACTTAAGTGACCTGAAAAGGTAATGAAAAATTAGAACCTGACCAAGACAAATTAGGGCTTTTCTCACCAACGGCTAGAAATATGAATTTAGACCTAGGGTTTTAAGGACTAGGGACATAGAAAAATATGCAGAGACCAGAGAAAAATTCATACAGTCATAAAATTTTTGTAGGTGCTAATAGTGGCTCTTTTTGGGGATGCATGTCTGTTGTAGGCATGGCAAGGATTCTAGATCACTGGGAGAAGCAGACCACCTACTGGAAAAGGAAAAACCACAAAGAGCAAAAGGAAAAAACCTTACAAACTAAGATGAAGTGAAATAGGGAGCAAGAACACCTCTACAAAATTTATAACATGTATAGACCTAACTACTATTCATGGAAAGAAAAATACCTTCAATTGAAGTATTTTTTCAAGAATTGTCCATGAACTGGCAATTCTTGAATATCACCGTTTAGTTCTTTCACAATATAAGAATCTTGTCCCCATCTTTCACAAATCAAATATGGTCCTAGCCATACTAGATCAAATTTTCCATGTTTCCCTTTATCTTCCAATCTAGCATTCCAGATTAATACCAAGTCATTAGGTTCAAACTTCCTTTCAACAGTCTTTTTGTCATACAAATTTTTAACTTGCAATTGTAACTTGGCATTTTTTGAAGCTGATTCTCTTCTAGTTTCATCCAACCTAATGAGATCCTCAATTCTTAATTGCATTTCATCATCTATATCATCATCATATAATTGAACAAACTTATACATTTCCTATAAGTTATTTTGAGGCATCCTTGCATGTATCCCATACACTAGTTCAAATGGTGCACAACCAATTGCCTTCTTCATAGTTACCCTGTTAGCCCATACAGCTAATGGTAACTTTGAATTCCATGCCCTTTTATTCTTATCAAGAATCCTCTTGAGGATTTTTATTAAACTCTTGTTAGATGATTATGCCTATCCATTTCCCTGTGGATGATAAGGTGAGGAGTATGACATCTGAATTCCAAAACCTTCATAGAATTCCTTGTATTCAATAGACCTGAAGCACATTGCATTATCACTGACTATCCTTTCAGGACAACCAAACCTTGTAACAATATTATTCAATAAGAAATCAGTCACCACCTTGCTTGTTGCATTCCTTATAGGAATAGCCTCCATCCATTTTGTAAAATAATCAGTGGCAACTAAGATCCAAGAGTGTCCCCCACTGGACTTGTTTGGGATTTCTCCTATAAAATCCACTCCCCATTGTTGGAATGGAGCTTGCACTTCAATTGGCCTCAAAGGTACATTTCTAGAAAATTTGAGCTTACCAGAGAATCTTTGACAAGCATCACACTTTCTTACCAGTTGCTCTGCATCTTTGAATATTGTGGGCCACTAGAATCCTACTCTTAGAATCTTTTGAGAAATAGTTTTTCCCATATAATGTCCTCCACAACTCCCTCATACATTTCTTTCAACAACTTGTCAGCTTGATTTTCATCAACCCATTTCAAAAGTATGCAATCTAAATTTTTTCTATATAATTTTCATTTTATAATCACATACTTGATGGCTTGTAACTTCAATGTTCTTTTCTTATTGTCATCCATCCCTACTAGACACCTCATGTTTCTCAAATAATAGATAACATCTTGATACTAGGTACAATCATCCATATCACAAGTATAATAAATCTCAGTCTGGTTTATCTGATTTGCATCAAGCTTGGATTGAGCCATCAGTTTTGCCAATCCTTGTCCTCTAACCAATTTGGTAATCTGGATGTCAATATTGAATTCTTGAATTCTATTTATCTATCTGCATCTCCTCCCAGACACCTCTTGCTGTGAAAAAATATCTTTTATTGCAGCACTTGGTACAAAAGTAATCACAATTGCTCCCATCAGATAGCATCTAAAAGCCTTGACAGCCTTCACCAGTGCATATGCTTGTTTTTCATTGATATCATATTTCAGTTCAGCAGCTTGCAAAGATTTACTAAAAAATGCAATAGGCTTCTCATAAGCCTCATTATTCTTCTATAGCAAGACTGCAGCAACAGTATGAAAATATGCAAAAGAAAAGATGTGCATTGGGATATTGTAATCAGGTGCTTTAAGCATAGGTGCATCTTTGATATCCTGCTTGATATTATAGAAAGCTTCATCAGGCTCACCCTCCCATTTGATAACAAATCCTTTCTTCAACATCTTGGATATTGGCTTAGTAACCTCAGCAAAATTTGTCACAAATCTCCTCAAGAAATTTACCTGGCCAAAGAAAGATTGAATTCCCTTAACATTTTTTAGCTTATGAATTTTTTCAATAGCTGCCACCCTTTCTGTATCAATTCTTACTCCTTGCTTCCCAACTAAGTGGCCTAGCAACTTGCCTTCAGTCACACCAAATGCACATTTCCTTGGATTTAATGAAATGCCATGTTCCAAAGCTTTCACAAATATTTTCTCCAAATGAAAGAAGTGACCCTCTTCCCTCTTAGAATATGTAGTTAAATCATCTTGATAAACAACAAGGAAATCATCTATAAAATCTTCAAAGGCAACATCCATTGTCCTTTGAAAAGTTGCACCAGCATTTGTAAGACCAAAAGGCATCCTCACATAGACATAAGTCCCCCAAGGTGTAGTAAAAGTTGTTTTAAATTGTTCTGATTCTTTTACAATTACCTAATTATAGCCAAAAAAACCATCCATCATAGACATCAAATCAAACCTAGTCACTCTTTACAACATAGCTTCCATATTAGGTAAGCAGTAGTTATCCTTCAAAGAAGAAATATTTAGATTTTTGAAATCTACACATAATCTGATGTCTACATTCTTCTTCCTGATAGGAACCAAATTTGACACCCAAGAAGAATGCCTAATAGGCTTTATAATTCCAGCATCTCTCAGCTTCATTAATTCTTCTTGCATTTTAGGTGCTAAGGTAGGATGTATAGGCCTTTGTTTTTGCCTAAAGGGTTTGGCATCTTCTTTCAAAGGAATAATATGCTGGAACAAGTCTTCTCTATAAAATTTTAGGTCATCATATTGTTGAACTACAACTGATTTGGAATCTGATTGAAGAATCTGTAATTAAAGATCACTGAGGAGTTGTTGATTAGATATGTAATATGATTAAATCAGTATTATGTTGTCATTGATGTCAACTAGTTTGACAACACTTATCTCGTAAGTTACTATACCAAGACATCTGAAGAAAGGTGAAAAATATGAAGAACAAAGAAATCTACATGAGGAAAGATGTACGTGATAGATGAGGATAAGGAAAACATTGAGTAACTTGTTGATGAGTCCATGACTTGATGATATGTTGCATTCATCTATGATGAAGTATAGAGCTGAAAGACACAAAGAAGTGTTGTCGGTAAATGAAGCATTTCTAGTATACACTGATGGAGTGTAGTGTATACTAATCATAGTATTAACTAAGCAGTATTCACCGATGCATTTCTTTGTTAACTGAGTGGAACAAAATGAATTAAATGATTAGTTTAGCTGATAAGATTGATGAGCTAGAAAGAGTATAACATTGAGGTAATAGATAATGTTTGTTACACAGATTGACGACTAAAAAAATTTAGGAAAGATCTAAAGGATGAGAATCAAACATGTTATTGACACAAGTGCCAAGAAAGTTTGAAGCGGAAAAATCTATGAATGTGGTTAAGTGGCAAAATCTGATGGTGGAGAAGAAAATGATTTAATCGTTTATATAAGAGAAAAAAATTTCTTTATGAATGGATGCCGGAAGAAGTAGAAATTGCAAGAATATCATGTGAAAAAGGTTTTCATGCATTTTGATCATACTAGTTAGCAAGAACCGAGTTACAGAACAATTGCCAAGCTAAAGAGAGAAATTACCAACAGATAGTAAGTTGATACAGTATTGATTTTGAAGTGAAATATTGATCAAAAGGATTTGAATGGATTGAATATTGATCTGTAATCCACAATTGAATTTTTATTAAGATAGGTCATTTACTGTTACATATTTAACCATTGTATATAGTCAAAATATCTTAATCAAGTGGACTCTGAAAGTCTTATGATGTATCATTCATAGAATGAACATTGTTATCCTATCAACCCCATAGTGAATGCTAGTTGGATGATAACTTCTAGTCTAAAATCCTCTAACAAGGTCACACCTGACAGTGTTTTTGTAAACCTTTAACAGGGTTGGGTCTTAACCAACCTCACTTCAGAAGAGTGAACAATTTTGGGTTGCCTGTCCTAGGTGGTTTTTCCCTTTACAAGGTTTCCATGTTAAATCTCTTGTGCTATGTATTGATTGTGATATTTTTTTTTTATCATTCTTTACATGTTACATGTTAGATTTGATCGGTAAATATTATGATATTAGAATGGTAATCAGTAAAAGCACAGACAGTGAAAGTTTTATTGTTTACCGACAAGCAGAAATTGAAGAAATAGTTTTGAATTATACATTTTGTATTGGGACACTGGATAACTGATTCACCCCCCCTCTCAATTATTCTAACAATTGGTATCAGAGCTTCGATTGCTTGAAACAAAGTTTTAAGGACTTAAGCATAAAGGTCTCAAGATGTATAAGAGGGAAGTACCAAAACTGAACAAAGAGAACTTCACAGTATGGCAAAGTAGAATGAAGCTACACATATTTGGAATTGGGAACTCAGCACTAGATCTGATGGAGAATGGCTACATACAACCGCCCATTGGTCCCTTAACTCTTGATCAACTAAAGGAAAAGCATGAACACAATGTTACTATGATGGAACTTGCTACTACCTATATTGACACTGAATTATAAGATATCAAGACATGCACGACTACTAAAGCAATGTGGGATAAATTAACACAAATATATAGTAGAGATCTGAATGTCAAAAGAGCCCAAGTTGAAAGTCTAAGAGGCAGATTTGATGATATGAGAATGAAAGAAGGTGAGAACATTGTCCAATATTCAAATAGACTCAAAGAGGTGGTACATGCTATTAGAGATCTGATGGAGTAATTGATGATGAAACAATGATAAGCAAGATTCTTAGAAGTTGGCTACCAGTTTATGCAATCAGGATTTCTGCAATTCATGAAACAAGAGCTATATCCAACCTTACTCTTGACACTCTAATTGATAAACTTACAACCTTTGAATTAAACAACTTTGATAATAGTGTTGTTCCTTCTATTGAATCCTCTTTCATGTCTTCTTTGAAGATTGGAAAGTCTAGTAGGAATAGTAAGAATTGTGATAGTGATGACAATACCGATGATGAACTTGATGAGCTTGAAGCACTTATGGCCAGAAGATTGCCCAAAGGAAAAGGAAGGTATAAAGGCAAGCTACCTTTGGTATGCTTTAACTATAAAGAAATTGGTCATATCACTGCTAGATGTCCTCAAAAGAAAGATGATGATAGATCCAAAGACTGATCTGAAGGAAGCTATGGGAGAAGAGTCAACAAAGGCTACTGACACAACAACAGAGACAACCAAGATGAAAAAGGCAAAAAGGTATGTTACATAGACGAAGATATTGAAACTGAATTTGATTCTGATGATGATATAGAAGTTGTATTTGTTGCTATGAAAGATGACTCAAAAGAGGAAGAGAAACATGAAGAGACAACACTGATCTCTAAAGTAAGTAGAAATGATACATGGATCATAGACAGTGGTTGTACACATCATATGACTAGTGATGTAGAGAAGTTTGATCATCTTGTTGAATATAATGGAGGATCTATGAGAATGGGAAATGATGCACCTTGTATGGTAAGAGGTAAAGGCTCATTGATGATCAATGACAAACTACAATGTGAAACTGCATACTGGGTTGATGGATTGAACTATAATTTGTTAAGTGTGGCTCAGCTAAACAATTTAGGCCACCGAATGGCTTTTGAGAGAAAAAAGGTGAAGATCTATGATGATGGAGGAAGACTTGTTGGAACAGGTACATAATCCAAAGGTAATCTATTCTATCTTGATATGGATCAGTCTTCTTGTTTGTTAATAAAGGATGGAGATGCTTGGTTGTGGCATAGAAGGTTATGCCATGTGAACTTTGACAACATGATCAAGATTAGTAGAAAGAAAAGATTTAGAGGATTGCCTAACTTGACGAAACCTAATCATGCCATGTGCCATGAATGTCAGAAAGGTAAGATGACTAAGTCTAGTTTTAAAAGAAAAGACTATTCAACAAAGAAGATACTTGAGTTGGTTCATACCGATCTATGTTGTCCTATGAGAACTCAGAGTTGTTTTGGTGATAGATATTTTATTCTTTTTGTTGATGACTATACTAGACTGATGACTGTTATGTTCCTAAAAGAGAAATCTGAAGCTTTCAAAATGTTTAAGTGGTATAAAGCTAAGGTAGAGAAAGAAACTGGAAAGGAAATAAAATGCTTAAGATTTGATAGAGGAGGTGAATTTATCTCTGATGAATTTACTAATTTTTATAATGAGCATGGAATCAAAAGATAGGTATCTACACCGAGGACACCTCAACAAAATGGCATTACTAAAAGGAGGAATAGGTCTATAATTGACTGTGTTAGAACATTGATGATACATAAGAAATTTTCTAAGACATATTGGAGGGAAGCTGTCAGTATAGCTATGTATGTTCTTAACCGAGTACAACTGAAGAAGGACTCCAACCAAACACCATATGAACTATGGTTTGGACACAAACCTACTATAAGTTATTTCAAAAATTTTGGAAGTAAATGCTTTATTTTGAAAGATGAGAGAAATGGAAAATTTGATTCTAAAGGAGATGAAGGGATATTTCTGGGATATTCCACTACAAGTAAAGCATACAAATGTTTGAATAAGGCTATAAATAAGATAGTTGAAAGTACTAATGTTCATGTTGATGAGTTTGATGACAAGTACATATAGGAAAGTACAAAGGAACTAGAAGAATATGGTAGATTCACTTACATTGAACATCCAGAGTACCTACCAACACCACAAACTGTGACAACCGGTCAGGGAGGACATAATGTAGGACAATAGGCAACACAAACTAAGGAACAAGATGGAGCTACCGAGCAAGGAAATGACCCTGAACATGATGAGCAAGAAAGGAGGAATCAAGTTTTGGCTAGTTTTGTCAGAAGACATCATCTTGAAACACAAATCATTGGAGACAAACATGCTAGAATGCAAACTAGAAGCAAAACAAGACAAGGTACATGTTTAATTTGTGAATTTGAACCTAAAAATATGAAAGTTGCATTAGAGAATGAAGAATGGGTTAATGCAATGAAGGAGGAAATAGAGAAAATAGAGAAGAACAAAACCTAGTCCTTAGTACCCCGACCAAAAGATAAGAATGTTATCAGTACTAAGTGGATACACAAGAATAAATTGAATGAAAATGGTGAATTCGCAAGAAATAAAGCTAGATTGGTATGCAAGGGATATGCACAGGAAGAAGGCATTGACTATGGTGAAACATTTGCACCTGTTTCTAGATTAGGAGTTACAATGCTACTTGCATATACTGCACATAAGAAATTCAAAGTTTGTCAAATGAATGTGAAGTCAGCATTTTTGAATGGTATACTTGAAGAAGAGGTCTACATCGAACAACCTAAAGGATTTGTAGATCTCAAAAATAAAGACATGGTATGTAGATTACATAAAGCTTTATATAGATTGAAGCAAGCACTGAGAGCATGGTATGAAAGACTGCATACTTGTTAAGTATTGGACTTCTTAGAAAAAGTGAAAACATCAATCTATATGTGAAAGGTGATACTAATGATACTATTATCATTGATAAAATATTTGTTGATGATATTATCTTTGGAGGCTTAGATCTTGTCTACAAGGCATTTGCTGATGAAATGCAAAAGGAATTTGAAATGTCTATGTTCAGAGAGATTAAGTTCTTTCTTGGATAGAAGTGATTCAGCAAACTGATGGAATATTCATCACATAATCTAAATACATAAAGGAAGTACTGAAGACATTTGGCATGGAAGATGCTAAACCTATGGGAACATCGATGGATACTAGATGAAAATTGACAAAGAAGGATGAAACTACAGAGGTAAATCAAATACTTTACCGATCCATGATTGGTAAATTAATGTACGTAGTTCACAGTAGACCAGATATATCACATGATGTGGGAATTGTTGCAAGATTTTTTGCTAATCCTAGAGAATCACACATGATAGCTACAAAAAGGATCTTAAGATACTTGAAGAAAATAGAGAATTATGTATTATGGTATCCTAAGGAAGGGAAGTTTGAACTGAAAGTTTACACCGATGCTGATTGGGCTAGAAATGTGGATGATAGAAAAAGTACCACTGGAGGAGCATTTTTCTTTGGTGAAAGACTTGTAACATGGACAAGTAAAAAGAAAGCTTGTATTTCTTAGTCTATAGCTGAAGCAGAGTATGTTGCTGCTACTACTAACTATTCAAACATTGCATATATCAAACAAGTGTTGGAAGGAATGAATGAGGTAATCATTGACCTGGTGATTATATATTGTGACAACACTAGTGCTATTAATATTTCAAAGAATCCTATGATGCACTCTAAGATAAAGAATATATCTATTGAGTATCATTACTTAAGAGAAAAAGTGCAAGAGAAGCAAGTAAAGTTAGAATTTGTTACATCTAAAGAACAACTTGTAGATATTTTTACAAAACCCCTACCGAAGGACACATTTGAATACTTGAGGAATAGACTTGGGGTGGGTCCCTTGTCTATCGGTCACTAATGTGATCTAGTTGTTGCATCAACCTACTTATATTAGATAATCATTCATGTTGATGCAACATAGTTCACACTTTGAATCATGTTCAAGGTTGTGATTAAGTTTGAGAACTTGAACCGATTGGAATATCAATATTCAGAGATACATAAGAAGATAGAATTGTTTATTTATTTGTTTCTTTGGCATTGTTGTCAAAGGGAGAGATAAACAATATGAAAAGGAAAAAGATATGAAAAGGAACAAGCACCGATGAGAATTATCTAAGGGAGAGACAATCTGAATGAGACAGAGTATTGAAGATCAGTTATAGAGAATAGAAGCAAGAACGGGAGAACTGGAAAGATCACAACTACAAAATGGTAAAGTTGTATTATTTAATGCTGGTTTAGTAACATAGTGATTAAACATATTAAGTCTATTCAACTTACAACATTTTGTTCACAAGCTATAGAGTATATTTTTGGTATGTGTATGGTACACTTCATATTACTTGAGTTGCCATCAATGCCAAAGGGAGAGATTGTTGAACTACAACTGATTTGGAATCTGATTGAAGAATCTGTGATTAAAGATCACTAAGGAGTTGCTGATTAGATATGTAATATGATTAAATCAGTATTATGTTGTCACTAATGTCAACTAGTTTGACAACACTTATTTTGTAAGTTACTATACCGAGACATCTAAAGAAAGGTGAAAAAGATGAAGAACAAAGAAATCTACATGAGGAAAGATGTACATGATAGATGAGGATAAGGAACACATTGAGTAACTTGTTGATGAGTCCATGACTTGATGATATTGACTTTATTATGTTGCATTTAGCTATGATGAAGTATAGAGCTGAAAGACACAAAGCAATGTTGTCGGTAAATGAAGCATTTCTAGTATACACCGACAGAGTGTAGTGTATATTGATTGTAGTATTAACTAAGCAGTATTCACTGATGCATTTCTTTGTTAACTAAGAGGAACATAATGAATTAAATGATTAGTTTAGCTGATAAGATTGATGAGCTAGCAAGAGTATAACATCGAGGTAACATATAATGTTTGTTACATAGATCAACGGCTGATGAAATTCAGGAAAGATCTGAAGGATGAGAATCAAACGTGTTATTGACACAAGTGCCGAGAAAGTTTGAAGTGGCAAAATCTATGAATGTGGTTAAGCAAAAAAATTTGATGGTGGAGAAGAAAATGATTTACTTATTTATATAAGAGAACAAAATTTATTTATGAATGGATGCCGGAAGAAATAGAAACTGCAGGAATATCGTGTGAACAAGGTTTTCATGCATTCTGATCATACTGGTTAGTAAGAACTAAGTTGGAGAACAATTACCAACCTAAAGAGAGAAATTACCGATGGATAGTAAGTTGATACAGTATTGAATTTGAAGTGAAATATTGATTAGAAGGATTTGAATGGATTGAATATTGATCTATAATCTACAATTGAAGTTGTATTAAAGTAGGTCATTTACTGTTACATATTTAACCATTGTATATAGTCAAAATCTCTTAACCAAGTGTACTCTAAAAGTCTTATGATGTATCATTCATAGAATGAACATTGTTATCCTATCAACCCCATAGTGAATGCTGGTTGGATGATAACTTATAATCTAAAATCCTCTAACAAGGTCACACCTGACAGTGTTTTTGTAAACCTTTAATAGGGTTGGGTCTTAACCGACCTCACTTCAGAAGAGTGAACAATTTTAGGTTGTCGGTCTCAGGTGGTTTTTCCCTTTACAGGGTTTCCACATTAAATCTCTTGTGTTATGTGTTAATTGTGATATTTGTTTTTTATCATTCTTTACATGTTACATATTAGATTTGATCGATAAATGTTATGATATTAGACTGGTAATCGGTAAAAGCATAGACAGTGAAATTTTTATTGTTTATCGATGAGCATAAATTGAAGAAATAGTTTTGAATTATACATTTTGTATTGGGACACTGGATAACTGATTCACCCCCCCTCTCAGTTATTATAACACATATGACCATGCAAAAACATGCCTAAGTTTTCTTAATAACTCAATGAAGGACTTCCTTACCTTGTGAGACATTTCTCTACCAGTGTAGACCTTCTTAGGTGCTTCTTGTGTACCAAGATTTATTTCTTATAAATCCATTTGGTCTTCTTTTTTAGTACCTATCTAAACTCTGTCTTGATTATCAAATACATTTTCTAGACCAACAAATCCCTTGGGAACCTTGTTAGTTTTAAGTTGTGGGACTTCATTACCAAGGATAACTTCTCTTCCTTCTGTAGTATCAACCAAGGCTGAACAATCTAACTCTTGACCATGATATTGGTCTTCACAATTCATAAACCTCAAGATATCCTGGTCATCTTCAAAAACTTGCCAGTTCTCAACATTATCTGGTATACTAGGCCTAGTCTGAATTTAAACTTTAGAGAGGCTAGCAAAAGTAATCTCACCAGGATTGATTGCTATATTGGCTAACAAATCAACCATCTTGTTATTACTTCTATCCTTCCATACAATATTGAAGGCATAAAAATGCTCAATCATATCCCACACAACATTTCTATATTGTTTCAACCTCTTGTTCTTTGAAGCATACACTGATCTTATTTGGGATACCACTAACTCATAATCCCCAATAACTTTTATACATTTAATTCCATGCTTGTGTGCCAACCTCAATCCTAGCAATAATGCTTCATATTCTACTATATTATTGGTACAAGAGAAACTCAATGTGAAAGAAAACTTGTAAGTGCTCCCACTAGGAGATATGAGTAGAATACCTACTCCTACTCCATCTTTGTAGCTAACACCATCAAAGTACATCACCCACAAATCACCCTTCATAGATTCAGGACCTATTTCTTCAGCAATACAGGGCAATACAGGCTCCTTCTCAAGTAAAGTGACCTCAGCTCTGAAAGCATTGACATTAGTATCTACAAAGCAAGTAACCTCATTATCAATATTCTTTTCAATCATATAGGTTACTCTTGGTTCCCTTTCAATCCTAATGCACTGACCATCAAACTTGAAAGTTGCAAAAGACAAGTCACACTATGAACTTCCACCCATGGCAACACTCCATTTCCTAGATAATAGCATCCCATAATGAGGCAGAATGTCTACCACCAAAACACTCATAGTTAGTTCTTTCTCTAGATAGGCTACCAATCTGTATGGCATTGCATTTATAATCCCAATGATTGGTACTTCTCTCTAATCCATTGGACAACATCTACCCTAGATTGTATCAACTTTGAGGCCTAACCTTTCCATAATTTTGAAAGGTATGATAGTATTGGAAGCACCTGAATCAATCATACAATTTCTTAATTTCATTCCATTCACAATGATACTCAGAAACAATGGGTCTATGTTTTCAAGGCTAGCATTGACAGAATTTTCCAAGTATATAGGTGGTATGTGAGATACCAATCCCTGAACCTCCACTTCTTTCAAAACTTTAATCCGAGGTTCATTGCATGCAAGATCATCATCATGGACATTATCTACCCATGTAAGAGCCCTATCCTTGTGCTCAGGGATCCTCAATAATTCTGACAAAGGAACCTTGATAGTTATCTGAGATAACACAACCAACATATCAACAAGGACAGAGGGAGGAAACTCAATCTGCACTACCCTAGTGTCTTTTTGTTTATCTGATACATTAGTTGTAGCTGTGATTTTTATTTTTTCAGCTTTAACCATTGTGCTAAATAGCTTTTCCACTTCATTTTGATGATTTTTGTCTCAAACAATAGAAATCTTTTCAGCTTCAACTCCCTTAGGTTCCCACTTCTTACCTTTCACATTTTTGAACCTTACTAAATGATCATCCTTTGATCTATTTCCAATGGGCTCCCCGGAGTTGGTGTTCTTTATAAACATCCCTGCAGCCTTTCTAGTATTGTCCTTTGCTATCATATTTCTAGTTTGCACTTGGGCTATCATTTCTTTAGTAATCCTATCAATTTCTTCCTTTGAAGGTCTTCTCAAATTTACTATTTCTAAGGAGGAATTCATGTTACATATCTTTTCATCAATGTCATCATTATCAGAAAATACCTCCTAATGGAAAAGTGCCCTATTATGTCTCTTCAAAAAAACATTTTCTTCTTCATCAGTATTAGAATCATCTTCATATCCCAAATATGAAGTTGTCATATTTCACCCAATGTCATCATCATGAGTTTCCTCTAGATCTAGCTCTTTAGTACTATCATTTTGGTATGTTGACATGGATTGTGCAAATACACAATGCTTTGTAGAATGAGGGGATTGACATGCTATACACCATGGTGTATCCTCTATGACATTTACAGAAGCCTTTTGTAAAGGATCAGGAACAGACCTATCATTGTTTCTTCTTGTAGCAGGGATAATAGGCTTGCCATCCTTCCATTGGGTATTATAGGGGTAATTTTGTAGTCTATTCTGCCTATTGAAATTATTGTTGAATTGAGGATTTTCATTAGTAGGAACATTATTATTCCTATTAGTAGGTGCTTTCAAGTCTTTCAATGCATTCAACACCTTATCCAACTTGTCTTCCTCTTGCTTCTTATTTCCAACATTTCTTTCACTATCCCTTTTATATTTTTTATCTCCAAACAACCTTGGATCATCTCTCTTCCCACCCAATTTCCCTAAAATTTTCATATTATTTTCAATGTTGACAACAATCCTAAAAGCATCTCTAAGAGTTCTTGGTTCTTTGTCTCTCAACAAATATCCCATCTTTCCATCAAAGGCATTGAAGTATGTGGTTAAACAAACATTATCATCTAACCTCATAACTTGAAACAATTTATGCATACCTTTTTGAAATCTCATATTGAACTAAACTGTAGATTCATTCTAATTTTTTCTTATAGTGTTGAACTCATTCAACATGAAACTAGCATTAGACCTATCACCATATTGTTCTTTGAAACATTTCTCAAAAGAATCCCAAGTATCAATACATTGGTCAGGGAGTCTCTTGAACCAATCTCTAGCATCCTCCACCAAAGATTGAACAAATAATTTCATGACTACATCCTCATGCTCCAGCTCATAATCATTTAGCATATCAACAAATAACCTAAGATGTTCCTCACAACTAATGACATTGTTACTAGAAAACTTAGGTGCCTTATCTCTTATATCAATTGGAAAAGCATTTGGGTAACCAGGTATTCCATCAAAACTAATTTGTCTATAGCCTTCTAATTGCATAGGTCTTCTTTGAAAACTTGAACTAGTGTTCCCTTTAGGGTTAATGTTTACATTTACATTTCCATCTACTTGTACATTTGATTATTTATTGGGGTCGACATTTAACTTGGTAGATGAAGTAGGAACTGGATTACTAGTAGTAACATTACTAAGTGAAACAACAATAGAATTTGTAGATGGCATACCTATTTCATCAGTAATGGATGGTATAAGAGTATTTGCAGATGAGGCCTTCAAGAATTGGATCTTTCTTCTTTTTTCTACAATGGAAGCTTCAATTTCAACCCTCTCTAATTCTCTTGATAGGTCATCATCCTCTCTTCTTCTTCTTTCCATCTCTGTATCCTTATTTGAAATGGGTTGTGGGACCTTTGGTATTGCCATTGGCTTGCTTATTTGGAGTCCTACCATCTTTTTCTTTCCCTTTTCTCCTACAACAACAATAGGTCTAGTAATCCCATGCCCATCTTTATCCTTAGGCAAAGAAATATAACTCTGAACCTATCTAATCACAAGGCCCTCTTTATCAAATTCATGGTCCTCCAGCAAACATTCCTGCTCACTTCTCAAAGCATCAAGATCACCAAAAACATCATGCCGCAAAGTTTTAGGAGTAGAAGCAAGCATCTTGTTTCTCTCCTTCAGCTCGTTAATCTTTCTAAGAAGAGATTCTCTTTCTATCAAAGCATTCACTTTCTCAGCCTCTTTCTTTTTGTAATCTCTTATGTATGGCATCTTGTTCTGCCAACTATAACCTTAGTGCACTCAAGTCATTTGGGTCTATCATGACATCCTTAGAACTTGATGACACATCCATATCAGTAAGATTTTGATACATGAAATGGACCCATCTTGGCCCCATGGGTTACCTTCTAAACATATCCTCATCAGGATCTAAATTTGGTCCAAAACCCATTTCTCTTGCTTGTATATTCTATCCTACATGTAATGAATCTTTATCTTGAAACAAGGTCTCTAGGGTATCATAAAAATTATCTCCAGAGTGACCACTATCTAATTTAGAACTTTTGTATTGTGAATCCTCCTCATTAGAAGATGCATGTGGTGCTCTATTTCTGGCATTACTTTGTTCTCTCATAAGGGCACTTGTAGATTCTCCATCTCTCCTAATCTAGCTTTTCTTTTCTAATCTAGGTAACTGTTCCAAAGTAACCTCCGAATGCTTCTTGACAAAAGACCTAGTATTCCTTCTTTTGTCCATGGTCTACATTCTATAACACTAGTTCTAACCCTTTGAGTCGCCAACCACCAAATATGGGAAATCTTTTTATTTTTTCATGAAAACAACTGAGTACAATAGGAGAAACACAAGAGTCCTCTAATAAATTTATCTTTAGACTCTCCCCAACAGATTCGCCATTCTGTCGGTGACTCAGATGGGATAAATTATCTAAAACTTGATTTAAAAATGAAACACCAGAGATTCTAATTTCTTTAACAAGATATTTCTATCTATTCCCCAGTAGAGTCACCATTCTATTGGTTCCCCTTCTCTTTCTACTTGTAGGTTTACACTATGATTGACTACTTAATGTCACTGACTCTATCATCACTCCAAAGTCTGCAAGGAAAAGGGCCAATTAACAAGGATCAATAAGGATCCTCCTACACTTTGAGCCTAGATGCTCAGGTGGGTGTACCCTTGACTCACTTTTTCAAAGGAGTCACAAAATATTATACAACTATACCCTTTACAAACTGATTATAAAGATTTATCATTTATATTTGTGATTGATGATGATGAACTGCTTCTAGAGAATGGATCAGTGCCTTAACCTAAGGCATAGAGTTGTTGGAATTAGGAGAGATAGGTACTGAGAGGGGAGGGGTGAATCAGTGCCTTCAAAAACTTTAATTGAAAAACCTTTCAGATCTATAATTGTGTACTATGATAGCCAATCAAAATAATTTGAATATAATTGTATAAATCAATCATCTAGTTAACTTAAGAAAGTAACCAACATGAAATCAATATGAAAATCACATAACACAAGTATTTTGGTAATGCAAAAACCCTTGTAAGAAGGTAAAAACTATGGTGGGGATGACACCCACAAATTCTTCACTACTACAGATAGAAAAGGTTTTCCTGTTAAGGCTACAAGTTTTGATCACTTCTGGTGATCTTACCCTATTAGGAGTAACATGTTAGATTAGCTAGATCTACCTAGTTATAGGATTTAAACAACACTAATGAAGTGTGTACTCGGTTAAGAGATTTACATAAGACTGTTAAGTCTACTCTGTTAAGATATTTTATCAAAAACTCTATCAGAATTGTTAGAAAGTAATAGGCAATTATCTGCTAGTTGACAACTCAATTGTCTAAAATAGATCTATAAGTTCTCATCAAAATATCACCTTATCTGTGATGGTTCTCTACTCTGTTCTACTCTATAGCCTTCTCTGATTCTACTCAATCTGATATCCTTTGTACTCTATTCTACTCGATAAACTAATTGTCTTGAAGTTAGGCAATATCTTCAAGTGCTCAGTGATTCATATATATTAGTTCACCAACCTCATAAAATGGTGTGGACATACAAAATATATAGTGTTATGTTTTCACAGCTTTAGCAAAAATTAGGTTACAAAAAATAATCATAACCCTAAGATCTACGGTGCAAAATAACCTAGATCAACTATTACAATAAGATAAACATTACATTTAATGAGTATATTTTACAATAAATGCTCCTCGATCTTGGTAAACCATTTTACGATCTATTGTAACCATTTTCATAGAATAATGTGCCATTTCAGATTAATATGCCATTTTCTATGATCATCGGTAAACACTATATAATCTGCTCAGTGTATACTGTGATACTTGGTGTTTACTGACTGTCAGTGTCGGTGTCACTAGTGCTTGGTGAACTGTGTGATGCTCGGTGTAAAGACTTTACTGCTTTGTCTTACTTCTAATTACCAACCAACTCAATATAAGTAACCGACCAACTTGTTTACTATCCTTTTATACTAATGACAACCTTAAATGCCCAATAGAGATTAACAATCTCCCCCTTTGGCATTAGTACCAAAACTTTGAATGTATATAGACAAAATGTTTCTATATATTCCTTATGTCTCCACCATATACATATCCACAACAAAAAATTTCTAAGTACAAAGTACTCCCCCTCAGTGCATACTCCTGGTAGTATTAACATACATATCAAAGTATACTTATTTGGCATATACATGTTTTCCCCCTTTTTGATAATAATGCCAAATGGAAAAAATATATATAT
Source organism: Chamaecyparis obtusa (assembly GCA_027943335.1). Lineage (NCBI taxonomy): Eukaryota > Viridiplantae > Streptophyta > Pinopsida > Cupressales > Cupressaceae > Chamaecyparis > Chamaecyparis obtusa. Next base: position 431,564 of record BSBK01008830.1, read on the forward strand.
AATGTATACTTACATCTTATCAAAAATGTTTTGATGGGTTTTCTTTATAGACTCCAAGAGGTTGTCCCATTCCTCTTTCAAGTTGGTAAGAGCAATATGCTCAAGACCAACTTGTACATGCATGTCAAAGATATTATCCAACACCAAAATCTCTGGTGTTGCTATAAGTTGTTTAGCTTTGACAATATGTGCTTCAAAAATTTTCAGGTAAGGAATGAGTTCTATTTGTAACTCTGTAACCTGATCGGTGATGTGTGCTTCTTGTTTTCTTAATTCTGCTATCATTCGCTGGAGTTCTTGAACTCAGTGAATATGCTTTAAGAAAGAAGTTGGCTCGGTGATAGCTTCTTGTGTACTCAACTGTATCTCTGCTTCTAAACCTTTTATCTTTTCACTAATTTCTATAGTGAAGGTGTCTGAAGTAGAAAGCTTGATTAGAAATTGACAGATTATCTGGGTAATAGATTTTACCTCGGTAATGACTTCAAATAATTTTACCTTGTTTAGTGCCACTTCTGTGCTAATCCTTTCTGCCAATTTGTTTTGAATCTTTGATTCTCCCTGTTCTTCTATTCTTTTGTCTACATTTGTATCAGGGACATTGATTTTTTTAGTGAGTGTAGCAAGTTGATCTAAGATGGGAGTATTCTCATCAATATTTGTCTCCAGTACTATCTATTGTAGAATATCCCTCACATCATTTAACACTTCTTTGTGTTTTTGTTCTTGCCTTAAATTTTCTTGTGCCACTTTCCTTGAACATAGCTCCCCATATCAACTTAGTTCCTTGGGGCTTAGAGGTCTTAGGTCACATTCTGGTATGATTATAACTTCATCAATGGTGACCAGCCCTTTGGCTTTCTTCTTTTTCTTCTTTGGTGTAAGAGGTGACTTCTTCTCACTTATAACAATAGATTTTTCTCCACTTTTTAGAGTATCTTTCCCAATTGACACCGTATCATCCTTCTTCTGCTCCTCGGTAGATGGTGTGGGAGTCTCAGTTGTAGTGTAAGGTGGGTTCACCTCGGTCGACTTTATTTCTTTTGGTTCCTTTGTTTCTGTAGACTATCCCTCTATTTTGTTAGGCTCATTTATATGTGCAGGTTTCTCAAGTGCTTGTATCTCACTTGTATCTTTATTTTCCTTAGGATGAGAAGCATCAGGTTGTACTTGTGAAATTATTTCAATTGCCTCTGCAAGTATAGGTAGTTCACCTGGTAGAGATGTGAACACACTATTAGTGTCTAATGCTTCATCTTTGTTTGGTGCAATTGTCACATCTTCATCATCCTCGTCATCAGGATCACCATTAGTGATGTCCTCAATGAGTGCATCGTCATCGGTTTTCTTTCGCAAGTGGATCTTTACTTGATCCTGTGCATCCTGTGAAATTCTCATTTCATCCTTTTGTTCGGTAATATCAATTACCTCGGTAACTAATATACTGGTGTCCTCTATTTTCTTTCCTTTGTTATCATCAATGAAAATAGCTTTACCTTTTGAACTGTGTCTCTTCTTAGACAGTTTTAGGAATGCTTCTTGTTCAACTTTCTCTTCTGCTTTCAAAATTGATGTCCATAGAGAATCACATGTGACATCCATATCACCCACATTCTTATCCATTATTTGCATAGCTCTATTTTTTACTAGAAATCTAGCCTGATACTTTGTCATGTATTCACTTACAATAGCATAGCTAAAGTGTGAGGCTGCATGACTTAATGATTGTTCACTTTTCCTTTTCTCTGTATCTAGTGCAATAGCCCATCTCTTAGTTATTTTGTCATCAAGTTCCTTTGGCAATTGACATGTGAATTCCATTGGTACTCTCTTGAATTTAATCATCATTTGGATAATAGCATGTTCTAGCTTTGTCTTGTCCTTAATTGACATTTTGTCAAATTTGCCTATGCCAAGATCTATAAGATTTCCATTCTCAATTATATTTTCAATTATTTCTTCTATTGTACTTTCCCTGTTATGAACTAACTTGAATTGATTAGGATCATTTTCTGTGTCAGTCTCCTCTATATCTTCTTTACTTCTTATGTATTTCCTCTTTTTCTTCAGTGTCTCAGCTACTTTCTTGTTCTTTCTCTTAACATATTTTCATGTTGGTGTAGCTACTCTTCTTTTTGCTACTTTTACTACTTCTTTCTCAGTAGGTTGTGCTACTATTGATGAACGTTTCCTCACTCCTTTAGGTTCTCGTAACTACATTTCTTGTTCAACATTGGTGGGAGGAACCGGTGTGTGATACTTTTCTTTGTTTGACTCGGTCTCCTCACTATCATAGGGATTGTTAGCCAACTATAACTGACCTTTGGTTGTTTCTTTAACTGGTGACTCCTTAGATGAGTCAGATGCATTTCCATATTTTTCTATGAGATCTTTTCTCATTTTCTTCACCCTTTAGACATTTTTCCGATCTCTATGTCTGTAGTGATTCATGACTTAGCTTCCTCATATACACAAAACCTACTAGCAGTGATATCTATCGGTAATGCCAGCAATGCATTAATAGATTTTAAAGTGAAATCATGGTTCATTTCATATCCCATTGGTGCTAACCATTTTGTTCATAGTTCTACTGCCTTTATCATAGAGTGGTTTGTGTTGACTAAAAAACATATGTCATCTTCAAATTTACTTACTAATTCCCTTGGAATTCTACTCCTTTGTTGCATTTTTTCTTGAAATTCCTTGAAATATGCATTAAATTCCTTATTCAGATTATCTCCTAAACTTTTCATCATTTCACCAATTTGTGTAGTTATCGGTTTGTCAGATTGCTAGTTTACTTTACCGATACCAGGTACATATTTTTGTAGATAGAAAAACTTATAGACAAGCAGTGATCCATACTTACATGTATTGGACTTCTTTTCTTTTATTATCTTCATATTATCTTTCAATTGGTGTAGTAGCAATTCGACAAGATCTACCTGGTGATTTTTCTTCACAATTTTATATGCCATGTCCATGACACTGTAGGGTACACTATTTGGTCTGATAGATTGAAATATGTTGTACTTGATGACATGTGCTATGAATTTTACCACTGGTTCTTTGATGGTTGAGATTTTGAGTGCCCTACTATCCCATTGAGCTCCAATTTTCTTTTCAATGTCGGGACAAGACAAACTTTGAAAGGCTTTGGCTTTGTCAGTTGTAGGGTACCCAGTAACCCTACTGATAATCTTCTTTGTGACCTCGATAGGTTTATCTAACCAAAATTTTCCATCATGAAATCTGCTTAGCACAATTCTTATCTAGTCATTTTGGAAGGATTGTAGGAAGTACGTAAAACATAATAACCCTGACTCCCCAATCTTCTTGTATTCAGATTTTATCTTTCCATCTAGTCCATAGACTTGTTGATAAGAAGCAATGGTCTCAAAATCACATACTTCTCTAATTTTGCAGTGAATATAGGCCCTAACATCTTTTGTTAACAAAACCCTATCTGGAATACTAAAAAATGCACCCATATCATCTGTTTGTGCTGTGACCTTGGGATGTGGTTTAAATTTGTCCTTGATGAAATGTGCCCTAACAATTAATTCTACTTCCTCCTCAATGTTTTGCGATTTGCTTGCAGTCGATGTTGATGCCATAAATTGTTTCTAGGGTTTTGGCAAGCAATATATAACCAGTGTTCGGTAGGCAGATGAACTTACTCGATATCACTGAAGAATTGTTGTTGGTTTGATCTATAGTAGCTTTGAATCTTTTTTGAAAATCTTTAGCTTGAACTCTTCTCTGTAAAATCTCTATTCTTTGAAATCGCAATGCAACAATGAACTCTATTTTTGTGTATATATAGACTTTTTGATATTCCTTCTCAAACTTTAGTGCATTAAATGTGTGACCTAACTTATGATACAAAATAACTGTCAGCTTAGTAATGTCTACAATTTCCTTTGCTCAGTTAACATATAATTTCTTCATCAGTTTGCACTGTTGTCGGTTAACCTTGTATAGTGATTACTGATGGGTAATCAACTCTCATTTCTTCTTTTACCAACTAAGTGTCATTTGTAAACTTATAACACATAAACCATAGTGCATCTTTATTCATGCAAATTTGGTATTTGTACATCATATATAAGGAACTGTATGTAAAATGTGATCATTTGAAATGTCAGTTCCATACATACCTTTTTCATCTTAAGTGGAGGTACCAATGTCACCCAATCCAGTGGACGAGGTTTCACCGACAGTGTTACTTGACTCAACATTCTCATTAGATGCTTTCTTCCACATTGTGTTCCTTAACTTCATAATTTCTACAATGTTATATCCACTCTCAAATATATGGTTTTTATCAGGTGCCCGGTCTCTGCAGTTCTTGCTTACATGACCGACCTTGTGACAGTGCATACATGTCATTCCTGCATTTGTCCAGTTTCTTGATTGTCCAATCCGACTCTTTCTATAATAGTTTGCTACAATATGTCCATATCGACCACATACATCACAATTAGTCCATGTATTATAATCCCAAACATATGAGTTACCTTGTCTCTTTGGTTGATATGGCTTTTGTTGTGATCTCTCTTTAGGTGTCCAGACTTGTTTCATTTTCACCTTGCAGTCCCTTGCAGTGTGCCCATGCTTATTACAAGTATAGCATATTTTCTCCTTAGTAGTATTATTAGCAATGTCATTCTTCTTAGCTCTACATTCATAAGCTGGATGTCCAAACTTACCACAGTAATAACAATATCCATTGAATTTTGGAATGACAGGAGGTTTACCTTGTGCTTTATTTATGCACACATTAGATGTATGTCCTAGTTTTCCACAGTGATAACATGTCAACACTTTAGCTTTCTAACTTTGATTGTTGTTGACTTTTTTAGCTTGTTGTGATGATTCTCCTTCATCAGTGTAGCCTATACCAGCTCTTCTTCTGAATCTTCTCTTATTAGTCAGGAAATCATCAATCTTTTTAGAACCGTCCTCAGCTATCTTCATCATTTCATTATGTTTCTTTTGTATCTTTATTTCATTTCTCAGTTTTTCATTATCTTCTCTAAGTATTGCAACATCTTCAAGTCTTCTTGATAATTATCCATTTAATCAGTTCATTTCTTGATTAACTATCATCATTTGATTTGATACTTGGAAGTGATGATTAGTGAGTCTCTGTATTTCAATTTTTTTGCTTGGAGTTGTTCAGTCATCAGTCTTTGGTTTTCAATAGCCAGATTCTGATCTTGTTCAGATTTTCAAGCATTATTCATGATTTCCACCATTCTCACCATTTGAGATTCATGACCGATTTGAAGTGCTTTCACTTGCTCAGATAGATGTTGATTCTTTTCTGACAAGTCAGAGATTATGCTTTCGAATCCGTCAAAGATGCTTCCAGAGCTTGATCCAATATGATCAAATATTTCATCAATAGGTTCTTCATGATAATTGATTTCATTCAACTAAATTGCAAGGTTCTTCCTTTCAACCAGTAATTTCTTCAGTTCTTCCTTGGCTTGTTTATACTATTCCACAAACATCTATATTTGTATCTTCTAATTCTCAATAGTCTTGTCAAGCTTGTATCTCTCCATGACTTAGATCTTTACCCTTTAGTGGTTAGACTGTTCAACAAGAGAACTAAGCTCTGATACCAATTGTTGGAATTAGGAGAGATAGGTACTAAGAGGGGAGGGGTGAATCAGTGCCTTCAAAAACTTTAATTGAAAAACCTTTCAGATCTATAACTGTGTACTATGATAACCGATCAAAATAACTTGAATATAATTCTATAAATCAATCATCTAGTTAACTTAAGAAAGTAACCAACATGAAATCAATATGACAATCACATAAAAAAAGTATTTTGGTAATGCAAAAACCCTTGTAAGAAGGTAAAAATTGTGGTGGGGATGACACCCACAAATTCTTCACTACTGCAGATAGAAAAGGTTTGCCTGTTAAGGCTACAAGTTTTGATCACTTCTAGTGATCTTACCCTGTTAGGAGTAACATGTTAAATTAGCTAGATCTACTTAGTTATAGGATTTAAACAACACTAATGAAGTGTGTACTCAATTAAGAGATTTACATAAGACTGTTAAGTCTACTCTGTTAAGATATTTTATCAAAAACTCTATCATAATTGTTAGAAAGTAATAGGCAATTATTTGCTAGTTGACAACTCAATTGTGTGAAACAAATCTATAAGTGCTCATTAAAATATCACCTTATCTGTGATGGTTCTCTACTTTTTTCTTCTTGGTAGCCTTCTCTGATTCTACTCAATTTGATATCCTTTGTACTCTATTCTGCTCGGTAAACTGATTGTCTTGAAGTTAGGCAATATCTTCAAGTGCTCAGTGATTCATATATTAGTTCACCAACCTCATAAAATGGTGTGAACATAAAAAATATATAGTGTTATGTTTTTTCCACTTTAGAAAAAATTAGGTTACAAAAAATAATCATAACCCTAAGATCTATGGTGCAAAATAACCTAGATCAACTATTACAATAAGATAAACATTACATTTAATGAGTATCTTTTACAATAAATTCTCCTTGACCTTGGTAAACTATTTTACAATCTGTTGTAACCATTTGCATAGAATAGTGTGTCATTTCAGATTAATATGTCATTTTCTATGATCATCTATAACACTGTATAATCTTCTCGGTGTATACTGTGATACTCGGTGTTTACTGACCATCGGTGTCAGTGTCACTGGTGCTTGTTGAACTATGTGATGCTTGGTGTAAAGACTTTACTGACTGCTCTATCTTACTTCTGATTATCGATCAACTCAATATAAGTAACTGACCGACCTATTTACTATCCTTTGATACTAATGACAACCTTAAATGCTCAATAGAGATTAACAAGAGTCACTCAATAACATAAATCAATTGAAAACCCTAACTCAAATACTCTTGAACTTAGAATAAGTTCTTTGCCTATTATTCCTCTCCCTCTCACACCTAGACATCAAATTCTTACTGAACCATGAATTCTATGAAACTACCTTTAAGGAATTAATCCTAACTTTGGCAAGAACTCAAAGATAATCTCACAATATACTTTGTATACCATATATTAACTTACTTTGTGACATTAACATATAAGAATCCAAGATAGAAATAGGAAGACATACACAGATCTAAGATTGTAATTCAAGTGTATTCTCATTAAAACTTGTAGAATCAATACATTGCCAAACAAAAAAATGCTAGGAAACAAACCCTAAATCTAGGCTCTCCTTGTTCAGTCTTTTACATTGACTATCAACATAACACCATCAACCACCTTAAAAATCAAAACTACTACCATATATACCACTAGTCATCTTGGAATCCCAAAAATCAGGATGCAACAAGCTTCAAATGACTAGGGCAAGGGTTAGGGTTTTCATCCACCAAACCAGCTAGATTTAATCAAGAATTTATTGTAGGGGAAAAAAACAAAACAAAGCAACCTTGAGTGATCAGATCCAAGAATGATCTTCATTTGTGATAATTCTTCTGACTTGTGTGCCAAAGATCATGAATTCATCATGTTTATCAATCTAATCATTTCACCTGCAACATGCATCAAGAAACTACCTTACCCACTCTCTATGGTACAAACCCTCTGCATTAATCATCATACTCTCTGGACCACACTGAAATAGTTGACAAAATCATATCTACCAGATCCAGCTGCTCAAGCATTCAATACTAGTCCTTTTGTCGCCGAAACCCTTAATAATTTTTAATTTGGAAGAAATGGCTACTTGCATGGTGCAAGATAGTAAATAAATGGCTAACATTCAAATCTAGACCTACTTTATATCATCACCATTAGATCATCTCACTTTTCCTAGGCTTCATAGTTTAGCTCTAATAGGAATCCTGGCTTACATTTTGCCCTTGTTGCATGGTCGCCAGTCATTTTATTTAACCTTGGTTACCTTTAGAGACTCAGTGACTATAGTCTCATAATCTTGTATTCATCTCTTTAACAGCCAAACTTTTTAGAGATCACGTGACTGAAGAAATTCTAAGTCACGAGACAAAATCACTAACTACATTATTATCGGGAGACTACGTGACTATAGGTAAACTAACTGTCATGAAACCCTTTAACTTTATCTGGAGATCATGTGACTCAGTAGCTACCTAAGATACATATTTTTCATTATGAGATTTTGTGACTATAGTCTCATAGTCATGACAACTTTATTGACCTTCTAAAAATATTTAGCGATCAACTGACTTCAATACACATCTGGAGATCTAGCGACTAGAGAGAATCTCTTAATCGCTAAAACTTTCTGACTTCTCAACTTTCTTTTTGAGATTAAATATCAACCATCGATCTCTACATTCCTTCATCCTATGGTTCACATTAAGTTGTGAGAACTTTTTTGACTTAACTATTTGATTCAGCGACTAGGAGATAACCATGTCGTTGAATCGTTGAATTGAAAACTTAACCACCAGGGTCAAACCATAATGTTAACCTTACTTAACCCATGCATATCTAGAGACTTAGAAACAAAGAGATTCACTGAGTCTCATAATATTCTCTTTAACTAGGGTTAAACCCTGAGAACACACAACTGAGACAAATCTCTAAGTCGTGGAAAGATCTCTTTACCCTAGGTTATATTTGTAGACTAAAAACTTCCTCAGTCGCTAGATCACTAAATTTCTCTTTATAAACTCTAAGCATATTGAGATCAATGGTTGTTGCATGATCATGTCAGATAAACATCATGCATCTTTTTATTGAGAATATATGACAACCATAGATCCTGATTGAACTTTAACTTACTCCATAAACTAAAGACCTCGGGCCCACTGACAACTGTCAATTCACTGTCCTGCAACCAATAGTCATCGGACACCTCAGCTCCATCTAAAATTGGATCCACCTATATTATCTTCATAAAATGGGCCTACCATCATGCAACTCAGCGACTAAAGAGAAGATACAAGCCGCTCATGGAGTCATTGAATGCCTAGGACTTAACTACTAAAACCAAGAGATCTCGCGACTGAGGCAAAATCTAAGTCACTGAATGAAATCACTAACTGTCCAAGGAATAAGAGACTTGGAGAACACTCAGTCAAAAGATCATTAAATCAAAATAATAACCATCTAAGAACCTTTAGATCTAGTGACTGAAGACAAACCATAAAGTCTCTAAAGGATAAAGAATATTCTTGTGGCTTAGAGAGACTGCGCGACTAAAGCATTTCAAAGAGTCAAAGGAGATTAAGCGACTAACCAGGAGGGAAAAAGCACACATGCTTTTATAAACACTTAAGTGGACCAAAAAGGTAATGAAAAATTAGAACCCGACCAAGAAAAATTAGAGCTTTTCTCACCAACGGCTAGAAATATGAATTTAGACATAGGGTTTTAAGGACCAAGGACATAGAAAAATATGCAGAGACCAGAGAAAAATTCATATAGTCATAAATTTTTTGTAGGTGCTAACATAAAGGAATAAATTTTTTCCTTAGTTTAGTATGTAAGTGGAATTGTAATGTAAGATTGTGAAACTGAATTGCGGAATTGTGCAATACTTGTTGGAAGAGGATATGCGAAGTATAGAGATCTAGTATTGAGATCTGATGAAGCAGTTGGTGTGGTTTGTCATAGTTAGAGGAGAAGTGATAAGTTGTTGAGATCAGTAATATTTTGATATTATTTTGTTGAATAATATGGAGAACAGTTGGATAGTGTGTTCAGTGATCTTTCCCTTGAAGTTGTTTGGACAGTGGGTCCTTCTATCTTCCATAACTCCTAATAGGATTAGAATATTTTAGTAGGGATTCAAAGTCTACTAGAAGGGACTAATATGTACTGAATGTATTTCATGAGACTCCTAATAGAGTTCATCCTCTCATAAGGAACTTTCATATTAGTGTATCTTTTGTGGGCATCATTCCCACCGGGGTTTACTCTTTGATCAAGAGGTTCCCTAGTCAACATATCTTGTGTTATTGTGTTGTTATGTATGTATATATTTCTATGGTTGTTAATCACATTAATTACATGGTTAAAATATGTTAAAGGTGATAAAATTTGTATTTATCTAATAACTGATTCACCCCCCCTCTCAGTTATCTTGGTGGACTTTAATTTCTAACAATTGGTATCAGAGCAGCAAGTCCTTGAAGGAAAAGTTTAACAACTTGAGGAGATCCATGGCGAGTCATTTTAGGAAAGAAAGCCCTAAGTGTGATGGAGTGCACTTTGACACTTGGAAAGAAAAGATGAAGACACATTTACTTTGTTTAGGACAAGGATATTGGTTAATCACAAAGAACAAGAAGACTATCATAGATGAAGACAAAATTGAAGAATGTACTAATGAGGAGAGAGATCTATTCATGTGTAGCATACTTGCCAGAGAAGCACTTTTGTCAAACCTTCTGGAAAATGAGTACAGTCAAGTAAAATATCTAAAAACATCTCATGAAATTTGGTTAGCTTTACAATCTACTTTTGAAGGTGATGAACATGCAAAGAAAGTTAGATTACATAATTGGATATGTGCATTTGAATATATAAGAATAATGGAAGATGAATCTGTTAGAAGCTATATTGGTAGAATGTCAAAAATTGTTGCAGGTATAAAATCCTGTGAAGGAATCAAGATAGAGAATGAAGTGATATGGAAAATTTTGAGGACATTGACTCCCACATTTAAGAAGACAACACAGATGATTGATCAAGTTATACCTTGATAAGTAGGAGATATTTTCCATAGCAAGTCAAATGAGGATGCAAGTAGAGTGGGTTTAACCATGGAGGAAACTCTGTAGTTAAGCATGCTCGAGCTAGAGTAGTACTAGCATGGGTGACCTCCTGGGAAGTCCTAGTGCTTCACCTCTATGAGCATCACCTAGATCCAATGACTGCTAAGTGTTCCATTTCATTCTCATGAGAGATGGGTCTGGTGAACCACTACTCATGAATCATGGGTCAATGAGTTTGACTCAAAAAAAACTACACAGTTAAATCCTGATAGCAATATCACAAGTTATACCTTGTACTAAGAATTTCACTAGAGAAACTCTTCTTGGAAGATTAGAAGCAACAGAGATGAACTTGAGACAATCAGGAGATCTACCTAGAATGGAGACAACATTTAGTGCACTGAGTATTCATCCTACTTTGTCAAGAAGCATGAGTATGAGTGGAGATTATGCTAGTAGCAACAGATCTACGAATGAAGAAGATAGGAAGATTGAAGAAGGAATTGCCTTGCTTGTGAAAAGAGAACCAGACGGAAAGAAATTTTTTAAATGTTGGACTTGTCAAGAATAGGGTCATTTTGCATCTAAATGTCCTAAGAGAGTTAGGAAGTATAGAAATAACTTTAAACCTAGAAGATCTAAATAATTTTATTATGCTAATGATGAAGATTTTGAAGCTAGTATGGAGAAATCTCTAAGTGAAAGTGATAATGAGAATGATGATATAGGATTTGTAGCAATAAAAGAAGAAAATTTTGAAACAGAAGTTAAGGAAGAAAAAACTTTAGTTTCTCAAGTAGAAAAGAAATCTGATTGGATTATAGATAGTGGTTGTTCACATCATATGACTGGAGACTTGAAGAAATTCATAAAGTTTAACAATTATGATGGAGGAATTGTTAGAGTTGGAAACAATGCACCTTGTTTGATAAAAGGTATAGCATCTATAACTCTTGATGGAAAGACTAACAATGATGATGTTTACTTTGTGGATGGTTTTGAGTGTTGGAAAACTAGTTGATAATGTATATCAAGTTTGGTTTACTGAGAAAACTTGTGTAATCAAAGACAAGGATGGTAATTTGATTGGCACTAGATCAAGAACCAGAGGTAATGTATTTCAGTTGAATCCTACTGAGATGACATGTTTGATTACTAAGATTGATGAATGTTGGCTATGGCACAAAATATTTTTTCATATAAACTTTGATAATATTGTGAAAGTAAGTACTAAACTTTTAGTGAGAGATTTGTCTAAGATTATGAAACCTATTAACATGATGTTCAAGGAATGTGTGATGGCTAGGTAGAAGAGAAGCTCATTTCCCAACAAGAAGTGTGCAACAATAGAGAAGTTGGAAATTTTTCATACAGATTTGAGCGGTCCCATAAGGACTAGAGGATTCTATGGAGAAAGGTATTTTATGATTCTTGTTGATGATTTTACAAGAATGATGTGGATTGCATTTCTTAAAGAAAATTTTGAAGAATTTGATAATTTTAGAGCGATTAAGAACAAAGTTGAGAATGAATCTAGAATGAAGATTAAATGTTTGAGATCAGATAGAGGTGGAGAATTTACTTAAAAATAATTTAACACTTTTTGTGAAGTGAATGGTATTAAGAGATAGTTTTTAGCCCCTAGAACACCTGAACAAAATGGTATTGTAGAAAGAAGAAATAGGCCATTGACTGAAGCAACAAGAGCCATTTTATTTGAAAATGATTTGGTGAAGATATTCTGGAGAGAAGTAGTGAACACATCAGTATATGTAATGAATAGAGTAGACATTAGAGCAGACATAGACAAGACACCTTATGAACTATGGTTTGGACATGCACCATCAGTTAAGTATTTTAGAATTTTTGGAAGCAAATGTTATATTAAGAGAGATAATGACATTGGAAAGTTTGATCCTAGAAGTGATGAAGGTATATTTATTGGTTATTCATTGAAGAGAAAATCTTATATATGTTATAATAAAAGAACTAAAACTATTGTTGAGAGAACAAATGTTAAAGTTGATGAAAAGTTCAAAATTCAGGAAAGAATGCTTGATTATGAATCAGATGAAGGAACTCATCCCAAAACTAATCCAGAGAATGTTGAATTATTCTATGAAAGTGACAGTGATTTGCAGAATGAAGGCTACATTGATGATATCATAGAAGAACCTATAGCTGAAGCAAGAAGTGAGAGAGTGACACCTACAATGAACCTATCAAGAAATCATCCTGTTGAGCAGATTATTGGAAGCATAGGCAAAGGAGTTTTGACATGAAATAAGGTACAAGAAAAATTGTGTTTAATTTCTCAAATTGAACCTAAATCTACTAGTGAAGCCTGTGAAGATGAACATTGGATTAAAGATATGAAGGAAGAATTAGATCAAATTGAAAAGAACAAGACTTGGGAATTGGTCCCCAGACCTAAAGATAAGAATGCTATAGGAACTAAATGGGTATTTAGGAACAAGATGAATGAACAAGGAAAAGTTGTAAGGAATAAAGAAAGATTGGTCTGTAAAGGATACTCACAGCAAGAAGGAATTGACTATGAAGAAACTTTTGCACCTGTAGAAAGAATTGAAGCAGTAAGAATGTTTTTGGCTTATGCAGCTTATAAGAAATTCAAAGTGTATCATATGGATGTGAAGTCAACATTTCTGAACAAAGAGTTAGAAGAAGAAGTTTACATTGAGCAGCTTGAAGGTTTTCCCTCGACTCATGAAGGAGATATGGTATGTAAATTGAAGAAAGCTTTCTATGGAATTAAACAAGTACCTAGAACTTAGTATGCAATAGTAGATAAGTATTTGATAAAATTAGGATTTACTAAAGGAACAATAGACAATAATTTGTACACAAAAGAATTTGAAAATGGTTTGTTGGTTGTAGTTATTTTTATTGATGATATTATGTTTGGAGGAGAAGATGAAGCTAGTCATAAATTTGTAGATAAAATGAAGACTGAATTTGAAATGAGTATGATTGGTGAGATGAATTTTTTTTAGGATTACAGATAACATGGAATAGTGATGGTATCTTTGTATGTCAAAAAAAGTACTTGAATGACTTATTGAAGAGATTTGGAATGCAGAACTGTAAGCTAGTTGGAACACCTATGGTAAATTGACACAAGTTATCTAGCACACATGAGACTCCTGTAGTTGAACAGAAGAAGTACATATCTATGATTGGAGGATTGCAATATTTAACTCATACAAGACCAGATATATCACATGCAGTTGGAATTATTGCAAGATTTCAAGCTAAACCTAGAGAATCACCTTATGCAACAATAAAAAGGATACTAAGGTGCTTAAGAGGCACAATTGAATATGGATTGTGGTATTAAAAATTTGATGACTTTACCATATGTGCATATACAAATGCAGATTGGGGAGGTAGTGTTGATGGAAAAAAGAGAATAAGTGGTGGAGAATTTTTCCTTGGAGGAAGATTGGTTTCTTGGCTAAGCAAGAAGAAAAAATGTATTTCACAAAGCACAGTAGAAGCAAAGTATGTAGCAGTAGCAAGCAATTGTAATCAGATAATTTGGATGAAACAAATGTTGAAATATATTGGAATAAAATTTGATGAGCCTATTGTTATACACTGTGATAACACCAATATAGTTATTATGTCTAAGAATCCTGTACTACATTATAAGACAAAGCATATAGAAATAAAGTATCATGTAGTGAGAGATAAAGTTGCAGAGAAAGAAGTCAAATTGGAGTATATAAGCAAAAAAGAGCAGATTGTAGATATATTTACAAAGCCTTTGCCTGAGGATACATTTGAGTATCTGAGAGGTATTCTTGGGGTTATGCCCCAACCCGCTTTTAAGAAGTGATTCAGATTGTTGCATTCGTCCAGTGGTATATGAGCCTTATCTTTCTTCTGGATTAGATGTTGGTACTTCCTCTATGGGGGAGTATGTGTTTCTGAGATGATTCATGAGGACTCTAGTGAATGTATTTTCTAAAAGGTGTCTTTTGACATTGAAGTTGTTGTTGACATAGTGATGTGGCATTTATCATTGATGTCAATTGGGGAGAAGGTTACAAGCAATATAAGATGAATTTGAGGGAGAAGGTTACAAGAAATATAAAATGGAAAACTAAAAGAGTTGAATAGGAAAATGAAGGAAGATTTGATTGATGAAGAGGACTTGGAAATCATTTGAGAGCAGCAGTGTTGCAATGTTGGTATTCATGGAACTTGGATGTTTTTCATCTATGTTGCCATCAATGCCAATGGGGGAGATTGTTAGGAATGAATGATGAATATATCCTATGGGGGAGTATTCATAGTCATTCTGTATCATTTTTTGTTGTATTCATGACTGTGATTGTCATTGATGTCAACATAGTGATCTACTAAATTTTAACAAAGAAGCAAACAATGTTTGTGTTAACACACGTGGGATATTGAAGATCAAGCTATGCGGAGTTGAGGAATTAATTTATGATGTTTCATATGATCATGGTTAAGAGTGCATTCAGAAATTCATCTATACATGACAATTATGTGTAAATCAGTGGAAGCAGTATTCAGGCAGTATTCCTGAGTAGCCATCTGTGGAAACCAGATGATATCTCCTAATCAAGATAGAATCTGAGCATGTGAATTTGTGCAGAGCTATCTTGTGCAGACCCTCTATGAGATTGTCAGATATGCTCCTGTGCATAACTGAACTATGTATGAAGAGGCCTTGAAGACAAATCCTATTTTGGCAAAGATGGTGATAAGTGGTGCTATCTATTCCTTGGGAGATTGGATTGCATAGGTCTGTATCTCAAAATCATTTGCATGTGGCAGAAATGCATACTTACAACCATTTCATTCTACATTTAAAAACATTGATGACACTCTAGACACAAAATAATGCTCATGTTGTTGACTTGACAGTGCTATGAAGGAAAACCAATTTTTGAATTTGATCAAACCTAGATGTTCAGATCTGGTCTCCTTGGATTTAGTCTTCATGGTTCTTTGTCTCATTATTACTATCATCTTAGTGAGATAACATCTTTGCCTTCTTTCGTAGTCTCTTATAGTTCATACTTGTTTAATTTGAATAATTTTTGAGTTCCTTTCAAAAAGGGTATGACAAACAAATATGGGTATATAGGCTCTATTTCCTTTCCAAGATTGGTGGGTGGTGCCTACAAAAGTTTCCTTTGATCAAACTATCAAAATTAATGCCATATGTTGCTTACATTTGATTAATTTTCCATATTAATTACTCTCTTTAGTTGTATTAGAAACTTTTTCCTTAAGCATGTGTGATGCAAACCTGTAACACCTCTTTTTTCCATATGTAATCATGATGCTCTATTTCTTGGTAGTTGTGACTCTTAATGATTAAACCATCTCTTGATCATGTTATTGCACTTGATATATGACTATTTCATGTAGGTGCCTTGGTTGATCTCTTATCTCTAGTTGAACATACTATAATTATTTATTATCCTTGTATGCATGTCTTGGTCTGATCTATGTTCCCTCTTAAGCTGGTTTCTTTGTATGTGACTACCCTACTAGCATTGTTTCTTCATCACTGTGATGTGCACTATCCACATCTATTTGCATGATTAAACTATTTAATTTATTGGATACCCAATCAACATTATCATTTTCTTCTTTTATTCATTCATTTGGAGTTGTATTTAGAGGTAGATATTTGTTTCTGATTTCATGTTTATCTGTTACATATGCTATTTACTGTAGAAAAATAGAATCATCCATGAATTTAAAATGAAAGAAGAAGATTCGCTAACTAATTCTGAGGATTAATAAAAACAAATTTCTATAACAAGGCTTCAGAATACAAATAAATACCTGTGATGTCTTATCTAAAATATCGAAAGCTTTTCAGTGGCTTGATAAGAACTTATCTTGCTTTTCTTTTCGTACTTTCCTAAAGTGAGACTTATCTCTTATGTTTTTTATTGGCTTTTCAACTTATATTTTCTATTCTATACCTCAAAATCAGAGAGCGTATGATTGTCTGCTTTTCTTTCATCATTATATTTATATATATTCAATATTCAAACTGAAATGGTGCTTTTGTTTTTAGGGATGGACCCTCTATGAGATTGTTAGATATGCTCCTGTGCATAACTGGACTACGTATGAAGAGGCCTTGAAGACAAATCTTGTTTTGGCAAAGATGGCGATAAGTGGTGCTATCTATTCCTTGGGAGATTGGATTGCATAGGTCTGTATCTCAAAATCATTTTCATGTGGCAGAAATGCATACTTACAACCATTTCATTCTACATTTAAAAACATTGATGACACTCTAGACACAAAATAATGCTCATGTTGTTGACTTGATAGTGCTATGAAGGAAAACCAATTTTTGAATTTGATCAAACCCAGATGTTCAGATCTAGTCTCCTTGGATTTAGTCTTCATGGTTCTTTGTCTCATTATTACTATCATCTTAGTGAGGTAACATCTTTGCCTTCTTTCTTAGTCTCTTACAGTTCATACTTGTTTAATTTGAATAATTTTTGAGTTCCTTTCAAAAAGGGTATGACAAACAAATATGGGTATATAGGCTCTATTTCCTTTCCAAGATTGGTGGGTGGTGCCTGCAAAAGTTTCCTTTGATCAAACTATCAAAATTAATGCCATATGTTGCCTACATTTGATTAATTTTCCATATTAATTACTCTCTTTAGTTGTATTAGAAACTTTTTCCTTAAGTATGTGTGATGCAAACCTATAACACCTCTTTTTCCCATATGTAATCATGATGCTCTATTTCTTGGTAGTTGTGACTCTTAATGATTAAACCATCTCTTGATCATGTTATTGCACTTGATATATGACTATTTCATGTAGGTGCCTTGGTTGATCTCTTATCTCTAGTTGAACATACTATAATTATTTATTATCCTTGTATGCATGTCATGGTCTGATCTATGTTCCCTCTTAAGTTGGTTTCTTTGTATGTGACTACCCTACTAGCATTGTTTCTTCATCACTGTGATGTGCACTATCCACATCTATTTGCATGATTAAACTATTTAATTTATTGGATACCCAATCAACATTATCATTTTCTTCTTTTATTCATTCATTTGGAGTTGTATTTAGAGGTAGATATTTGTTTCTGATTTCATGTTTATCTATTACATATGCTATTTACTGTAGAAAAATAGAATCATCCATTAATTTAGAAAGAAAGAAGAAGATTCGCTAACTAATTTTGAGGATTAATAAAAACAAATTTCTATAACAAGGCTTCAGAATACAAATAAATACCTGTGATGTCTTATCTAAAATATCGAAAGCTTTTCAGTGGCTTGATAAGAACTTATCTTGCTTTTCTTTTCGTACTTTCCTAAAGTGAGACTTATCTCTTATTTTTTTTATTGGCTTTTCAACTTATATTTTCTATTCTATACCTCAAAATCAGAGAGCGTATGATTGTCTACTTTTCTTTCATCATTATATTTATATATATTCAATATTCAAACTAAAATGGTGCTTTTGTTTTTAGGGATGGATCCTCTATGAGATTGTCAAATATGCTCCTGTGCATAACTAGACTACGTATGAAGAGGCCTTGAAGACAAATCTTGTTTTGGCAAATATGGTGATAAGTGGTGCTATCTATTCCTTGGGAGATTGGATTGCATAGGTCGGTATCTCAAAATCATTTGTTTGTATCCTTGTATGCATGTCATGGTCTGATCTATGTTCCCTCTTAATTTCTAATTTCATTGTGTGATGGTTAAATTGTGGTAGTGTGATTCTTTCCATCATGTTCAAACCCCCACTCCTTGATCTTGACTTTTGGCTTGACTTCTCTTTGCAACATGAACACCCACTTCTCTTTGTTGGCCATCAACAACTTCCTCTTCCTATTTTGAACCTCTACTTTTGCATACATCTAAAACTTCAATAAATCTACTTTCCAAAGACAGTCCTCTTCCTTGACACCATCAACATACCATGCCTCCATGCTTGGAGAGTAAACAATTTCTTGAGCCATTTCATGGCCCATCATCATAGCTAACTCATCCTTAGTCTCTTCCCTTGAGACTAACTCAACCCTCACCAACTGATCCTTACTCTCATGTCATTCCTCTTGGCATACCAAAAAATCATCAACCTCCATGGCCACATCATTACCCTCACTATGTGATGTCATAGGAGTAACTTTCACACTACCCTTATCTTCCTCCAAAGGAAACAACATAGTTCCTACCACAACTGACTCATCACTCTCAAGCCCTTCAAGACTTGCTTCTTTTCTATCTTCACTAACATCTTACATCTCTGAATCAACATCAAGAACATTTTCATTGCTTGATTCCTTGTCTTTCTCATCCACCAACTTTCCTCTTTCTACTAGCCTTTGCACAGACCATTGCACCTTCTTCTTGACACTCAAATGCCAACTTTTCACTACCTTCAATGACCTTTCTCTCAAGTGCCTACATTTTTCTGCAAACCTATCAGTATTCCTCCTATCCTTCTCCATGAGTTCTTTCAAATTCCTTTTCTTTTTTGTACTTTCCTATAATGCTTTCCTTAAGCTTCTTATCTCCTCTTGTCTCCTTTCCTATTCTCTTTTCTTGTCTTTATCTCTTTTCTTTGTTCCATTCTTTAGTTGCTTTTTCAACACCTTTACCATGTCTATCTCTATCTTTTTCAATTTCATCTTCACCTTTTCTAAGATTCTTCTCAATATTTAACTTGCAAATATCTAGTCCCTTTCTCTACTACCACTATGATTCAGAGGTATAGTGGGCCCAAACACATATCCACTCTTTAATGAAAATAATCATAAACTGTGATGCCCCCATTCTAATTAGTATTTAATATAATTTCTAATTACAATAAACAATAGTAGCAAGATGGTATAGGAAGGCCCGATAAAGTAGGACAACCAATGTTAAAATATAATTTATCTAAACATATAATAAATTATATTATAAATAGCGATTGCTGACTTTAGATATATGACAATGACCATGAAATGTGAATACACGTCAATTGGTCTTTATACTCACATTAGTTTGTTAGTTTGGGGAAGCCACAATGAATATACCCAAGATCAAGGATAAGACATAAGATTATCAAATTGTTAGGATTGAAAGAGCATATTATTAATAAATAATACGATGGTCAACATATAAACTTAGTTTGATTGATGGCTATTGAATTTTTTTTGAAGAGTCAATAAATACAAAAAGAGACATCGATTAATCTGGATAACAATGATGATGCTAACTAATAACCATTGTTAATAAAGCTGATTATTCATGAAGAGAACCACTTGGTAAGAGATGCAACATTTTAGTTTCAGAAGGTATAAATGGAACATTGACCACAATCCAACAAAGGGAAAAAATGGAACAGGAGTATTGGAAATAAGAGCTGAAGAATAATCTTCTGCAATAATACGAAGCATATAAAGAAAAACATAATATATATCTACAATGATGTTTGATAGCTGAAATTAATGAACAACCTTCTTAGGTGTTGAACAGACTTTCATAGTCTCTAACCTAAAGGTAAATCAATGCACAATGAGACTATTCAATGCTAGGTAGCAGATAGTATACAAATACAAATAAGTGATAAAAAGAATAATGAAGTGTATAGAAGAATTGCTAGGAGACAATAAAAATATAAAGTGTATATATATAAAGGAGGAAATGAGAATTATAATATACAACAGTGAATAAGGTGGGAGGAAGAATAAAGGAATGGATACTCTATGAATTACTTACTATGCCAACAAATAATGGTATTATATATAGATGCATAAATATATACATACATGTATATATATGTATGTATATGTACATTAATAATAATAAAATCTGATGAAAGGTTAAATATTATAATATTGTAAAGATAGTCACTCTTTTGGATTCAAACAAATTATCCATTTATCCTCAATCATCACGACCCTTACACTTCTTACAAATTCTCACTAACACCCCATAGTATTCTTCACAAATACCTTATATGATCAGACTGACTACCAAATCCCAAATATCTCATTTTGTAATAGTTTCATACCTTCCCTTCATTGGACCCACGTGATAAATTGTGCATGGTTCCCTACAACATGAAACACATAAAATAAAATATATTCCCCATCAAAATACCACTTGTGGGGTCATTGATCTATATTGAACACAAGGCTTCTACATTTTAGTTGCTTTTTGATTATCCTGATTCGGGGTTAGTACTAAAAATACTTAGATATTTGAAGAGCACTTTGATATAGGCAATCAGCAAAATATTTAGATATTTAGATATATCCTAAAACCATGTAACCAAATAGACTGCATGCATTATGTTAGGCCTATATGCAATTAAGAATAGTAGACCCCTAATCATGGACCTATATATAGTGTCTAATAAACTAGATTTGACTCATCATCCTTATTCAAATGATAGCCTGTCACCGTAGGAGTGCTCGCTAGTTTGCAAACCTCCAAACCAAATTTTCTTAACATTTCCTTGACATATACTTCTTGATCAATAAAGATATCATTATCTAACTAAGTATTGGAATTCCAAGAAACAATGTTAACTCACCTAACATAGACATATATCAAACTCTTTCTACATTTCTTCAACAAACTTCTTATGTATTTCATCACCTCTGCCAAAGATTATAACATCTATATATACAACAACTATTAAAATATATCTTCCTTAATTTTTATGTAAAGATTACTATCTATGGTACCTTTTAGCTTGAAGCCTTGCTAGAGTAAGTACTTATCCAATCTTGCAAACCAAGCCATAAGAGCTTGTTTGGGACTATACAATGTCTTCTTAAGTTTTCCTACCATGTTTGAATCTTCTAATAGATGACATCTATCAAGTTATTCTATGTAGACTTCATCTTGGTCTTTATTCAAGAGAATCGATTTGTTCATCCATTTGATATACTATGAAGTTCTCATGAGCTATATATGTAAAAATTCATAAATTGATTGTTTCCATTCTTTCTACCAAAGAAAATCTCTCTTTAAAGTAAATCCCTTCAACTTGTGAATAGCCTTTACAAAGTAGCCTTGTTTTTATTCTCATCACTTCTTTGTCTTCATTCAATTTATATCTGAATACCAATTTTGTTCTTATCACATTGTCATTTAAAAGTCTTGGAACTAATTAAGTCTAATTTTGCTCAATTCGATTTAACTCTCCTTCCATTTCTTATATTCAACCATCATCCTTTCTAATGCAGGAGCATCCTGGGTGTAAGAGCAATCTTGCATCACCCAAAAATATTTCTATTTTTGTATTCAATAAGGGCTATTTTGTGCAGAGCTGCTATTTATGGAAAGTTACTATTTTTGGTAATTTTTGTATGTGCTCAGAATGATTTGATTTCTTTCTTGGAGGTTCATTTTGGTCATATAAGTCTGCCAGTAAAGTTTCATTGCCAGATCAAGTGTATATTGGAAGATATTGAAGATTTTCGGTATTGGCAGCAGGGTACAGAAACTTTGAACTCAGTTTTGAAGGCTTTAGAGGCCTTGGATGAGGTCAAAAATTTGGGTGACATGCGCTTGTGCCAGTCAAGCCTATAGAGCGCTTCGTGGCATTTCTGAAATGGGGTTATAATAGCCGATCGGGTCAACTGGTGATGACTTATGGTCTTCGGAAGTTGGGCCACCTGAAATGGCGGGAAATAATTTTCTTCAAAATTTCTGTTCGGGTTTCAAAGGTTATCTTGAGCTGACTATGATGTAATGAAATGTAAAATAAAATAATTCTAAGTTTGGTTGGCCTTATTGGCTAAAATTCTGGAACCTTCCTAGGCGGTGGGGAATTGCCTATATAAGGAAGGCTGTATTATTGTCTTAAGTAGTTCAGAATAGTTCTGGGTAGTAGATCTGGGTATTGATTCGAGGCTTTGTCCTAAAGAATATTGTAAGGGAATGCCCATGTGGCTTTTCATATTGTAATTTTGAAAGTTTGTAATTCCACATTTGTGGAGATAATAAGAAGCCAATTTTCTGTTCTTGCATATTATTGTTGTTGTTTCTCTATTTCTATTATGTGTTTGTGGCATTAAGGGGAGCACCCTTCATCACTTTCTAGAATTGGTAAATTTCTTTGGTTCTATCTTTAAAATAATCAACCATCGAAACATTTAAATAGCCTTTTAAACTATTCAACATTTACTTACAGATTTGTGTGCTTGTCTAAGTTTGATACGTAGATCAAGTTGTATGACCTTACTTGAATAGGATCTATTTTGAAGGTTGTACAACTTGATCTATGTATCAAACTCAGACAAGCACACAAATCTGTAAGTAAATGAAGCTTTCCTAGTTAGATTGAATTTTCTTGAGGCTGTGAATATATACACAATGAAAATGCTCAGTTCAATCACCGTCACATTTTTTTTAACAAAAATTAGTATTGGTCAATGTTTTGACCTTTAAATATTACTAGGTTCGATGAGAATGCTATGCATTTGACATCGATTTCTATGAACTTTGGTCGAAAACACAACACATTGTTGGTCTCAATTTCAACATTTACATATTAGTAGGTTCGACAAGAATGCTATGCATTCGACATCAATTTTGACCATAGTTGGTCTCAATTCTTCCAGTTCCAAGTGATTACTTCAACGATGATTCGGTCGATAATTTGACCACTCGGTACATCAAAATTTTGACGATGGTTTTTCTTGTAGAATAATCGATGAAAAAAATTTGACCATAGTTTTAGTCATCTGTTCGACCAATTGATATCAAAAATTTGACTAATCCTCATCAAAAAATAGGGTAAAATTTACTAGTGTGACAAGTACAAATGAAGTCATAACCAAAATCTCAATCTCATATATATCATATAACTCAAACTAGTCAAAGGTGCACTAATGGCACAAAGTACAAGAGAATGAGTTCATGTGAGCTATCAGAAGTCACAGTAGTATACATGAACAAAATGACAAAAATATTAGAATATCTAAACAGATCAGTTGTCTACCTAATCCTCTGCATCTGGTGGAGGTGGTGGTGGTGCATTAGGCACTGCCTCGGCTCGAGGTTCCCTAGCTCCCTCTAAAGCTATCATAGACTGATAGTATGTCGGTACTCTTTGACCGATAGGAACAACATCATAATAAGAAGATACATAGTAAGTAGCTTGAGAGGTCTGATGTGTCACCTCAACCTATAATCTCCTGTTCTCCTCTCAGATCTCTGATCGTTGTCTATCAGCCTCTATGAACCGCTTCCTCAAAATGAGCACTTTGTACTCTCAAGTCTCTCACCTATAATCTCAATCACCTAATAATCTCCTAGGAGGACAGTGTTGCACTAGGATTTTCATCTTCCATGGGCATCTTTGTGTCTCTAACTAGCTGATTAGTAGCCTCTTCCCTCTACTCCTTATGATGTCTCACCTCAGTACCAAGGTCAAAATCTATATCATCCTGTATAGGATCAGGACCAGCACCTACATCTTTCTATGCACTGAGTACCTCATCTACACTACCCACATTTCCCAAAGTGCCACTCTCTCCTCTAGTTGATCTCCTCGATGTACCTATAGGCCTACCTACTATAGAGTTAGTAGGACGAGGTGGTCTCATATGACTAGATGGTCTCCATGGAGTCATAACTACTCTCAGCCTCAAAGGTATAGGCTGGGGCATTGGAACCTATGTACATCTCTAATCTTGTACCATAGGAGCACCTGTCACATCCATAGCATCCTCCATACTCAGAATTAGCTCTGTGGGATCTGAAAACCTATGAATGTGATGCTCTACAAGCCATGAAATGAAACCATCTATAACCCCAACATCTAGAACATCTGGCTGGTAGTCCCAGTCTCTTCCAATATAGCTAATATACTCCTAAGTACAAAGAGCATAAGACAATCGAGGACCCCATCCTAATCCAAGCTCTCTAACTATTCATGCATAAGAAGCATGCTCCTATGGTGCATCCTGAATATGTCATACTATTGCCACACTCTGGTAATGATAAATTGCTCTAGCACTGTGGTGTATCTCCCAATAAGAACTTGACTATGGAAAAAGTGACTGAACTACTCTCGAGCAATAGGCCAGGCCTCTATCTAAAGATATGGATGCCAAATCATAAATGTGCTATCATCAAGGTAGTATCTCTAGTACTCTGTATGGCCCATGTGCACCTGTGTAATGTATCTTGAATAAATGTATATCACCAGCTTCTGTGGCTGGCACTGAACCTGGCATACTGGTCTACAAATTGGGATATAATCCTAGGCCCAAATATGAAGTACCAAAGCACCAGAAGAAAAGGTCTTTCTCTCCTGATACATGATCTCCTACATCTCAAAGAACATGTGAGCCAACATACACTAACCCCAAGCCAACTTAGATGGAGTGGCCATCAACCGTGCAACCATCAGGGCCTAGCCCATTAGAAGACCATTCTATTGATGATCAGACATAATGATCCCTCCTATCATGCCAGCTATAATGCACTCTAATCTATGGGTTTCCCCATAGCACTGAACTAAAGTCTCCCAGGAAATAGAAGCGGTAAGCTTGGTATCATCTCAAAATAAACATTTGAATGCATGTAATCCCGTGTTCCTCAAAATCACATAATCAGGCCTCAGACCATGGAAAGGAATGTAGATTATCCAATAGACATCCTCCAGTGTAACTGTGATCTCTCCTATTGGGAGGTGGAAGGTCTATCTCTCTGAGTGAAACCTCTCAATCAATACAGTCAAAAGTCTATGGTTTATCGTAATCTTGTGAAACCGAATTAGATACTCAAAACCACAGCTTGCAAGATGTACCCTCATCAAGTCAGGCAGTAAAACACATAATCTCTAAGTCATTTGGTGTGATATGAGCACATGGACATCAGGATAGATGACCTACACAACATAAAAATAGGGAATCCTATCAGTAACTTGGTTGAAAAATAGGCTAACATTACAGAAATTGAAAAGTTGACTATCTCAGAAGGTACATTAAATGCTTTGGAATCAGCCTATGAAATCATAAAATTCAAAATTTTGAACTAAAAGGGTGTTTTTGGCTCACTGTTATCCATATGACAATGCAAACTAGCATGAAAAATTGTATGAGTTTCAATAGCTTATCATATGACAAACCATGGTCATATGACAATGTATATCTTACCATATGACATATGAGGGGCACATCGCTTGGGGTATATCTAAGGACCTCATCGCTTGGGTTATATCAGATTCATCAAGTTCCATATCAATCTAGTATCCTAATCTATCTTGTAAACTATATTAACTTTTCGTAACCAACAATTCATTAGCATCATTTCCTTGGTTCTTTGTAATTGAAGGATTCAGATGTGATACAACTATGATTCCTGTAGACATGCAGGTCTGGAATCAGGTCACTCATTTCTTCATAATCATAAGGTTCAAAATTAGGCATTTTTTATACTTTTTCATAATCACCAATTCATTGTTGCTATAGTTAACATTATCTTTGGTCAATTAGGACCTAACATCTTCAAATCTTTCAATCAGTTTCTATCTTAGAATCAGTTTATCTTTCAAAACAGTTCCATATATCAAACACAGACTAATCTTTGAACCACTCTGCTTCGCACAGTGATTCAAAGAGGGGCAAAATGTAATACCCCAAAAATGGGCTATAAGTTCATTAACCTCGTACATCTACAAATCGATCAAAATTGACATCAAATTAGTCCTAACCCTTAACACATCTGCACATCAATTCATCGAAAATCTAATTGATTATCCTAAATTTTGCCTCAGAGAATATTCCTAATTTATCATAATTATGTTTAATTGAATATTATTTGGTGATAAATGTCATTATTTATCCTAAAGTTGATTAATTGAATATGATGAATATTTAAATAATTAATTTGATTCTGCCACTTAATTATTTAATTAGATTTAATTACATTTATTCCTAATTAATATTGTTTTTATTTTGACAATAAATCAAAATTCCTACAAAACAATCAATTGAATATTTATTTAATTGATTTAACATCAAAGTTGTCAAATTTAATGATTTAATTAGAATAAAAGTTTGATTTAATAGTTGATTAACCCATAAATCAATTGTTTTAATTCAAAAATTAGTTTAGTTGAGAATAAATCACTTTATTTTTAAATTAATTTATAATTAAATCATGCACAATCAGAAAAGAAGTCAACTAGGAATCAAAAACCAATTTTAAATTTAAACTCAACATCTAACGATGAGTTGAAATTTGATCTAAACTCTATTTTGAGTTAAATACTACTTTTACATGATTTTTGTGAGTTAATTATCTTTGATTTCTTGATAACTCAAAAATCAACATGAGTTTTTCAAGAGTGATTTATGGCTTTTCTCAATGCATCATCAAGCCCTAGATTTCTATAAAATTAAGGCTCGGCTCTTCACAATTATCAACCCTCAAATTTGCACAATCACTCTAGTGAATTTGCGATTGAAGGATTAAGCACTTGTGACAGGTGATTTGTGAGATCTTTCATTGTTGGTCATAGTTTTGCATAGTTTTCATATCATAGCATTCATTCATTCATATCATTGTTAGTATAAATCTGCATATCATTTCAATTTCATTTTAGATTAGTTTCATATCAATTTTTTCATTCCTATTGCATAGAAAATACAAAAAAATAGATTAATCTGCATCCATATGTCATGCCCCACAAGGGAACTAGGGAAGAGAATAGAGATTCTCTTTGTAAAAGAAAAACTAAGTAGAGATTTATGAAAATTTTTGAATTTTAAAAAGAATTAAATAAACAAAACATAGATTAACTTAGATTCCTCCTAGGTTCCCTTCCTATTAGATGCATGATTCATTTAAGTCCATTAAGTGAGCTAACAAAAAAATTTACTTCACAAAGAAAACTTCATCATATCATTATAAGATTCTTTATTAAGAACTAACAAGTACTTTCATTTCAATTTTCCATTTAAAATTATCTATATTTGTAAGTATCCTTTATGAACAATATAACTTTTAAATCAAATAGAATCATTTAAATCATTCGATACATTGCAAATAATACATTTTTTTTTCAATAGCCTTTTCACTTAATCAATAATAAGAAACATACTACTTTACTTGAAACGTTACAAAATCCTTTTCTTTTCCAACATACATCTTATACATAAGGTTCACATCTCCTTTTTCCCTTTTCCTAAATCTACCCATTCCAAATACATCATTTTGAATTACATCAATAATCATATTACATTCATCTCCTTTTGAGAGGTAACAATAATTTTACATCATGAAAGATAATTACAAAGCCTTCATTCTTCAAAACTGGTACATAAGCAAGCATGGATCTTCAAACACTACATTCGCAAAAGATACCTTGATAAAAAGATTTACCACCCAACCACGTGGATACCCAAAAGGCCCACTCCCCCATGCTAGGAGATAAACACCAGGGTCCACAAAGAAGGAATATCTAGGCCATAACTAGGGTTGGGTAACCTTTCCCAAATAGCAAAAGAAAAGAAGATCAAAGTATAAATCTTTTCCCAAAAGGTTCTAAGGCTTGGTAGAAACTCTAAGAAACAGGCTAAATGAGTGTCATCACATAGCCCTCACTCCTTGGGTTGTCCTGGTACTAGCCACTCTGGGCCCCGGCTCCCAAGTAGGCACATGCAAGATCAAATGCCTTTCATATAGACAAGCACCATTCGATTGTACCTATGCACAGGTACCTTCTCCCATTCCCATCCATAACCTTTACTAGTGCTAATGGCATGGGCGAGGCATACATTAATCTTTTTAGTGTTTGAACCCATTCCCATAAGTTTAATTAAATTTTCACTTATTAAATAACTCTTCAGTTGGTTATCCTAGTACTAGCCACTTAGGGCCTCGGCCCCGCACTAAGAGCCACTCACTTAGTGTTCTTAGATTTTTTACCCTTAACCCACACATCACAAATACATCATACATGCAATATAACAAAACACTTTTGAAAACTTACATCAAGGAACAACAAAGAATAGGATAGTTTAGGGATGTTTAGGAAAATTAGGAGCGGTTTAGGGAACCCTAGGATAGTCCTGATCTTCTAGACAATCCTAAACCCTAACCCTACTCCCTACACACATCCTAAACCTATTAAGGCATCTCAATACACCATATAATTTTCATCAAATAAGAAGTGATCATATATAAAGTTTACACAAATTTCTATGTAGTTTATACAAAATTCCATATGCCTAAAATTTGGCTAAGTCTGAATTTTTAAGAAATCTCAAAATTAGAAGTTGCATCTTAACTCCTATGAAGCTGAAACCTATCTCAATCATCCCAGAAGGTACCTAATTCCTTTATACAAGTATAACATTTAAGTATAAGTTACAAGACTTTAATTTCTTATACTTTAAGTTAACTTAAAGTATAAGAAATTAAAGTCTTGTAACTTATACTTAAATGTTATACTTGTATAAATTCTACCTAAACCCTAACCTAGGATCAAACTACACATTTGTTTTGCAGTCCTACACATTGGTTTCATGTAACTGTGCATTTGTTCAATGTTCATGCGCATTTATACAAGATAACTGTGCATTTGGGTTAGGTTACTGCACAACTATTTAACAAAGCTACACATATGATTAAGGTGTCTATGCAATTGTTTTAGGAAACTGTGCATATGTTAAAGGTAGCTGTTCATTTGTGCAGAATGGCAGAAAATAAAAAAAATGACTAACAAATTTGACTTGTGGGAAAAACTAGGCATTATGGGGACTACGGATGACAAATATGGGAAAGACCCATTTGAGATCTCCCAGTTTCCATACAAGAAAATCTCTTCAACAAGGATTACCAGCCATCTAAGCCTACTTTAGAATTGGAGAAAGAAACTAGGTTCCTATGACAAACCTAAACTATGAGGGTCACTAGAACAATCTCAAGGTTTGGTAGTTCCTAGAGACCCCTGAGACATATGGGAGAATGTCACAAGGATCTTAGGAAGTTCTTAGACTTCATCCAATTCCAAAAATGAAAACAAAAACACTCCTAATTGATTAAGAATTCCTTTGATCACAATAATGCATCTATGAACATTCAAATCCCAACTATTCCATTTCACAAACAATAACATCATAATCCAACTCTAATTTTTCCATTCTACCTTCATCCAACAAGAAAATAACAAAATAAAATCAACTCACATAGGGAATATACACTTATTTATGGAACACTATATCAATATTAGCCTCTTTCCTAATGTTATTTTGCAATAATACAGAATTAGTACAATAACATAACCATTCACTAACTTGTAGATTCACATAAGAAAACAAGTAGATAAACATAATAGCACTCAAAAAAGGCAACACTCAAATGGAGGATCATCTCCTAGGATAGATCCTACCTAGTGTCTTGCGGAGATACCATTGATGAAGGTGGATCCAACTATCTCAGCCTTCCTCATGCACTTCTCCAGACTCCTTCCAATAAAAACTATGATAAAAAATCCCCCAAGACAAATCTTTAGCCACCTAAAATCTCGATATGATATCTTAAAACTATAATAAAACTTCCTAAGAAATTATTCCAGCCCACTACCAACTCCCTTTCTCATAGGGATTTTTCCTATTAATAAACTAAGGAAGTGGTTGCACGGGAAAAACCAACCGGTGCAACCATTCAAAACTAATGGTTGGTTAATAGTTTAGGATTAATTTATCCAATAACAATAACCATTCTTGGGAAGAGATATTTATAATAATAGTAATAATTTCTTCTCATATATCCTTTATTTAAGGAAGACCAATAGTAATTTCTATTTTTAACATAATTACTATTTATTTCATTTCTATTCCATATAGATAATATTACTTATTATCTACATATGCAATAATTTATTATCTACAAACAAATATATATATATATATATATATATATATATATATATATATATATATATATATATATATATATATATATATATATATATATATATATATATATATATATATATATATATATATATATATATATATATATATATATATATATATATATATATATAATTTAATACAATAATTCATATCTTGCAATTAATTATAAATATATGTATCCATATGCATACGTGTGCACCCATATGCCTATATGTACATATACCAACACATGTATTATACAACAAGCATATTATTATTATTATTATTATTATTAATATCACCATCACATTATTATCAATATTATAGAACATATGACTATTATTGACATATAAATACATTTATTTAATCAAGCACTATATCATACTTCATAAAAGATACAATAATCCATATAAGATAACTTCTAACAAATGCTAGAATATTCTATACAAAGGAACTAGAGTTACCATTCACAACACCACCTAATCAATAAATGCATGAAGCAAGCAACAAGCTGACACAATAGCATATCACCAACACAAGGACTAACTTAGGGAATCCCCATCCTAAGGAACAAAAAAGGATCAGAGGTAGAGTTCCTTCATGTGGAACCTGGTGATATCTCTGTAACAACAACAACGATCGAGGATTTTGAGGGATCACTCAGACCTATGAAGCCAGGTGGAGATGATACCCAGTACCTGCATCACCAAGAAGAGATATATATACATGTGGATATACAAATCAAATATATGCAAGTAGATGACCAGGATCAATACATCATGTGGACCTCAACTAAGTGAGTAACTACGACTTCATCCTGAGTCATGAAGACATATCAAACACATATATATGAAACATAAAACATCATGATAATGGTTAGATTCAAATTCTTGGGTTAGTTGCATAAAACATATAAAGATAGATGGTTTTTCTAATTTCATGAACATATAAATGATAACCATAAATGAGCATATCAATCATCTGATAAACATATGATGCAGGAGCATCCTGGGTGTAAGAGAAATCTTGCATCACCCAAAAATATTTCTATTTTTGTATTCAATAAGGGCTATCTTGTGCAGAGCTGCTATTTATGGAAACTTTCTATTTTTAGTAAGTTGGTCTTACGATCTCAGAATGTTCTAATTTTACACATGGAGGTTCATCTCAGTCATATCAGCCTGCCAGCAAAGTTTCATGGCTAGATCAGGTCTAGTTTTGAAGATATTGAAGATTTTTGATATTGGCAGCAGGGTACAAAAACTTTGAACTCAGTTTTGAAGGCTTTAGAGGCCCCAGATGAGGTTAAAAATTTGGGTGACAGGCACTTTGCATAGGTCAAGCCTGTAGAGTGCTTCGTGGCATTTCCAAAATGGCATTATAATAGCCAATTAGGTCAACGGGCGATGACTTATGGTCTTCGAAAGTTGGGTCACTTGAAATGGTGAAAAATAATTTTTCTTCAAAATTTTTGTTTGGGTTTCAAAACTCATTTTGAGCCAACTTTGATGTAATAAATTGTAAAATAAAATAATTCTAAGTTTGGTCGGCCCTAAGGGCTAAATTTCTAGAACCTTCTCGGGTGGTGGAAATTGCCTATATAAAGAAGGCCCGTAGTGTTGTCTAGGGCAGTTCTGGGTAGTAGATCTGGGTATTGATTCGAGGCTTTGTCCTATAGAATATTGTAAAGGAATGCCCATGTGGCTTTGCATATTGTAATTCTAAAATTTTGTAATTCCACATTTGTGGAGATAATAAGAAGCCAATTTTTTGTTCTTGCATATTATTGTTGTTTCTCTATTTCTATTATGTGTTTGTGGTATTAAGGGGAGCACCCTTCATCAAGTGCTATCAGAGCAGAAGTTCCTAAGTGTGTAAATAGATCACCGACTGTGAGGCAGTTTGCACCAGGATCATGGTTAGGGTTTCAGCACGCATTGCGAAAATGCCTCCACGAAGAGAACGTGGTAGAAGAGCTGGTGCTATGACACCTGAGGTTAGAGAGCTACAGAGACAAGTGCGAGCATTGAAAGAAGAGATTTATAGAGGAATGAATCTTAATGTCAGAGATGAAAGCGAGGATGAAGCTGACGAAGAATATCAAGAAGGAGAAGCCAAAATTGTGAACCAAGAGGAAGAAAGACTTTTTTGGGCGATTTTCAAGATTGGGAAAAGACCTAAGATTGAGGTTCCTACATTTTTTTGAAATCTTAACCCAGAGGAATTGATCGACTGGATCAATGAATGTGAGGAATATTTTGAGTATGAAGATGTTGAGGATCCTGATAGGGTCAAATTTGTGAAGGCAGGACTGAAAGGTCATGCAAACATCTGGTGGCAAGAGATTCAATTGGAGCGAAATAGAAGAGGGAAAGATAAAATCACAAGATGGGATCAGATGGTGGATAAATTGAAGCGATAGTTCATTCCTGTTGATTATGAGCTTGACCTACTAAAGAAAATGCAAATTTTGAAGCAAGTAGGAAGATCTGTTCAGGAGTATACAGAGGAGTTCTATTGACTCCTCATCAGAACAGGCCATGCAGAAGCTGATAAGGAGAAAGTTGCCTAATACCTTAATGAGTTAAGGCCAAGCATTCAGGAGGAGTTGAATCTGGTTCAAATGAACAGTATTGAAGAGCCATACTAGTTTGCCCTAAAAGTAAAGGAAAAGATAAATAAGAAGTTTGAGAGCAGACAAAATGGAAGAGGTCGTGGTGGAAGATTTGGTGGATGGTCATATGGTGGCCGAAATGAAGATCCAAAAAAGAAGGATGGCTAGTAGCAGCCAGAATCAGAGAAGAAATAATTCAAATCATTTCTAGGATCAGAATAATAGAGATCAATGAGGAAGAGGAAGAGGACAAGGATCTAGAAGAGGAGGCTTCTGTGGAACATGTTTTCACTATGGAGAAGAAGGTCATAGGGCATTTGAATGTCCTTAGCGCCAAGGCAGAATAGACAGGAGAAATGAAGGCTAGGCTAGAGTTGTACATGTAGATGAAGATGCTAGATCATCAAATTTTGAAGATGCTGAAAGAGGAGAAACGCTAATTAACATAAGAGTCTTGCTGAGTGGTGAGAATGAACCTGAACAAAGGAGGAGCCTATTTCGCACTAGATGCAAGTGTGAGGGTAAATGCTATGATATGATTATTGATAGTGGAAGCACTGACAATTTGGTGTCAGAAGAGATGGTGACAAAGTTGAAGCTCAAGAGACAGAAACACCCACATCCATATCAGATTGCCTAGGTGCAGGATGACCACAAGGTCATGGTCAGTGAACAGTGCCTGGTAAAGTTCAAGATCGGCGGGTACCAAGATGAGGTACTATGTGATATCATCTCTATGGATGCATGTCATATGTTGTTGGGTAGACCATGGCAGTTTGATAGATGTGTTGTATATGATGGTCGTGTGAATACCTATTCCTTGACAAAGGATGGAGTGCAACATAAGCTAAAGCCATTGAAGGAGACTGAAGAAAAGGTATGTGGTAATGCAAGAATAACATTTTTTGATGGAAGAAAATTTCTAGATAGTATGAGGCATGAGCATGTGTGTTTTGCTTTAATTCCAAAAGCTAGTAAAGAAGTAGAGGATGTACCTGAAGAGGTTGCAAATTTTTTGAATGAGTTTTAGGATATTGTATCTGATAACGTACCTAATGGGTTACTACCCGTAAGGAAGATCAGTCATCAGATGGATTTGATTCCAGGAGCTAGTTTTCCAAACAAGGCAGCACACAAAATGACACCAGCAGAAAGTGAAGAGTTGAATAGATAAGTACATGAGTTATTGCAGAAGGGGTTGATTCGAGAGAGTCAAAGTCCCTGTGCTGTACCAGCGGTATTAGCACCAAAGAAGAATGGAGAGTGGAGGATGTGTATAGATTCCAGTGCAATAAACAAGATCACAATCAAGTATAGGTTTCCATTTCCATGAATGGATGATATTATGGATTGTTTGAGTGGAGCTGTGTATTTCTCAAAGATAGATCTGAAGAGTGGATATCACCAGATTCAGATCAGAGAAGGAGATGAATGGAAGACTACCTTCAAGACAAAGGAAGGACGGTATGAGTGGTTAGTCATGCCCTTTGGGCTAACCAATGCACCGAGCACTTTTATGCGGCTCATGAACGAGGTTCTAAAATAATTTCTCGGTAAGTTTGTCATTGTGTACCTAGATGATATTTTGATCTTTAGCAAGACATTGGAGGAACATATGATGCATATTCGTATGGTGTTTGAGAAGCTAAGAGATGAGAAATTGTTGATTAATTTGAAGAAGTGCAGTTTTGTGAAGAAAGAGTTAGTGTATTTGGGATTTGTAGTTTCAGCAGAAGGTCTAAAAATGAACCCAAAGAAGGTACAGGCTATCCTTGAATGGCCTACTCCAAGGAGTGCTACTGAGGTAAGATTTTTTCATGGTTTGGCTAGTTTCTACAAAAATTTTATCAAAAATTTTAGCAGTATTTGTGGACCCTTGACTGAAACAACGAGAGGGGATAGAAAAGATTTTAAGTGGACTAATGGGGTAGAAAAGAGTTTTCAATTGTTGAAACAAAAAGTTACAGAACAACCTATTTTAGCACTTCTAGATTTTAATAAGGTGTTTCAAGTAGACTGTGATGCTAGTGGTACTCCAATAGGAGCTGTTATGAGCCAAGAAGGTAAACCTGTTGCTTATTTCAGTGAGAAGTTAAATGATGCCAAGAGAAAATATTTTGTCTATGATCAGGAATTTTATGCTATAGTTCAGGCATTAAAGAAGTGGAGACATTATTTGCTTTCTAAGGAGTTTGTGTTGTATACTGATCATCAAGCTTTGCAATATTTGAATAGTCAAGGAAAGTTGAATCAAAGGTATCTGAAATGGGTTGAGTTTTTGCAAAGTTACACATTTGTTTTGAAACATAGGAGTGAAAAGTCTAATAGGGTTGCAGATGCTCTTAGTAGAAGGCAACTATTGCTGACAGAGATGCAGATTGAGGTGGTTGGGTTCAAGGAACTCAAGAATTTGTATCCAGAGGATCCTTATTTTGGTGAAGCTTGGAAAGCTTGTACAAAACCTATTACTCTAGATAGGATGAAATGGTTGGATTTCATCATCCAGGATGATATGCTATTCAGAGGGAGTCAGTTGTGCATTCCAAGAAGTTCTATGAGGGAGAATCTCATCAAAGAGAAGCATAGTGGAGGATTGGCTGGACATTTTGGTCATGATAAAACCCTTGCTTTGGTTGGTGAGAATTATTATTGGCCACAGTTGCATCAAGATGTCAAGAATTTTTTATAGAGTTACAGAGTATGTTAGATGGTGAAGGGAGTGAAGCAGAATACAGGGTTATATCAGCCATTACCTATACCAGAGAAGCCTTGGGAGGATATCGGTATGGACTTTGTTCTTGGTTTACCGAAGACTCAGCGGGGACATGATTCAATTTTTGTGGTAGTTGATAGATTTTTGAAGATGGCACATTTCATTCCCTGCAAGAAGACTAATGATGTTGTTCATGTAGCAGAATTGTTTTTCAAAGAAGTGGTGAGGCTACATAGCTTGCCAAAGACCATAGTTTTAGATCGAGATACTAAGTTTGTTGGATATTTCTGGTGGACATTGTGGAAGAAGTTGAAGATAGATTTGAAGTTCAGTTCATCACATCATCCACAGACTCATGGATAGACAGAGGTGGTGAATAGAAGTTTTGGAAATTTGCTGAGATGTTTGGTTGGAGATAAGCCAACAGGATGGGATTTGATTTTACCACAGGTAGAATTTGCATACAATAATTTTGTCAACAGGAGCACTGGTAAATCACCATTCCAGATTGTATATGGAAGTAGTCCAAGAAATGCATCTGAGTTGAGAAAGATAGATAAAGGAGAAATAAGTAGTGCTGAAGCTTAGGATTTTGTAGAGCACTTGAAGAACATCCATGAGGAGGTGAGGAAGCATATTACCAAGATGAATGCGCAGTATAAGGCCAAGGCAGATGAGATTAGGAGGCATAAGGAATTTCAAGTTGGAGATGAAGTCATGGTTCATTTGCGGAAGGAGTAGTTTCCAGTTGGTACATATAACAAGTTGAAAATGAAGAAGTTTGGGCCATGTAAGATACTGAAGAAGCATGATTCAGGAAATGTATATGAGGTAGAATTACCTACTAAGCTGAATATTTCACCAGTTTTTAACATTTCAGATTTGACAGAGTATCATGAAGGAGGTGTTGAAGATGAGGTTGCAGCAGCATAGTAGAGTATTCCAACAACGAGTTAAGATATCAAGGAGATTGAAGACATACTAGACAGTCGTGTTGGCAGAAGCACAAGGAATAGGACATATGAAGAGTATTTGGTCAAATGGAAAGGACAACCTGTAGAAGATTCATCATGGCTAACAAAGGAGGAGGTTAACCATCTTGGTTTTCCTCTGCACACCTGAGTCGTGATAGGGTCACTTCTCAAATTACCCTGGGTGTCTGATGCAGGAGCATCCTGGGTGTAAGAGCAATCTTGCATCACCTAAAAATATTTCTATTTTTGTATTCAATAAGGGCTATCTTGTGCAGAGCTGCTATTTATGGAAACTTGCTATTTTTAGTAAGTTGGTCTTACGATCTCGGAATGTTCTGATTTTACACATGGAGGTTCATCTCAGTCCTATCAGCCTACCAGCAAAGTTTCATGGCTAGATCAAGTCTAGTTTTGAAGATATTGAAGATTTTCATTATTGGCAGCAGGGTATAGAAACTTTGAACTCAGTTTTGAAGGCTTTAGAGGCCTCAGATGAGGTTGAAAATTTGGGTGACAGGCACTTTGTGCCAGTCAAGCCTGTAGAGTGCTTCATGACGTTTCCAGAATGGGGTTATAATAGCCAATCAGGTCAACGGGCGATGACTTATGGTCTTCGAAAGTTGGGTCACCTAAAATGGCGAAAAATAATTTTTCTTCAAAATTTTTGTTTGGGTTTCAAAACTCATTTTGAGCCAACTTTGATGTAATAAATTTTAAAATAAAATAATTCTAAGTTTGGTCGGCCCTAAGGGCTAAATTTTTAGAACCTTCTCGGGCGGTGGAAATTGCCTATATAAAGAAGGCCCTTAGTGTTGTCTAGGGAAGTTCTGGGTAGTAGATCTGGGTATTGATTCGAGGCTTTGTCCTATAGAATATTGTAAGGGAATGCCTATGTGGCTTTGCATATTGTAATTCTGAAAGTTTGTAATTCCACATTTGTGGAGATAATAAGAAGCCAATTTTCTGTTCTTGCATATTATTGTTGTTGTTTCTCTATTTATGTTATGTGTTTGTGGTATTAAGGGGAGCACCCTTCATCAACATATCATCATCCACAAAACATAAATGTAAATGTATAGTTCTAACCATCACAATAGAATGTCCAAATTAGAATGTCTAAGTAGCACCATAGGAGAGGGTATTACACCATATAGCTCTTCATTCTTTTGCATTCAAATCCTCCATTTAGGTGTTGCATTGTCATTGATCTTGATTTCAATCTGAGAACATCATACTCACACCTACTAGAAGGCAATAAATCACTTGGTTAGCTTAGTTTCAATTATCTGGAGATTTTGATTTTGCTAACCTCTAATGTTTTACTGAAGTGTTGTGTCTATAGCTAGGTACAATTTTCACACACACATTTTTTATCAAGTACAACTACAAGGTCCTTTGACCTTTGATGATATGATTAAACAAGTTGTGAGAATTGAGGCATTCATGGTCAAGAAAGGAGAACTGACCCTACACAAGCATATAAAATAGGGGTCCTCCTCCAGCAAAGACAAAACAAAATTTGTTAATAAAAATTAGGATGTTGTGAATGATGGAGTCATTGAAAACGTGACTCCAAGCTTTCGAAGGCTATTTTCAATCTTACCTCTAGTATGCAGGCAGCTAAAGCCACTAAAAAGGCTACGATAGATACTCAGCAACCTTCCAAGTTTTTCAAAAACAAACCTTGGGCACCTCGACCCAAATGTGAGTTCACCTCCCTAGGGGAACCTCTTGATGTGTTTTACAAGACTCTCTTGCAAAACCAAATACTCATGCCTCTAGAAAACTTGCGTCCTTATGATCCACAACCATGACCTACTTGGTGGAATGAGTCTACATACTATGATTACCATCAAAACAAGGGTCATAAGACTTCTACCTCTATTCAACTTCGACATAGAATCTAGTATCTTATCAACAATGGTGATGTTTTTGTGAGTGGTCATAACAAGAACTCAGATCACCAAGCATTCAAAGACCCTTTTCCTCATCATGAGAAGGGTGAATCTTCCAAGACTAAGAATGCCAATAACAGGGTCAACTATACATACAATATTAATGACAATGTTATTAATATGGTTGAACCTGTCAAATACTATGATGTGGTCACCATCAAGGGGAGTGAGGATGCTCCTAGACCCAAGGTTTTGTTTGTCCTATGAGTCCTTGCATCTCAATCCCCTAAATTAGAACCATCTATAGTTTGTGTGAATACTGTCACTCAATCTCATGCAAAGGTCATTCTCAAAGGCCTTGAGCCTTCTACATCTACACTGAAACAACCTATAGACACAGCTGCTATTGGCCCTAACAACAAGAGCTCAAAATTGGTCCCCACATCTACTAATGCTAATTATAGCATCTTAGACCAATTGCAATGTACCAACACTCAGATCACTATCTTTGAGCTATTGAAGATCTTGGCTGCTCATAAGTAGATTCTTGATAAATTCCTTGCTGAGGAAAATGTTCCAAAAGATCTTGATCTTGATAGGTTTCAATCCATGGTGGGTCACCTAACCTCACCCCATTATCTGTCCTTTTATAAAGAAGATGATCATTCACTGAGCCATCCGCACAATGCCCCTCTATATATTGAAGTCAGGATAGGCCCAAAATACATCTTCCATGTCCTCATTGATAATAGTGGCAGTTTTAATATCTTCTCTACTAACCTTCTCACCCAGTTAGGCTAGGTGAAGACTGCATAGATTCCCACAAAATGATCACCATCAAGGCATATGATGAAGAAGAACACAAATCCAAAGTGCTAGTTGTATTACCCATCCGAGTTGGTCCTATTGAGAGACACGTCATATGTCAGGTTTTGGATATTCCTCTTGCATACAATATACTGTTGAGAAGACCATGGATCCACAAGATGCAAACAACTCCTTCAAAATATCATTAGTGTGTTAAGTTCCTATTTCATGAAGTAGAAGTAACAGTACCTGCCAACATGAGCTATTCTTACAATATGCTCACACAATCTGCTGATAGTTTTGTCCCAACCAATAGAGAGTCTAATGAATTTTTCAATGCCAAACTCAAAGAAATGGAAAAGACTCTCAAACTCAAGGATTATGGCATGGGGGAGTATTAGATGGAGCATGCATTGTCATTGACAGCTCCTATCTCCACATTCCTACAAGAGACCTTCTGAGAACAAGAAACCTTCTGCTGTATCCCCTCAAGTAGTTTATGATGGTACCTTTGTATAGGCTACAACACCATTAGAAGATGAGGATGAAGACAAAACCATTACAACTTGGATTTGTAAAGAGAAGGATACATCTAAACAAATCACTCCAACTCATGATATAGACCAGGAACCATACAACAAAGGCTTCAAGCTCATTAAACACTTTGGCTATAAAGGGAGTGGCCCTATAGGGGTGAATAATAATGAATTTCTTGAACCAATTGAAGCCATAGGATGACGGAAAAAAGAAACTACTGGTCTAGGCTTCAAAAAGATCCCATTCCATTTAGGGTTTAATAAATTTGTACCAGAACCAGAATTCCAGCCAGCATCTAGTGACACTATTTTAACTAAACACTCAGAGGTCAATTCAGATGAGGAGACCTTTCCTTATCCTATTCCTCCAGATCTTTCCATACTCTTCATAGAGTCGGATGATTTTGTGTAGCATGTCAGAAACCTTGAAATTTATAGTGATTCTGATGACACCTCCTTGGTTACTCCATTAACATATGATTAGTTAAGGAAAATGAAAATGGCTCACCCTAACTATCACTGAGAACTATACATGTTGTCACCATTCCAAGAATGATTCAAATAGGAACAAGCCATCAACGCTACAAGAGATGAGAATGATTCAGATCACACAACAAGTATTGATGGGGTTCTTATATCAAGTATTATGGACTCACATGAGTATGAGTTTGATTCTCTATCTGATGCAACTTCTGACAAAGATGTAGAGATAGTACACATGTTTGAAAACCTCCTCGAAGTAGGTGAAGGGTCTAGTATTAGGGTGACCAAGTGTGATTCCACTAATGTTAACATACCCTCTACTTTCAATGTGAGGCCTTGAAGGGACTCGAACACACCTCTAGATGAGATCTCTTTAGGTCTTGACTTGCTCATCTACACTTTTGATGACTGTACCATGAGCACATTTGAACCTGTCCCTTCTCTTTCACTACACCATCCTGAGCTAATAAACTAGAACCCTTCCTCTCCATCCAATAAGTCATTACATTCCATAATGATTATTTTATTACTTGTTACCTTAACACTTTCAAACCAATAATGTTCATCAGTGAGGACAATGTCAACATGACCAAGGCTGATATCAAGTATCTCAGTCATACAATTAAAAGAAGAAAAAATAATGGGTTCTCTGATGGTGATAACCAAATTGTGGTAGTATTAGAGTGGAAAAAAGTAAAATCAAAAGACATATCCAAGGGTGAAAACCTCTCTGAGGTGCCCAAGGATGGGATACTTGATACGCTTCCAAGTCATTTTCAGGAAAGATCTTCAGTATTGATTGAGCCAACTCAACTTGTGAACTTGGGCACACAGGCTGCACCTCAAATTATTCATTTGGCACAGTCCTTATCTAAAGAAGAGAAAGAGGAGTTCACTAGTTTCTTTTGAAGCAAGAAAATCAACTTTGCATGGGCCTATTCTAATATGCCTGATTTGGATCCTAATCTGATCATGTATCACCCATCTATTGCACCAGGTGTCAAGCCTATTAAACAAAAGCTTCATAAGATGCACCCGCATGTGGCACTATTAGTCAAAGATGAACTAGAAAAAATTCTTAAAGCTGGCTTCATCAGAGAAATTGACTATGCAACATGGATCTCCAATATTGTTCCAATTACTAAACAAGGAAAATCTATCAGAGCTGGCTATGAAATGTACTCATTGATGGATAGTTTCTCTAGCTACAACTAGATCAAAATTGTGGCATAAAAACAAGAGAAGACTACCTTCACATGTTCTTGGGGAACTTTCTATTGGAATGTCATGCCCTTCAGACTTAAAAATACTGGAGCCACATATCAAAGAGCTGTTACCACTATCTTTCATGACATGATGCACAAAATGATGGAAGATTACATGCATGACACATTAACTAAGAGTATGCACCAGAAGGAATATCTAGTAGATTTAGGTCTCATACTGGATCAGATGGAACAATTTGGTCTCAGATTCAATCTGAAGAAGTGTGTATTTGATGTTACATCTGGCAAGCTACTGCGTTTCATCATATCAAAAAAAGGCATAGAAGTAGATTGTGTAAAAGTTCAAGCCATCATGGAAATGCCTCCACCAAAGAACATCAACCAGATCAGAGGACTTTAGGGTAGACTACAATCCATTTGATGCTTCATCGTACAATTGGCTGACAAGTCACAACCATTCTATAAGACTTTACATAAAGGTGTGACTTACGAATGGATGGAAGAATGTGACAAAGGACTCACACAGATCAAATAGTACCTAGAAAATCCACCAATATTAATGCCTCCTATTCATGGGAAGCCATTCATTCTA
Organism: Chamaecyparis obtusa; assembly: GCA_027943335.1. Lineage (NCBI taxonomy): Eukaryota > Viridiplantae > Streptophyta > Pinopsida > Cupressales > Cupressaceae > Chamaecyparis > Chamaecyparis obtusa. The sequence continues at coordinate 474,050 of BSBK01008830.1, forward strand.
TATATCTCTACTATAGACACATCACTGGGTGTCTTACTAGCTCAAGAAGATCAGAACAATAAAGAAAGAGCTATTTACTACATCAGTAGAGCTCTGGTCTCATATGAAGAAAACTACTCCATCATAGAGAAAGCATTCTTAGCAGTGGTGTTTTCTTCATAGAAACTAAGGCCCTACATGCTCGCTCACACTACAAGACTCATTTCTAAGATTGATCCTCCAAATTATTTAGTCAACAAAGCTGCCCTCACAGGTAGATTAGAAAAATGGGTCATGATTCTCAGTGAATTTGACATTGAGTATGTAGAGAGAAAGGCCATCAAAGGGAAAGAAATCATAGATCAGTTGGCAGAGGCACCTCTCACCAATCACCAACCATTGAACATTGAGTTTCCAGATGAGTCCATAATGCTTCTCACACATCAGACATAAACTATGTTCTTTGATGGATCATTGACCCAACAAGGGTCAGGTACTGGAATACTGTTCATCACTCCACAAAGGTACTCTTTACCCAAGGCATACAAGATGTTGTTTCCTTATACAAACAACATCACTAAGTATGAAGCCCTAATCAATGACATGAAGATGGCTATTGAATGGAAAGTGGATGAACTCAAAGTCTTCAGAGACTCACAACTAGTCATCAATCAACTCAATGACATCTATCAGATGAAAGATGAAAAATTGGTTCCTTACAAATAGATGTTTGATGATTTAAGAAAGTACTTTGCTCATATCACCTTCTAGCAGATTCCAAGGGTGGATAATAAAGCACCCGATTCCATGGCTACTCTTTCTTCCATGAATTCCTATTGGACACATTACACTACCCAACCTATGACAACCCTAAATCTAGGATGATCTATTCCATCATTGGACATGAATCATCCTACTACCATCATATCTATTCCTACCTCTGTGACTAGATTGTTTTGGATACTTACACCAGAATGAGAAACATCACTGAATTTGTAGTGCTTCACAATACATTATCATAGTTAATGATTTGTATAGGCAAGGTCTAGATGGTACCCTTCTTAGGTGTTTAGAACCCAATGAGTCTAAGCGTGTGTTAGCTGAGGTGCATGAAGGTATCTGTGGATCTCACTCGAGTAGCATGACACTGGCTCATAAACTTATTAGAGCTAGTTACTATTGGCCTGATATGGAGAAGGAAGCTACACAATATGCTAAGGCTTGTAAACAGTGTCAACTTCATGGAAATCTAATTCATGCTCCCACCAAGGAGCTAATTCCATTCTTCACTTTTATGCCATTTCAGCAATGGGCCTTTGATTTGGTGGGTTAGATTCATCCCTCTTCATCAAATGGACACAAGTTCATATCACTACTATAAAATATTTCACTAAGTGGGTTGAGGCATTCCCTCTGACCATAGAAAATGGAAAATCTATAGCCATGTTTATACTGAATTACATCATTTGTAGGTATGGTGTACCCTCCTCAATAATCACTAACAATGGGGGGCAGTTCAAGAACAAGGATCTGAAAGAGCTTTGCTCTAATTTCAAAATCACTTAGCATTGGTCTTCCATCTATTATCCCCAGGGTAATGGATAGGTGGAAGCATCAAACAAGGTGATCCTTAAGATCTTGCACCGCACAGTTCACAAATCTGGATGAGACTGACATCTCTAGATCAATCTGGCTATATGGGCTTACCAAAAAAGTATAAGAACACTGACAGGGGCCATGCCCTTTGTTTTGGTTTACGAAGTGGATGTTGTGCTACAAATTGAGGTCGAGATTCCTACTCTGTGAGTCTCTCTAAAGGGCCTCATTACTGATGATGACATTAGAATATATCGACTACAAGAGCTAGAACTACTAGATGAACATCAAAAAGTGGCAGTCAATCACCTTCGACCATATCAGAAGAGGATGTCAATGACCTACAACAAGAAATTCATACCAAGGGAATTCCAAGTGGGTGATCTCATCCTAAGAGAAAACCCTAAGAATTAGCAACAACAAATATAGAAAGGAAAGTTTGAACCAAATTGGCTTGGTGCATATATTTTTACTGGAGCATTTGGTATCAACTCTCTACTACTAAAGGAGAACAACTCAAAGAGACAATCAACACTCTGCACTTGAAGCAATTCTATAGCAGAGACATCTTCTGAATGCTCCATGTACATACTCAATTCTGAAATAATCCTAAAAATTGCAAAATGTCCTAAAAAAATCTATTATCCTGGTGAAAACTTGGTAAACAAGCGCTTTGATGTATCAACCAAAACAAATTGAAAATTCCAAATGTACAAAAAAAAATCAAATATCTAAAAATAAAAATAAAAATTGAAAAATAAGAAAATGTGCCATTGATGAAAACCTGGTAAACAGGTGTCATGGTAGTAAAAGCAATAAAGTTCCTATTAAGATGGTGAAAACCTGGTAAACAGGCGCCTCTTGTTCCATAATGCTATATCTTTCATAGCACCTCTTGGCTCTATACAATTATCTATTGGAAAGTTGTCTATACTGATGTATATGACATAATATAGTGTTTTCATTATGGCAACAAATTCATATAGCAGTTTGGAGTCAGGGAATTTTATGAGAAGATCAAAAATTAGATTAAGTGTTGAAGACTGGACAGTGTATAGAGTTCTTGCAACTTAGAGCATCAACACATGTGCGTACGGAAGAATTATGGTATGCGCCCTAGAAGTTAAGTTGGTTAGACTATATTCATGCTTAGTCTATGAGCACATAATTAGATATGCAAGGATGAGAAAGATACAGTTAGTTGAAGTTGCATAGCCAGTGTGTGTCGGTGAAGAATAGAGTAAGCATCTGATAGTTATCATTTTGATTTGTGACTATATTATAATGTTGTAAAGGCTATTCACCTATTATAATTAGGTTTCTGAAATGTATATATGTTTTATTGTAAACACGCTTAAGCCAATTCATTTGGAAGCATTGTATGCAATAGGTTTAAGGGCTGACCTAGTTGTTTATTTTGTATGTGAGTATAAATATAAGATGTGCCCATTGTATTCAGCATGCAAGTTGATAGAGAATTGTGATAAGAAGATGAAAAGTGTGTGAAGACACTATAAGATGTATTAGAGATTTTCTAGAGGTAAAAGCATCAGTTCATCAAAGGAACTAATTTGATAAGCAGTGTCACAGTGATAGTTCATCCAGTAGATATAGTATGTATCTGAGATCAGAAGGTTGTAGCCTTCACCACTTGAGCAGTGAGCTCTAGGATAGTGTGTCCACTCCCCTACTAGGGACTATTGTAAAATACTCCTAATAGGGTCTGACCCTTGACAAGGTCTACTGTACTTAAAGCATTGTAAAGTACCTCCTAACAGGGTTAAGGATCTTCTAACAAGGATCACAAAAGACTAGTGCAAAATATTAGTGGGTCTCAATTCCCACTGGGGTTTTTACCTATTTGGGTTTCCCTGTAACCATATTGGTGTCATGTGTTGATTTCATGTTTCACATTTATGTGAATGTTTATTCTAGTTATTAAGCATTTAAGTTCAGTATAAAGATTAAAGTTAAAAGATAAAATATAGTGAACACTAATTCACCCACCCCCCCCCCCCCTCTCAGTGTTCCCATTCCTAACTTTTGGTATCAAAGCTCTGGTCCTCAACAAATAAGTTTAACCACTTGAGGAGATCATGGACAAAGTAGAAATGAAACATCTGAAAATAAATCTGGAAGCTTCTCTTGAAGACCTGGACAAGTCTGAAAGATAAACTGAAGAACTAAGGGATAAACTCAGTGATGCTCAATTAGTCATCAAAAGGCTAAGGAAAAATTTGAAAGAATGCTCTACTAGTGATCTAGGGACAATGGTCAAGTAGCTAAATGAAGAAAATACATCCTTAAAATAACAACTTGAAGATTTTGATGATAAGCTGACTAACAATTAGGAAGTCTATGATGAACAAATTAAAGAGAATCTTCAACTAAATGAAGAATTGAGGCAAGCAAACATGGAAATATTAGAACTAAGAAACACTAAGGAAAGCTTGGAATCTAAATTGAAAGAGGCTAAGAATCAAATTGATAAATTACATACTAATTTTGATTTAATTAAATCTCAATTGTATGCAAGAAGAACCAAAGGAGATACTAGCTGCATTGGATACAATGAAGCACATAATCAAATTGACAACATGCGAGCAAGAAAGGATACACAAAAAGACTCTATTGATGCTAAGGGGACTGAAGATCAAACCAAAGATAATGGTGAACCACCTAAGAATGAGTGCAAGCCAGTAGACCATACTTGTTTTACATGTAACAAGCATGGACACATAGAAAGGAACTATATAGAGGTAAGACCTTTTAATGGTTATTGTTATTCATGCAATAAATTTGGTCATAGAGCTATGAATTGCAAGACTAGTAAGAAGAATAGGATTCAACATGATCAGAGAAATTAGAATTAGACAAATGTAAGAAATTCTCAGAATGTTACATGTCAGATATGTAACTATAATGGTCACTCAGCTAGACAGTGTAAAATGGTGACTCATGTCAATGTGTTGAGGAATATAAGAACTCCAGTCATTTGTCACTCTTGTAACAAGGCTGGACATATCCAAAGTTTTGTAGATCAAGGACACAAGGTCAAGAAAACCCTAAAAAGGTTGAAGAATCAGTATTGGATCCTGAAGGAGAAGTTAAATTTGTCAAAGCCTCAGATGATGCAAGCTTGATTTGGTCAGAGAAAAAGAAGGACAAGACTGATGAGTATGTATTAGATGCATCCATAGTGGATGCACCCTCTACATCTGGTTGAGTGGCCCTCAAAGTCATAGGGGGAGCTAATTTAGCTCTAGACCCCTACATGGTTGGTATACTCACTCTCAAAGTGTGCACCTTTGAACTTAATCTTTTGGAGTGTAAAGGAACCTTCGTGCAAGAGTGCACATACTAATTGTTAATAGAATAAAAGATGGAAATATTTAAGTGATAGCCTGGTTTATGCAACAAGCATTAATGGTAGAATTTTCACTTTAAGTACATAGAAAGTTGTTTGATTACTCATTGCATTCAAATTCAAAGTGATAGGAGAGAAGAAAGAGCCTTAGAATTTATTGTGAAGACTTACAAATTGATCTATCAATGATTTGCAGTACACTTGATTGGTTGCAAAAACCCTAGTTTGTCATGCTGATTTAGAAGTCTTTAGATTATCTTAGAATATAGTTGGAAAGAGATAAAACAAGTAAATGATGGCCACTCCCATATTTTTTGATGTTGTAGTAAAGAAAAGATATGTCTTTAAGAAGCATCCATGTAAGTCTACCATAGATGACTTAGAGGGAGAATTCTCCCACACACCTATGAGCATTATGCATGTGGAAGACATTAGGGCTTACATCTAATGTAAGAAGGAACCAATAGGACTGGACAGGTTAAGGGCACACATGGAAACAATGTTAAAACTAGACAAAACCTTCCTAGCTGAATACGTGAAGTGGAATGATCACCCCATAGTAGAGTATGCTATGGCATATGAATTCTATGAGATAGAATGGATTAAAATACTTTTGAGAAGAATTCATGATGACCTATTTTGGATAGGTGATGTGCTAGTTAGAATTACCAGTGACTTGATATATGAGATGATAGACCTATCTAAGACTAGCACCATCCTTCCTGTGGGCAAGGATGTCAAGAAAATTGTTGAGCAAACATGTAAGTCAAGGAGTGATAGGCACAGAATGACAATTGAGCCTATTGAACAAGATGACATGAAATTGATGTCTATGATACTTGGATATAGGTTTCATCACACCAGCAGGGTGAATAGTGTGTCTGTGGGCATAATTCTAGTAGCCATTAGACTTGTAAAGGAAGATGGAGAGTTCAACTTGTGTGAGATCTTGCATGCAAAATTGATTGATAACATCAAGTCAATCAAGCACGACAAGACCAAGATATTCAGGTTTGGGTCATTGATCATTTACATGTACCTTCATATAGTTGGGAAAGTACCAGATTTGTATTTGGACAAATCCATTCCAACTATGCCAAAAATATCTAACAAAGCATCCATTAAGAGTACATTGAGAGATTACATAACATTGGAGATGAAGACCTTTAGGGCCAAGATGCAAATGAGGTATAGAATTCTAGAAAACATTGTTGAAAAGTACAAGGATACAATTTGTTTTATGGTTGAAACATATGCAACATGTATGGAGGTTGTTGTACCTAGAACAAAGTGGTTTCATCCACTTGGATATGAAGTAGAGGAACAAGTTCTAGAAGAATATGCTCAAGTATTGCTCTTAGCTCCTACTAACCCTAATGAGCCTAAATGGGGAACTTATGAGGAGAAGACAAGAGAAATAGATGCAAAACTAAACAGTGCAACCAACTAAGTGGAAAGCCTCTAAGATTACATCTGAGATACTCAAAATTCATGGAGTAACATAAGCAGACCTAGACAAAGAAAAGGAAGAAAATATTTCTTTGGAAATTAAGAGCGCATCCAAAGTGGAAGCTAAGTCTAATGATCCCAAGATGAAAAAGGTAAAGATTGAGAAGACTGATGATCCAAAGGATAAACAGGGTAAAATTGATGATATTAGTCTTGTGCCCATTGTTACAGTTGATATTAAGTCCACAAATGCATCTCCTAAGATTCCCAAGAGGAGAAAAAAAACTACCACAAGTCACCCTTCAGCTAGAGCCACAAGAAGCAAAGTGAAAAATATCCAGCCACCTCCAGAAGTAGGATTCATACCTAGTATTCAAGTGTTAAGGACTAGAGTTGTAGAAGAAGGAAGGCTAGATCGGTTAACCAAGTTTTGTAACAAATATCATGAAATTGATAAATCAGAGATTCATGAGATGCTGATCAAACACATGAAAAATTTCAAGAAGATAATTCTTGAATTGAAGAAAGCTATCCTAGATAAGGTATGGGAGATTATAGATACCTTGAAGAGACAAGCCACTGAAGAAGACTTCAGAATAAGGGAACAAACACTTGATTCCAATCTTCCAATATGTTATGTTGAAGAAAAGACACTGTTATTGAATTTGGTGAAGCCGCACTTAAGGAAAAAGATGAGATCACTACACATTATGAACAAAGACTATGAGCTCCTAACTAAGGAAATAGATAAGGCCTTTGAGAAGGTATTCTTAGAGTAGCACATGAAACCTAAGTTTGCGCCCATCACTAAAGCACCTAGTGAGCAAGACAAAGCAATAGATACCTCCAATATACCATTTATAGGTCCTCGGGATTTTGCACCTATAGTGATAACACCTACAAAGACAGTAAAGTTTGCACCCATAACAGATACACAAAAAGATGATACAATCCTCATTGACAATGTAGAGATTGCAATGGCAGCCATAGGCAATGACTTGGATAAGTTTGAAGAAGCTTTTGTGAGCACACAAGAAGCTAAAATGTTATGTAGTAACACACTACCCACTCATCAAGAAGCATTGATTGATGATTATAAAAAAGAAGAAAAGATGGCAGAAAAGAAAGAAGAAGAAAAGATAAAAGAAAGTGAGAAAAGAGATGAAATGTAAGTAGAAAAAGAAGTGTTGGAAAACACTCTCATCACTCCTTTAGCAGCATTGTTGTCAAGTTTGACACCTGAAACATCTAGTTTGGACTCATGGAAAGAAGAAGATCTAATAAAATTTAGTGTCCTAGCCATGGAAAAGGCCAAAGAAAAACAAGTGATGAGGAATCCCCTCTAGGTAGAATTAGTAAAAATTTTGAATGATTTAATGCCAGAGGACAAGAAAGTGTCAATGATACATGCTGTTGATGATGTGAGTATAGTCATCTCACATTTTAAAAGAAATTTCTCAAGCCTTGAAGAATTTTCATCCCTAGTTGCAGAAGAAAAGTATTTGAAGAATAGATTGAATGAACTGACCAGTAACTTTGCACTTAACCTCAACTCACTCAAAACTAGTCAAGCATCCCTAAAAGAGTTTGCAGATCAAGGAAGAAGAATCATTACAGAATGCATGGATCAAGATAAGCTCACTGATGATCATTTCAAGAAAATAAAAGAGGAAGAAGCTATGATTGAGAAAGTAAAGAGTTTGGTGAAAGACACATCCATAGATGTCAATATGTGCAATAATGTCTACCAAGGTCAGATAGACAAAATTGAGAAGGCAGAAAAAGAGATGACAAAGATAAGGGCTAAACAGACTCAGTTGAGGAATGCCCTTGTGCCCTCATTAGACATTCTAAATCAAAATATCAAGGAGATTGATGCCACCATGATAACCTATGATCAAGGTCCTTCCATAGATTTGAAGAAGATGGATAAGCTTCAGTATGCATTATACACCCATCTTCATATAGTAAACTCTTTGATCTCATTTTGGAAGAAGGAGATCCAAAACCTAAAGATTGCATATCCGGATGTTTTCCCTAAGTAAGTATGTATAGATATAGTATTTGTAACACCTTTGTCATTAATGTCAAAGGGGGAGTTGTGTATAGAATATGGATCATAATATGTATAGGGAGATATAAGTATATGTATAGAAGACAAAAGTTTTTTGTATTAAGAATAGTTAGCAACTTAGCCATATTCCTTTGTTTCCATCAATGAAAAAGGGGGAGATTATTGGAAAGTTGGCTATACTGATGTATATGACTTAATATAGTGTTGTCATTATGGCAACAAAGTCATATAGTAGTTTGTAGTCAGTGCACTTGATGAGAAGATCAGAAATTAGATTAAGTGTTGAAGGCTAGACAGTGTATAGAGTTCCTATAGCTCAGAACATCAACGTACATGCGTATAGAAGAATTATGGTATGTGCCCTAGAAGTTAAGTTAGCTAGAATATATTCATGCTTATTCTATGAGCACATAATCAGATATGCAAGGATGAGAAAGATATAGTCAGTTGAAGTTGCATAGCTAGTGTGTGCCAGTGAAGAATAGAGTAAGCAGCCGATAGTTATCATTTTGAGTTGCAACTATATTATAATGTTGTAAAGGCTATGCACCTATTATAATTAGCTTGCTGACATGTATATATTTTTTATTGTAAACATGCTTAAGCCAATTCATTTGGAAGCATTGTATGTAATAGGATTAAGGGCTGACCTAGTTGTTTATTTTGTATGCATGTATAAATATAAGATGCAACCATTGTATTTGGCATGCAAGTTGATAGAGAGTTGTGATAAGTAGAGTAGAAGTGTGAAGAAATTATAAGATGTATTAGATCTTTTCTAGAGGTCAAAGCATCGGTGCATCAAAGGAATTGATCTGACAAGCAATGTCATAGTGACAGTTCATCCAACAGATATAGTGTGTATCTGAGATCAGAAGGTTGTAGCCTTCACCACTAGAGTAGTGAGCTCTAGGACAGTGCATCCACTCCCCTAATAGGGACTATTGTAAAAGACTCCCAATAGGGTCCAAACCTTGACAAGGTCTACTGTACTTAAAGCATTGTAAAGCAACTTCTAACAAGGTTAAGGATCTTCTAACAAGGATCACAAAATACTAGTGCAGAATATTAGTGGGAGTCAATTCCCACCAAGGTTTTTGATGCAAGAGCATCCTGGGTGTAAGAGCAATCTTGCATCACCCAAAAATATTTCTATTTTTGAATTCAATAAGGGCTATCTTGTGCAGAGCTGCTATTTGTGAAAAGTTACTATTTTTGGTAATTTTTGTATGTGCTCAGAATGATCTGATTTCTTTCTTGGAGGTTCATTTTGGTCATATAAGTCTGCCAGTAAAGTTTCATTGCCAGGTCAAGTGTACATTGGAAGATATTGAAGATTTTCGGTATTGGCAGTAGGGTACATAAACTTTGAACTCAGTTTTGAAGGCTTTAGAGGCCCTGGATGAGGTCAAAAATTTGGGTGACAAGCGCTTGCGCCGGTCAAGCCTGTAGAGCACTTCGTGGCATTTCCAAAATGGAGTTATAATAGTCCATCGGGTCAACTGGTGATGACTTATGATCTCCAAAAGTCGGGTCACCTGAAATGGTGAAAAATAATTTTCCTTCAAAATTTTTGTTCGGGTTTCAAAAGTTATTTTGAGCTGACTTTGATGTAATAAATTGAAAAATAAAATAATTCTAAGTTTGGTCGGCCCTTAGGGCTAAATTTCTGGAACCTTCTCGGGCGGTAGAAATTGCCTATATAAGGAAGGCTGTATTATTGTCATAGGCAGTTGAGAATAGTTCTGGGTAGTAGATCTGGGTATTGATTCGAGGCTTTGTCCTACAGAATATTGTAAGGGAATGCCCATGTGGCTTTGCATATTGTAATTCTGAAAGTTTGTAATTCCACATTTGTGGAGATAATAAGAAGCCAATTTTCTGTTCTTGCATATTGTTGTTGTTTCTCTATTTCTGTTATGTGTTTGTGGTATTAAGGGGAGCACCCTTCATCAAGTGGTATTAGAGAAGGTTTTCTTGAGTGTGTAAACAGATCACCGACTGTGAGGTAGTTTGCACTAGGACCGTGGTTAGGGTTTCAGCGGGCATCGTGAAAATGCCTCCACGAAGAGAACGTGGCGGAAGAGCTGGTGCTGTGACACCTGAGGTTAGAGAGCTGCAGAGACAAGTGCGAGCATTGCAAGAAGAGATTCGCAGAGGAATGAATCTTAATGTCAGAGACGAAAGCGAGGATGAAGCCGAAGAAGAATATCAAGAAGGAGAAGTTGAAATTGTGAACCAGGAGGAAGAAAGACTTTTTCGGGCGATTTCCAAGATTGGGAAAAGACCTAAGATTGAGGTTCCTACATTTTCTAGAAATCTTAACCCAAAGGAATTGATTGACTGGATCAATGAATGTGAGGAATATTTTGAGTATGAAGATGCTGAGGATCCTGATAGGGTCAAATTTGTGAAGGCCAGACTGAAAGGTCATGCGAAGATATGGTGGCAAGAGATTCAGTTGGAGTGAAATAGAAGGGGAAAGGAGAAAATCATGAGATGGGATCGGATGGTGGATAAATTGAAGCGACAGTTCATTCCTGTTGATTATGAGCTTGACCTACTGAAGAAAATATAGATTTTGAAGCAAGCAGGAAGATCTGTTCAGGAGTATACAGAGGAGTTCTATCAACTTCTCATTAGAACAGGCCTTGCAGAAGCTGATAAGGAGAAAGTTGCCCGATACCTTAATGGGTTAAGGCCGAGCATTTAGGAGGAGCTAAATCTGGTTCGAATGAACAGTATTGAAGAGGCATACCAGTTTGCCCTAAAAGTAGAGGAAAAGCTGAACAAGAAGTTTGAGAGAAAACAAAATGAAAGAGGTCACGGTGGATGATCTAGTGGACGATCATATGGTGGTCAAAATGAAGATCCGAAAAAGAAGGATGAGGCCAGTAGCAGTCAGAATCAGCAAGGAAATAATTCCAATCACTTCTAGGATCAGAATAATAATGATCAAAGAGGAAGAGGAAGAGGACAAGGATCTGGAAGAGGTGGTTTCCATGGAACATGTTTTCACTGTGGAGAAGAAGGTCATAGGGCATTTGAATGTCCTCAGTGCCAAGGCAGAACAGATAGGAGAAATGAAGGCCAAGCCAGAGTTGCACATGTAGATGAAGATGCCAGATCATCAAATTTTGAAGATGCTAAAAAAGGAGAAATGTTGATTAATAGAAGAGTCCTGTTGAGTGGTGAGAATGAACCTGAGCAAAGGAGAAGCCTGTTTCGCACCAAGTGCAGGTGTGAAGGTAAATGTTGTGATGTGATTATTGATAGTGGAAGCACTGACAATTTGGTGTCAGAAGAGATGGTGACAAAGTTGAAGCTCAAGAGACAGAAACACCCACATCCATATCGGATTGCCTGGGTACAGGATGACCACAAGGTCATGGTCAATGAACAATGACTGGTGAAGTTCAAGATTGGTGGATACCAAGATGAGGTATTGTGTGATATCATATCTATGGATGCATGTCATATGTTGTTGGGTAGACCATGGCAGTTTGACAGATGTGTTGTACATGATGGTCGTGCAAATACCTATTCTCTAACAAAGGATGGAGTGCGGCATAAGCTAAAACCATTGAAGGAGACTGAAGAAAAGGTATGTGGTAATGCAAGAATAACATTTGTTGATGGAAGAAAATTCCTAGATGGTATGAGGCATGAGCATGTGTGTTTTGCTTTAATTCCAAAAGTTGGTAAAGAAGAAGTAGAGGATGTACCTGTAGAGGTTGCAGATTTGTTGAATGAGTTTCAAGATATTGTATCTGATAATGTACCTGATGGATTGCCACCGGTAAGGAAGATCAGTCATCAGATGGATTTGATTCCAGGAGCCAGTTTGCCAAACAAGGCAGCACATAGAATGACACCAGCAGAAAGTGAAGAGTTGAACAGACAAGTACATGAGTTATTGCAGAAGGGGTTCATTCGAGAGAGTCTGAGTCCCTGTGCTGTACCTACGGTATTAGCACCAAAGAAGAATGGAGAGTGGAGGATGTGTACAGATTCCAGAGTAATAAACAAGATCACAATCAAGTACAGGTTTCCATTGCCACGAATGGATGATATTATGGACTGTTTAAGTGGAGCTGTGTATTTTTCAAAGATAGATCTGAAAAGTGGATATCATCAGATTCGGATCAGTGAGGGAGATAAAAAGACTGCCTTCAAGACAAAGGAAGGACTGTATGAGTGGTTAGTCATGCCTTTTGGGCTAACCAATGCACTGAGCACTTTCATGCGGCTCATGAACGAGGTTCTGAAAGAATTTCTGGGTAAGTTTGTCATTGTTTACCTAGATGATATTTTGATCTTTAGTAAGACATTGGATGAGCATATGATGCATATTCGTATGGTATTTGAGAAGCTGAGAGAAGAGAAATTGTTGATTAATTTGAAGAAGTGCAGTTTTGTGAAGAAAGAGTTAGTGTATTTGGGATTTGTAGTTTTAGCAGAAGGTCTAAAAATGGACCCAGAGAAGGTACAAGGCTATCCTTGAATGGCCTACTCCAAGGAGTGCTACCGAGGTAAGATCTTTTCATGGTCTAGCTATATTTTACAGAAAGTTTATCAAAAATTTTAGCAGTATTTGTGGACCCTTGACTGAAACAATGAGAGGGGATAGAAAAGAGTTTAAGTGGACTAATGGGGCAGAAAAGAGTTTTCAATTGTTGAAACAAAAAGTTATAGAACAACCAGTTTTAGTACTTCCAGATTTTAATAAGGTGTTTCAAGTAGATTGTGATGCTAGTGGTACTGCAATACGAGCTGTTATGAGCCAAGAAGGTAAACCTGTTGCTTATTTTAGTGAGAAATTAAATGATGCCAAGAGAAAATATTTTGTTTATGATCAGGAATTTTATGCTATAGTTCAGGCATTGAAAAAGTGGAGGCACTATCTGCTTCCTAAAGAGTTTGTTTTGTATACTGATCATCAAGCTTTGCAATATTTGAATAGTCAAGAAAAATTGAATCAAAGGCATTTGAAATGGGTTGAGTTTTTGCAGAGTTATACATTTGTTTTGAAACACAGGAGTGGAAAGTCTAATAGGGTTGTAGATGCTCTTAGCAGAAGGCATCTATTGCTGACAGAAATGCAGATTGAAGTGATTGGGTTCAAGGAACTCAAGAATTTGTATCCAGAGGATCCTGATTTTGGTGAAGCTTGGAAAGCTTGTATAGAACATGTTACTCTAGACAGGACGAAATGGTTGGATTTCATCATCCAGGATGATATGCTATTCAGAGGGAGTCAGTTGTGCATTCCACGAAGTTCTATGAGGGAGAATCTCATCAAGGAGAAGCATAGTGGAGGATTGGCTAGACATTTTGGTCATGATAAAACCCTTGGTTTGGTTAGTGAGAATTATTATTGGCCACAGTTGCAGCAAGATGTGAAGAAGTTTGTACAGAGTTGCAGAGTATGTCAGATGGTGAAAGGAGTGAAGTAGAATACAGGATTGTATCAGCCATTACTTGTACCAGAGAAGCCTTGGGAGGATATCAGCATGGACTTTGTTCTTGGTTTACCGAGGACTCAGCAGGGACATGATTCAATTTTTGTGGTAGTTGACAAATTTTCAAAGATGGCACATTTTATTCCCTGCAAGAAGACTAATGATGTTGTTCATGTAGCAGAATTGTTTTTCAGAGAAGTAGTGAGACTTCATGGCTTGCCAAAGACCATAGTTTCAGATCAGGACACTAAGTTTGTTGGATATTTTTGGCGTACATTGTGGAAGAAGTTAAAGATAGATTTGAAGTTCAGTTCATCACATCATCCCTAGACTGATGGACAGACAGAGGTGGTGAATAGGAGTTTGGGAAATTTGCTGAGATGTTTGGTTGGAGATAAGCCAACATGATGGGATTTAATTTTAACACAGGCGGAATTTGCATACAATAATTCTGTCAACAGGAGCACTGGTAAATCACCATTCCAGATTGTATATGGAAGTAGTCCAAGAAATGCATCTGAATTGAGGAAGATAGATAAAGGAGAAATAAGTAGTGTTGAAGCTGAGGATTTTTCAGAACATTTGAAGAACATCCATGAGGAGGTGAGGAAGCATATTGCCAAGATGAATGCACAGTATAAGGCTAAGGCAAATGTGAAAAAGAGGCATAAGGAATTTTAGGTTGGAGATGAAGTCATGGTTCATTTGCAGAAGGAGCGGTTTCCGGTTGGTCCATATAACAAATTGAAAATGAAGAAGTTTGGACCATGTAAGATACTGAAGAAACATGATTCAGAAAATGCATATGAGGTAGAATTGCCTACTAGGCTGAATATTTCACCAGTGTTTAACATTTCAGATTTGACAGAGTATCATGAAGGAGGTGTTGAAGATGAGGTTGCAGCAGCACAGTGGAATATTCCAGCAACCAGTTCAGATATCAAGGAGATTGAAGACATACTGGACAGTCATGTTGGCAGAAGCACAAGGAATAGGACATATGAAGAGTATTTGGTCAAATGGAAAGGACGACCTATTGAAGATTCATCATGACTAACAAAGGAGGAGGTTAACCATCTTGGTTTTCCTCTGCACACCTGAGTCGTGACAGGGTCACTTCTCAAATTACCCCGGGTGTCTGATGCAGGAGCATCCTGGGTGTAAGAGCAATCTTGCATCACCCAAAAATATTTCTATTTTTGAATTCAATAAGGGCTATCTTGTGCAGAGCTGCTATTTGTGGAAAGTTACTATTTTTGGTAATTTTTGTATGTGCTCAGAATGATCTAATTTCTTTCTTGGAGGTTCATTTTGGTCATATAAGTCTGCCAGTAAAGTTTCATTGCCAGGTCAAGTGTACATTGGAAGATATTGAAGATTTTTGGTATTAGCAGCAGGGTACAGAAACTTTGAACTCAGTTTTGAAGGCTTTAGAGGCCCTGGATGAGGTCAAAAATTTGGGTGACAAGCGCTTGCACCGGTCAAGCCTGTAGAGCGCTTCGTGGCATTTCCGAAATGGGCTTATAATAGTCAATCGGGTCAACTGGTGATGACTTATGATCTCCAGAAGTCGGGTCACCTGAAATGGCGAAAAATAATTTTCTTTCAAAATTTATGTTCGGGTTTCAAAAGTTATTTTGAGCCGACTTTGATGTAATAAATTGAAAAATAAAATAATTCTAAGTTTGGTCGGCCCTTAGGGCTAAATTTCTGGAACCTTCTCGGGCGGTAAAAATTGCCTATATAAGGAAGGCTGTATTATTGTCGTAGGCAGTTGAGAATAGTTCTGGGTAGTAGATCTGGGTATTGATTCGAGGCTTTGTCCTACAGAATATTGTAAGGGAATGCCCATGTGGCTTTGCATATTGTAATTCTGAAAGTTTGTAATTCCACATTTGTGGAGATAATAAGAAGCCAATTTTCTATTCTTGCATATTGTTGTTGTTTCTCTATTTCTGTTATGTGTTTGTGGTATTAAGGGGAGCACCCTTCATCAGTTTTTACCTATTTGGGTTTCCTCATAACCATATTGGTGTCATGTTTTGATTTCATGTTTTAATGTTTATGTCAATGTTTATTTCAGTTCTAAAGAATTTAAGTTTAGTATAAAGATTAAAGTTAAAAGATAAAATATAGTGAATAGTGATTCACCCCCCCCCCTCAGTGTTCCCATTCCTAACATTATTTTCTTTCTTTCCTACTTTTATTTTGCTATCTCATGCACTTACTCTTAGTTACCTTTGAGACTATGCTTGACTCTACATGGGTAAAAATTGGTCACACTCGAGGGCACCCTTCCTGCTCTAGGAGGCACTGTCCTAACATTTTAAGAGGATCTTTCATGCATTAGTCACCAGTGGTTCTCACTACATCTGCCTATTGATGCTTAGCTATTAGATCTGTCTCCTTGAGGATCTCTCATGTATTAGTCACCAGTGGTTCTCACTACATCTATCTACTGATGCTTAGCTAGTCCTAAGATCTCTCTCTTCAAGGATCTTCCTTGTATCAGTCACCAGTGGTTCTCACTGCATCTTCTTGCTAATACTTAGTTAGCACTATGATCTCTCCTTGAGACTATCTCTCACATCAGTCACCAATGGTTCTCACTGTGTCTATCTACTATCTCCGTCTTGTTGAGACTTTTTGCATATGACGTATACTTCCGATCTAACATCAATCTACTAAAACTTAAACTGAAACTAAACTTGTGACTCTCTAAGACATGCTAAACTTTTATTTTGTGTTCTTGTCTTTTTCATTTTATCATTCCTCCTCAAGAAATTCAATGACATCTATCCTGACTGAGAGATGTGAAGACTGGGGGCATGATCTTTTCTTTTCTTTCTGTTTGTTTGTTTAGTTCTGATGATCCAAGGAATCCACATAAAATGGGTGTCTACTGTGAGAGCCTCTATCTTGTGTTATATAGCTATGTGTACCTCGACTCCTTTTATATGGACACTTTGGTGAGGTT
>BSBK01008831.1:2500-35000 GCA_027943335.1 Chamaecyparis obtusa
GGACAACGATGAAATATGAAAGCAGGACACTCACCTTACGTGCAACGATTCCAACACTTGTTACTGTCGGAGCTCATGTATCGCAAAGATGGAACGTGCAAGTGCCAAGGCCCATGGCAAATGCAACTGTCGTAAACTTCGGAACAAGCGCATCTTTCAGTCAAACAAATGACATACACACTGTCGCAATTCTCTACGACACTCGTGCGTGGCAAAATTCAACTAAATATGAAGATGAGAACTTCCAACTGCACAAGGGCTGGGCAGAACTACAAGAAATGCTCACTCCGCAATTTATTATCGCGCCTACCATCTCGGAAAGGGGTACAGTGCACACGTTCATCCAAGCAAAGAGGATGAAATGGAGTGAAGGGGCAAGATCCAAAAGTTCCGGAGGTACAACTCCGAGAACAATCGAGAGCAATGCCGAATTACATGTCAACTCTGTTACTAGGCAAACAATGGCCCGAGGCCAATGCTCCGACTTAATCAATTTTCTCCAACAAACGCCATGCCACCTTTCACAAAGGATTTTATCCATCCAAAACCGAATTAATCACTTGCAGCAAAGTGACCCAAGAGCTAGACGGGGGCTGACCCAGTAATTGTCTTCCATGTCACTACAACGAAACATTTGAACGTCAACCGCTGTCGAACCCTTTCCAACTTGCACCGTCGAGTGACACAAAAGACACTACCATGGGCATGGGCAGCCCCCCGCATAGCAAACGGGTGCCCTAATGCGCCCCTCCAATAGAATCAGTGCTAGTGCTCAAATTTTATATCTGAGCTACCAATCCGTCCAAGCACCAGCACTGATTCTCTTGGAGGGCCGCACCTACCCAAACGACTCAGAAGCTATACGCCGGTCCATTCACAAGAACGGAACTATCTCCGGCCAACTCCCTGTGAAGGCCGCATCTCTCCGTTCCACGCATGCAAGAACCAACGCATAGCTAACGAGTACCCGGATAGGATTCGCGGAAAGTACATAGCAAATCGCTTGTACCAAAGCGAACCGAAAGCTAGACGGGGGCTGACCCGAAGATTGCCTTCCATGTCACTGCGACGACACATTCGAACGACAACCGCTGCCGAACACTTTCCGACTTGCACCGTTGAGTGACCCGAAAGACAGGACTTTGGGCAGCCCCCGCATAGCAATCAGGTGGCTTCATGCCCCTCTAATAGAATCAGTGCTAAGTGATCCGATTTTAAATCCGACTTACTCATCCGTCCGCGCACAAGCTCTGATTCTATTAGAGGGGCATGGGGGAGCTTCCCGCGAACTACTACTCCCCTATATAAGTTATTAGTCCGGGTCTTTCTCTTCCGTAGAAATTTGAGCCGTTGAGAATGGCTCCCAAACAATTCAAATCTTCCAAAAATTCAAGTGAAACGATGAGGAAAAAGCTCACAAAAAAATCAAATCTTCAAAAAATTCAAGTGAAACGAACAGAATAGCTCACAAAAAATTCAGGTCTTCCGAAAAAATCGAAGGGAAACGAAAAGAACAACTAGCAAAACATTCAAATTTTCCAAAACTTCAAGTAAAAGAAAGAACATAGCTCACCAAAAAAATCCATTTCTTCCAAAAACTCAAGTGAATCGAAGAGAGTAGGCTCACAAAAAATTAAAATCTTCCAAAAAAAAAATCAAAGGAAACAAAAGAGGAGATCGCAAAAAATTCGAATCTTCCAATGAAACAAAAATGAGAATAGCAAACAAAAAATTCAAATCTTAATGCAGCATGCGACAGAGCAAATCGCTTGTGCCAAGCGACCCGGGAGCTAGACGGGGGCTGACCCAAAAATTGCGTTTCTTGTCAATGCGACGATGCGTTGGAACGACAACCGCTGTCGAACCCTTTCCTACTTGCAACGTCGACTGACACAAAAGACACGATCCTGGACAGGCCCCGCATAGAAAGCGGGTGGCCTAATGCGCCCCTCCAATAGAATCAGCGCTAGTGCTCAGATTTTAAAATCCGAGATACCCAGCACTGATTCTCTTGGAGGGGGGCACCTACCCAAACGACTCAAAAGCTATACGCGGCTCCATTCACAAAAACAGAACTATCTCCGGCCAACTCCCTGTGAAGGCCGCATCTCTCCGTTCCGCTCGTGTAAGAGCCAACGCGTAGCTAACGAGTACGTGGATAGGGTTCGCGGAAAGTACATAGCAAATCACTTGTACCAAAGTGACCCCGAAAGCTAGACAGGGGCTGACCCGTAGATTGCCTTCCATATCACTGCGACGACGCATTGGAACGACAACCGCTGCCGAACCCTTTCCGACTTGCACCGTCGAGCGACCCGAAAGACAGGACTTTGGGCAGCCCCCGCATAGCAATCAAGTGGCTTCATGCCCCTCTAATAGAATCAGTGCTGGTGATCCCATTTTGAAATCCGACCTACACATCCGTCCGATCACCGGCAATGATTCTATAAGAGGGGTATGGGGGAGCTTCCGCGAACAACACACAACTCCTCCCCTATATAAGTTATTAGTCCGAGTCTTGCTCTTGAGTGGAAATTTAAGCCGAAGAAACTGGCTCCCAAAAAATTCAAATCTTCCAAAAATTCAAGTGAAACGATGACAAAAAGCTCACAAAAAATCAAATCTTCCAAAAATTCAAGTGAAACGAACAGAATAGATCACAAAAAATTCAAGTCTTTCGAAAAAATCTAGGAAAACGAAAAGAATAGCTAGAAAACAAAATTCAAATCTTCCAGAAATTCAAGTAAAACAAAGAACATGGCTCACCAAAATAATTCATCTTCCAAAAATTCGTCATTCTTACCGCAATCCATCATCTTATCCGTCATAACGCGTATCCAACATATCCACGAGGAGGTAACCCAACTCGCTCGCATAGTTCCTCAAGTCAGATAACAATGCATCTAGATGAATCCAAATCGTTTTCGATCGAGACTTAGCAACTAATGTCGCACCCGCCTAGATTGACTTGAGATCCAATCCGCCGACACATATGATAACTAACTGATTCCAATGCAAAGCATCTTGAGCCATTGCGCACTCAAGTATCGGAAGTCGAAGCGACATAGCAAGTAGCTTGTACCAAGTGACCCGGGAGCTAGACGGGGGCTGACCCGAAGATCGCCTTTCTTGTCAATGCGACGATGTGTTGGAACGACAACCGCTGTCGAACCCTTTCCGAAGTGCACCGTCGACTGACCCAAAAGTTACGACCCTGGACAGCCCCCGCATAGCAAGCGGGTGGCCTAATGCGCCCCTCCAATAGAATCAGTGCTAGTGTTCATATTTTAAATCCGAGCTACCAATCCGTCCGAGCACCAGCACTGATTCTCTTGGAGGGGCGCACCTACCCAAACGACTCAAAAGCTATATACGCGGCTCCATTCACAAGAGCAGAACTATTTCCGGCCAACTCCCTGTGAAGGCCGCATCTCTTCGTTCCACGCATGCAAGAGCCAACGCATAGCTAACGAGTACCCGGATAGGGGTTCGCGGAAAGTACATAGCAGATCGCTTGTACCAAAGCAACCCAAAAGCTAGACGGGGGCTGACCCGAAGATCGCCTTCCATGTCACTGCGACGACGCATTGGAACGACAACCGCTGCCGAACCCTTTCCGACTTGCACCGTCGAGCGACCTTCGAAAGACGGTGCACCGTCGAGCGACCTTCGAAAGACGGGACTTTGAGCAGCCCCCGCATAGCAATCAGGTGGCTTCATGCCCCTCTAATGGAATCAGTGCTGCTGATCGCGTTTTGAAATCTGACCTAATCATCCGTCCGTCTGTCGGATTTCAAAACGGGATCACCAGCACTGATTCTATTAGAGGGGCATGGGGGAGATTCCGCGGACAACACCTCCCCTATATAAGTTATTAGTCCAAGTCTTGCACTTCCGTAGAAATTTGAGCCGACGAGAATATCTCACAAAAATTTCAAATCTTTCAAAAATACGAGTGAAACAAAAAGAATAGATCACAAAAAATTCAGAAATTCCAAAAATTCAATTGAAACGAAGAGAATAGCTCACAAAAAAATCAAGGGAAAAAAAAGAGAATAGCTCACAAATAAAATCAAATCTCCCAAAAATGCAAGTGAAACGAAGAGACTACAATCACAAAAAATGCACAACTTCCAAATATTCAATTGAAACGAAGAGAATAGCTCACAAAAAATGCAAGTCTTACAAAAAAATCAAGGGAAACAAAACAGAATAGCTCACAAAAAATTCAAATCTTCCAAAAAAACCAAGTGAAACAAACAGAATAGCTCACAAAAAATTCAAATCTTGCAAACATTCAAGTGAAAACGAAGAGAATAGCTCACAAAAACATTCAAAACTTCCAAAAATTCAAGTGAAAAGAATAAAATAATAGCCCACAAAAAATTCAAGTCTTCCAAAACAAAAACCAAGGAAAAACGAAGAGAATAGCTCACAAAAAATCCAAAACTTCAAGTCAAAACGAAGAGAATTTTACTACCTCGCAACAAACAAAATTCAAATCTCGCAAAAATTCAAGTGAAACGAAGAGACTTAACTCAAAAAATTCAAATCTTCTTGCGACATGCAGACCCAAGAGCTAGACGGGGGCTCGCCCACAGATCGACTTCAGTATCACTATGACGACGCGCTGGAACGACTACCGCTGTCGAACCCTTCTCTGACTTCCGCCATCGAGTGACCCAAAAGACACGACCCAAGGGAGCCCACGCATAAAAATTGGGTGGCTTCATGCCCCTCCAATAGAATCTGTGCTGCTGCTCACATTTTTAAATCCGAGCGGCAAATCCGTCCGAGCACCAACACTCATTCACTTGGAGGGGCACCTATCCAAACGACCGAAAAGCTATACGCGGCTCCATTCGCAAGGCACGGAACTGTTTCAGGCCAACTCCCTGTGAAGGCCGCATCTCTGCGTTCCATGCGTGCTAGAGCCAACACATAGCTAACGAGTACCGGGATAGGTGTTCGCGGAAAGTACATAGCAGATCGCTTGTACCAAAGCAACCCAAGAGCTAGACAGGGGCTGACCCGAAGATCGCCTTCCATGTCGCTGCGACGACGCATTGGAACGACAACCGCTGCCGAACCATTTCCGACTTGCGCCGTCGAGCGACCTGAAAGATGAGACTTTGAGCAGCCCACGCATAGCAATCAGGTGGCTTCATGCCCCTATAATGGAATCAGTGCTGCTGATCCCGTTTTGAAATCCGACCTAATCATCCATCCGTCTGTCGGATTTCAAAACGGGATCACCAGCACTGATTCCATTAGAGGGGCATGGGGGAGCTTCCGCGAACAACACCTCCCCTATATAAGTTATTAGTCCAAGTATTGCACTTCCGTAGAAATTTGAGCCGAAGAGAATATCTCACAAAAATTTCAAATCTCTCAAAAATATAAGTGAAACAAAGAAGAATAGATCACAAAAAATTCAAAACTTCCAAAAATTCAATTGAAACGAAGAGAATAGCTCACAAAAAATGCAAGTCTTGCAAAAAAAATTCAAAGGAAAAGAAGAGAATAGCTCACAAAAAAAATCAAATCTCCCAAAAAATGCATCATGCATAACTTCCAAAAATTCAATTGAAACGAAGAGAATAGCTCACAAAAAATGCAAGTCTTCCAAAAAAATCAAAGGGAAATAAAGAGAATAGCTCACAAAAAATTCAAATCTTCCAAAAAACCAAGTGAAACGAAGAGACTACATCACAAAAAATGCATAACTTCCAAAAATTCAATTGAAACGAAGAGAATAGCTCACAAAAAACGCAAGTCTTCCCAAAAAAAAACAAAAAAAAAAAAAACAAAGGGAAACAAAGAGAATAGCTCACAAAAATTCAAATCTTCCAAAAAAAACCAAGTGAAACAAAGAGAATAGCTCACAAAAATTTCAAATCTTGCAAAAATTCAAGTGAAACGAAAGATAATAGCTCACAAAAAAATTCAGAACTTCCAAAAATTCAAGTCTTCCAAAAAAAAATCAAGGAAAAAACGAAGACTTAAACTCACGAAAAATTCAAATCTCCTTGCGGCATGCAGACCCAAGAGCTAGACGGGGGCTCGCCCACAAATCGACTTCAGTATCACTATGATGACGCGCTGGAACGACTACCGTTGTCGAACCCTTCTCCGACTTGCGCCATCGAGTGACCCAAAAGAGGCGACCCAGGGGAGCCCCCGCATAGCAATCGGGTGGCTTCATGCCCCTCCAATAAAATCAGGCATGCTACTCACATTTTAAATCCGAGCCGCAAATCCGTCCGAGCACCAGCACTGATTCACTTGGAGGGGCACCCTATCCAAACGACCCAAAAGCTATACGCGGCTCCTTTCGCACGCACAGAACTGTTTCAAGCCGACTCCCTGTGAAGGCCGCATCTCTCCGTTCCACCCATGCAAGAAACAACGCATAGCTAACGAATACCCGGATAGGGTTTCGCGGAAAGTACAAGCAGATCGCTTGTACCAAAGCAACCCAAAAGCTAGACGGGGGCTGACCCGAAGATCGCCTTCCATGTCACAGCGACGACGCATTGGAACGACAACCGCTGTCGAACCCTTCCCGACTTTGCGTCATCGAGCGACCCGAAAGACGGGACTTTGAGCAGCCCCCGCATAGCAATCAGGTGGCTTCATGCCCCTCTAATGGAATCAGTGCTGCTGATCCCGTTTTGAAATCCGACCTAATCATCCGTCCGTCTGTCGGATTTCAAAACGGGATCACCAGCACTGATTCTATTAGAGGGGCATGGGGGAGCTTCCGCGGACAACACCTCCCCTATATAAGTTATTAGTCCAAGTATTGCACTTCCGTAGAAATTTGAGCCGAAGAGAATATCTCACAAAAATTTCAAATCTCTCAAAAATACAAGTGAAACAAAGAACAATAGATCACAAAAAATTCAAAACTTCCAAAAATTCAATTGAAATGAAGAGAATAGCTCACAAAAAATCCAAGTCTTGCAAAAAAAATCAAGGAAAAAGAAGAGAATAGCTCACAAAAAAATCAAATTTCCCAAAAATGCAAGTGAAACGAAGAGACTACATCACCAAAAAATGCATAACTTCCAAAAATTCAATTGAAACGAAGAGAATAGCTCACAAAAAATGCAAGTCTTCCAAAAAAAAATCAAGGGAAACAAAGAGAATAGCTCACAAAAAATTCAAATCTTCGAAAAAACCAAGTGAAACAAAGAAGAATAGCTCACAAAAAATTCAAATCCTGCAAAAATTCAAGTGAAAGGAAGAGAATAGCTCACAAAAAATTCAAAACTTCAAAAAATTCAAGTGAAACGAAGAGAATAGCTCACAAAAAATTCAAAACTTCCAAAAATTCAAGTGAAACGAAGAGAATAGCTCACAAAAAACTTCAAATCTCGCAAAAACTCCAGTGAAACGAAAAAGACTTAACTCACAAAAAATTCAAATCTTCTTGCCGCATGCAGACCCAAATGCTAGACCGGGGCTCGCCCACAGATCGACTTCAGTATCACTAATGACGACGCGCTGGAACAACTACCGTTGTTGAACCCTTCTCCGACTTGCGCCATCGAGTGACCCAGAAGAGACGACCCAGGGGAGCCCCCGCATAGCAATCAGGTGGCTTCATGCCCCTCCAATAAAATCAGGCATGCTACTCACATTTTAAATCCGAGCCGCAAATCCATCCGAGCACCAGCACTGATTCACTTGGAGGGGCACCCTATCCAAACGACCCAAAAGCTATACGCGGCTCCATTCGCACGCACAGAACTGTTTCAGGCCGACTCCCTGTGAAGGCCGCATCTCTTCGTTGCACACATGCAAGAGACAACGCATAGCTAACGAGTACCCGGATAGGGTTTCGCGGAAAGTACATAGCAGATCGCTTGTACCAAAGCAACCCAAAAGCTAGACGGGGGCTGACCCTAAGATCGCCTTACATGTCACAACGACGACGCATTGGAACGACAACCGCTGTCGAACCCTTTCCGACTTGCGCAATCGAGCGACCCGAAAGACGGGACTTTGAGCAGCCCACGCATAGCAATCAGGTGGCTTCATGCCCCTGTAATGGAATCAGTGCTGCTGATCCCATTTTGAAATCTGACCTAATCATCCGTCCGTCTGTCGGATTTCAAAACGGGATCACCAGCACTGATTCTATTAGAGGGGCATGGGGGAGCTTCCGCGGACAACACCTCCCCTATATAAGTTATTAGTCCAAGTATTGCACTTTCGTAGAAATTTGAGCCGAAGAGAATATCTCACAAAAATTTCAAATCTCTCAAAAATACAAGTGAAACAAAGAGAATAGATCACAAAAAATTCAAAACTTCCAAAAATTCAATTGAAATGAAGAGAATAGCTCACAAAAAATCCAAGTCTTGCAAAAAAAAAATCAAGGGAAAAGAAGAGAATAGCTCACAAAAAATGCAAGTCTTCCAAAAAAAAACAAGGGAAACAAAGAAAATAGCTCACAAAAAATTCAAATCTTCCAAAAAACCAAGTGAAACAAAGAAGAATAGCTCACAAAAAATTCAAATCCTGCAAAAATTCAAGTGAAACGAAGAGGATAGCTCACAAAAAACTCAAAACTTCCAAAAATTCAAGTGAAACGAAGAGAATAGCTCACAAAAAATTTAAGTGAAACGAAGAGAATAGCTCACAAAAACTTCAAATCTCGCAAAAACTCCAGTGAAACGAAAAAAAGAAAAAGACTTTAACTCACAAAAAATTCAAATCTTCTTGCGGCATGCAGACCCAAGTGCTAGACGGGGGCTGCACACAGATCGACTTCAGTATCACTAATGACGACGCGCTGGAACGACTACCGTTGTCGAACCCTTCTCCGACTTGCGCCATCGAGTGACCCAAAAGAGACGACCCAGGGGAGCCCCCGCATAGCAATCAGGTGGCTTCATGCCCCTCAAATAAAATCAGGCATGCTCCTCACATTTTAAATCTGAGCCGCAAATCCGTCCGAGCACCAGCACTGATTCGCTTGGAGGGGCACCCTATCCAAACGACCCAAAAGCTATACGCGGCTCCATTCGCACGCACAGAACTATTTCAGGCCGACTCCCTGTGAAGGCCGCATCTCTCCGTTCCACACATGCAAGAGCCAATGCATAGCTAACGAGTACCCGGATAGGGGTTCGCGGAAAGTACATAGCAGATCGCTTGTACCAAGCGACCCAAAAGCTAGACAAGGGCTAACCCGAAGATCGCCTTCCATGTCACTGCGACGACGCATTGGAACGACAACCGCTGTCGAACCCTTTCCGACTTGCGCCGTCGAGCGACTCGAAAGACGGGACTTTGAGCAGCCCCCGCATAGCAATCAGGTGGCTTCATGCCCCTCTAATGGAATCAGTGCTGCTGATCCCGTTTTGAAATCCGACCTGCTCATCCATCCGTCCGTCGGATTTCAAAACGGGATCACTAGCACTGATTCTATTAGAGGGGCATGGGGGAGCTTCCGCGGACAACACCTCCCCTATATAAGTTATTAGTCCAAGTATTGCACTTCCGTAGAAATTTGAGCCGAAGAGAATATCTCACAAAAATTTCAAATCTCTCAAAAATACAAGTGAAACAAAGAAGAATAGATCACAAAAAATTCAAAACTTCTAAAAATTCAATTGAAACGAAGAGAATAGCTCACAAAAAATGCAAGTCTTGCAAAAAAAAATTCAAGGGAAAAGAAGAGAATAGCTCACAAAAAAAATCAAATCTCCCAAAAATGCAAGTGAAACGAAGAGACTACATCACAAAAAATGCATAACTTCCAAAAATTCAATTGAAACGAAGAGAATAGCTCACAAAAAATGCAAGTCTTCCAAAAAAATCAAAGGAAACAAAGAGAATAGCTCACAAAAAAATAGCTAGCTTGTGGCCCGGACGATCCGATCTCATGAAAACTGACTACATACCCGTGGCTCGGATCGACAAGCTAGCTCGGATCGGCGATCTGAGCTCATTCCATCATGCATTCCCGTCTTCTACTCCATAAATGACTCACCTCTTTGTATTCACTTGAGAACTAAACATCCTTTAGTTCAGCTCGAATCACAACGTGCACTAGAATCCGTTCCAGCTCGGGTCTCATCTCAAAGATCCTTGCATTCACCAACAACACCTCCCCTATATAAGTTATTAGTCCAAGTCTTGCTCTTCCGTAGAAATTTGAGGCGAAGAGAACAACTCGCAACAAATCCAAATCTTCCAAAAAATCAAGGGAAATGGGGAGAATAGCTCACAAATAATTCAAATCTTCAAAAAAATCAAGTGAAACGAGGAGAATAGCTCACAAAAAATTCAAATCTTCCAAATATCAAACCCAAAAGCTTCGCACACATTACAAATCAAACAGCTTGTACCGAGCGACCCAAACGCTAGACAAGGGCTCACCCTTAATAAGAGAATCAGTGTTTGACTTGTGGGCCGGGCGAGCCGATCTCATGAAAACTGCCTACATACCCGTGGCTCAGATCAGCGAGCTGACTCGGATCGTCGATCTGAGCTCATTCCATCATGCATTCCCGTGTTCTACTCCATAAAATGACTCACCTCTTTGTATTCACTTGAGAACTGAACATCCTTTAGCTCAGCTTGAATCACAACGCGCACTAGAATCCGTTCCAGCTCGGGTCTCATCTCAAAGATCCTTTCATTCACCAACAACACCTCCCCTATATAAGTTATTAGTCCAAGTCTTGCTCTTCCGTAGAAATTTGAGGCGAAGAGAACAACTCTCAAAAATTCCAATTCTTCCAAAAAAATCAAGGGAAACGGGGAGAATAGCTCACAAATAATTCAAATCTTCAAAAATATCAAGTGAAACGAGGAGAATAGCTCACAAAAAATTTAAATCTTCCAAATATCAACCCAAAAGCTTTGCACACATTACAAATCGAACAGCTTGTACCGAGCGACCCAAACGCTAGACAAGGGCTCACCCTTAATAAGAGAATCGATGTTTGACTTGTGGGCCGGGCGAGCCGATCTCATGAAAACTACCTACATACCCATGGCTCGGATCAGCGAGCTGGCTCGGATCGACGAGATAGCTCGGATCGACGATCTGAGATCATTCCATCATGCATTCCCATGTTCTACTCCATAGAATGACTCACCTCTTTGTATTCACTTGAGAACTGAACATCCTTTAGCTCAGCTCGAATCACAACGCGTACTAGAATCCGTTCCAGCTCGGATCTCATCTCAATGATTCTTACATTCACCAACAACACCTCCCCTATATAAGTTATTAGTCCGAGTCTTGCTCCCCCGTAGAAATGCTCGCCAACGCCGAAAGGTCACAAAAAATTTAAATCTCATAAATGACTCAGCTCGACGGGCTGGCTCGGATCGTACATACCCGTGGCTCGGATCGACGAGCTAGCTCGGATCGGCGATCTGAGCTCATTCCATCATGCATTCCCATGTTCTACTCCATAGAATGAGTCACCTCTTTGTATTCACTTGAGAACTGAACATCCTTTAGCTCAGCTCGAATCATAACGCGCACTAGAATCCGTTCCAGCTCGGGTCTCATCTCAGTGATCCTTACATTCACCAACAACACCTCCCCTATATAAGTTATTAGTCCGAGTCTTACTCCCCCGTAGAAATGCTCGCCAACGCCGAAAGGTCACAAAAAATTTAAATCTTGTAAAAGACTCAGCTCGACGGGCTGGCTCGGATCGCCGAGCTGGCTCGGATCGCCGAGCTGGCTCGGATCGCCGAGCTGGCTCGGATCGCCGAGTTGAGCTCAATCCATCATGCATTCCCGTGTTCTACTCCATGGAATAACTCGCCTATTTGTAATCACTTGAGAATTCAACATCCTTTAGCTCAACTCGAATCACAACGCGCACTAGAATCCGTTCCAGCTCGGGTCTCATCTCAAAGATCCTTCCATCCACCAACACCACCTCCCCTATATAAGTTATTAGTCCAAGTCTTGCTCCCCCGTAGAAATGCTCGCCGACACGGATAGGTCACGAAAACTTTAAATCTCGTAAAAGACTCAGCTCGACAAGCTAGCTCGAATCCGTGAGCTGGCTCGGATCGACGAGCTGAGCTCAATCCATCATGCATTCCCGTGTTCTACTCCATAGAACAACTCACCTATTTGTATTCACTTGAGAACTCAACATCCTTTAGCTCAGCTCGAATCACAATGGGCACTAGAATCCATTCCATCTCGAGTCTCATCTCAAAGATCCTTACATCCACCAACAACACCTCCCCTATATAAGTTATTAGTCCGAGTCTTGCTCCCACGTAGAAATGCTTGCCGACGCCGATAAGTCACAAAAACTTAAAATCTCGTAAAAGGCTCGGATCGCCAAGCGAGCTGGCTCGGATCACCGAGCGAGCTGACTCGAATCGGCGAGCTGGCACGGTTTGCCGAGCGAGCCGGCTCGGTTTTCCAAGCTGGCTGGCTCGGATCGCCGAGCCGGCTCGGCTCAAATCGGATCGGATCCATCATGCATTCCCGTGTTCTACTCCATAAAACAACTTGCCTATTTGTATTCCTTTGAGAACTCAATATCCTTTAGCTTAGCTCTAATCACAATGCGCACTAGAATTTGTTCCAGCTTGGGTCTCATCTCAAAAATCCTCACATCCACCAACAACACCTCCCCTACGAGGATAAGTTATTAGTCCGAGTCTTTCTCCCCCATACAAATGCTTGCCGACGTCGATAGGTCGCAAAAAATTTAAATCTCGTAAAAGGCTCAACTTGACGAGCTGGCTCGGATCGTCGAGCTGGCTCAGATCGACAAGCTGGATCGGATCAACGAGCTGGCTCGGATCCGCGAGATGAGCTCAATCCATCATGCATTCCTGAGTTCTACTCCATAGAACAACTCGCCTATTCATATTCACTTGAGAACTCAACATCCTTAAGCTCAGCTCGAATCGTCTATGCACGAACCCATGCATAGCATTCAGGTATCAAATGGCATATCCAAAAATATCCGTAGAGAGCTAGCAAATCAATCATAGGCAGCATTGGCATAGATCGAGGTGAACATCATTTGATGCGATTTGACTAGTTA
Source organism: Chamaecyparis obtusa (assembly GCA_027943335.1). Lineage (NCBI taxonomy): Eukaryota > Viridiplantae > Streptophyta > Pinopsida > Cupressales > Cupressaceae > Chamaecyparis > Chamaecyparis obtusa. The sequence continues at coordinate 15,556 of BSBK01008831.1, forward strand.
CCATTGGGATGCCTTCGTGGCAATAGGGCCGACTTGAAACAAACCAACACAGCTTGATGTGATAGGGGTCATTTCATAATGACTGTTGGATGACTTTGTGGTGGTATGGCTAACTTACAATGGATGGGTGTAGTGTTGATGTGACAAGATCACCTCATACTAGAAATAGAGCTAACACGTCGACTGACTTGAACTGACATGTAAGGGACTCGATCCGAGGTGTAACAAAGGAGTTGTTTGGTGCACTCAGGAGTAGGGTCATGTCAGGGACTTGATTCGAGGAGCATTCATGGGGTTGTGCGACAAGTTGTTAATAGTTTTGGCCTGGGTAAGGTTTAGAGTCAAGTCGAGGTGTCATTCGAGCTGCATGAAGTAGCATGGACTGCTTTGTGCAGAGTGGCATTGGATCTTGTTGGGGACTCGATCCGAGGTGAAATCAACTAGGTATTGGAATGGGAAGTTGGGGACTTTTCCATGGGAGACTTGGAACATGTGCGAGATGGTGGCGTAATGAGCTAGTTCAGAACTATGTTGGACTATGAGATGCATTGGTTGCATGTACGTAGGAGGTCTTCATGACATTGGCTCGTGCAAGCCACAAGTCCTAATCTGGATGCAAGTTCACATCTTGAGGACAACTCATTAGTGGAGAAGTTCTCAAACTCAATTCTTGAGAGGTGTCTTGCTAGCTCAAATCGGTGAGTTGGCTCAGATCGGCTAGCTCAATCAGATTGGCGAGCTGGCTCCGATTGACGAGTTGGGCTCATCTCAGAGGTCGTTACATCCGTAAACAATACCTATCCCGTTATGACCCTAGAGATCTGGGTTACTTTGCCGACTCTAGTGATCCGGTGATCCAAGTCAATCCGGCGAATTGAGTCGATCCGGTGACCCGAGTTGTTCTGGTGATCTAAATTACTTATGTGACTGGAGTAATTCAAGTTGGGGGACTTGACAACTTGGCATGCTGAGCCGAATTCATTGATGAGTTGGCATACTCGTCAGCATAGGTATAGGAATGGGAAGTCATGGACTTTTCCATGAGAGACTTGGAATGAGTTAGCCTAGCTCACTTGTGAGTGGGGTCAAAAGTCACATTTGTTGACCTGAGTTGATCTCGCGACCTGAGCTGATTTGGCTGGCGGCCTGAGTTGGTGTGGTGACCCAAGTTGATCTGGCTAGCGACCTGAGTTGATCCAGCGATCCGACTTCATCCGTCGACCTGACCGAGTTGGTCAGGTGATCTGGTGACCCGACCTGACCTGGTTGGTGAGTCGAGTTGATGTGGCGACCCGAGTTGATCTGGCTGGCGACCCAAAATGATCCCGTGACCTGACCCGATCTGAAGACCTGACCCGACCCAACCCGAGTTGGTCTGGCAATCTGGTGACCCGAGTTGTTCTGGTTGGCGACTCGAGTCGATATGTTGACCCAAGTTGATCCGGTGACCCGACCCAATCCGGAGACCTGACCCGACCAAACTTGACCTAACTTTAGTTAGTCAGGTGATTTGGCGACCCAATATGATCTATATGGATACCTGAGTCGATGTAGGGACCCGAGTAGATTTGGCTGGCGGCCCGAGTCGATCTGACAACCCGTCCTAATCTGGAGACCCGAGTCGATCCGACGACTCGAGTTGATTCGGCAACCCGAGTGGATTTGACGACCTGTGTCGATCTGGTGACCCGAGTTGTTCTGGCGATCTGAGTTACTTATGCAACTCGAGTGATCTGAGCTGGTGGACTTGACAGCTTGGCATATTGGATCGAGGTGATCCAAGATTGAATGAGTTAGCACAGATCGAGGTGAACATCATTTGATGTGATTTAACTTGCGATCTGACTGGTTATCATTGGGATGCCTTCGTGGCAATAGGGCCGACTTGAAATAGAGATCTGAGTCGATCTGACGACTCCAGTGATTCGAGTCGATCTGGCAAGTCTAGCGATCCAAGTTGGCTAGGCAACTTCGTCAATCTAAGTTAGTCAGGTGATCTTGCGACCTGAGTTGATCTGGATGGTGACCCGAGTTGATCCGACTGGCAACCCAAGTTGTTTTGGGGACTCGAGTCGATCCAGAAACCCGAGTTGACTCGGCGATGCGAGTCGATCCAATGATCCGAATTACTTATGCGACTGGAGTAATTCAAGTTGGGGGACTTGACAGCTTGGCATGCTAAGGCGACTTCATTGATGAGTTGGCATACTTGTCAGCATTACTATTGTGCATATTAGATTGAGGTGATCCAAGTTTGAATGAGTTGGCATGGATCGAGGTGGACATCATTTGATGCAGTCTGACTAGTTATTGTTAGACGCAGTGTTGAAATGACCCGGGGTCATTTCATATAACCGCTGGGAGGCTTTCGTGGTAGTAGGGCAAGACCTGCGATGAGAACTTAACAAGGTCGCTGGCGGGGTCGAAACTCGTAGGAAAAAATGGATAAAGGAGGCTCTATACAAGGAAAAGAACAAAATTTTCAAGTTATAAAAAACTTAAATCACTAGAGCCATCCATGGAGTCACGCCTAGCTCGTTGGCGACGGGATCCCGGTGAGCTCGCTCACGAGCAAGATCTCGGACAGGATCCGGTCGAGCTCGTTGGCGATCCTCAGGGCGGGGTCAAAAGTCCTAAAAAAATAGACAAAGGAGGCTTCGTACAATGAAAAGAATGAAAAAACTAGAGTTGAAAAAGAAAACCACTCGTGCCATTCATGGAGTCACACCCAACTTAGTGACCCAAATTGATCGGGTGACCCGACCTAACCCGAGTTGGTTAGGTGATGTGGTGACCCGAGCTGATCTGGCTGACGACCCGAGTCGATGTGGCGACCTGAGTTGATCTGGTTGGCGACAAGAATTGATCTGGCAACCCGACCCGATCTAGAGAACTGACCCAACCCGATCTAGAGACCTGACCCAACCCGACCCGACCCAACTTGGCCTGGCAATCTGGTGACCCGAGTTGATCTGGTTGGTGACCCGAGTCAATTTGTTGACCTGAGTTGATCAGGCTGGCATACTTAGTTGACTTCATTGATGAGTTTGCATACTCGTTAGTATTACTATTATGCATATTAGATTGAGGCGATCCAAGTTTGAATGAGTTAGCCTAGCTCGCTTGCGAGTGGGGTCAAAACTCAAATTTGTTAACCCGAGTTGATCTGGCTGGTGACCCGAGTTGATTTGGTGACCCGAGCTGATTTGGCTGGCGACCTAAGTCGATGTGATGATCTGAGTTGATCTGGCTGGCGACCTGAGTTGATCTGGCGATCTGACTTCATCCGTCGACCTGACTCGAGTTGGTCAGGTGATCTAATGACCTGAGCTGATCTGGTTGGCGAGTCGAGTCGAGTCGATGTAGCAACTCGAGTTGATCTGGCTGGCGAGCTGAAATGATCCCGCGACTTGACCCAATCTGGAGACCTTACCCGACCTGACCTGAGTTGGTCTGGCGACCCAAGTTGATCTGGTTGGTGACTCGAGTCGATGTGTTGACCCGAGTTGATCTGGCTGGAGACCCAATTTGATCTGGTGACCCGACTCGATCCAGAGACCCGACCTAACCTAAGTTAGTCAGGTGATTTGGTGACCTGATTTGATCTATCTGGATACCCGAATCGATCCGATGAACCGAGTCGATCGGACGACCCATCCTGATCTGGAGACCTGAGTCGATCCGGTGACCTGCGTCAATACGGTGACCCGAGTCGATTCGAGGACTCGAGTCGATCCGGTGACCCGAGTCGATCTGGCGACCCGAGTCGATCTGATGACTCGAGTTAATTAGGTGACCCAAGTTGTTTTGGCAATACGAGTTACTTATGCGACTCGAGTGATCCGAGCTAGCAAACTAGACAGCTTGGCATATTGGAATGTGTTAACAACATAAGCTGATGTGTTGACCCGAGTTGATCATGTTAGTGACCCGAGTTGATCTAATTAGCGACCTGAGTTGATCCGGTGACCCGACCTGATCAGGAGACCTAACCCAACCTGACCTAAGTTAGTTAGGTGATTTGGTGACCCGAGCTGATCTATCTGGATACTCGAGTTGATGTGGCAACCTAAGTTGATCTGGCTGGTGACCCGAATTAATCTGGTGACCCGACCTGACCTGAGTTGGTTAGGTGATGTGGCAACCTGAGCTGATCTAGGTGATGACCCAAGTCGATGTGGTGACTTGAGTTAATCTAGCTAGCAACCCGAGTTGATCCAGCGACCTATCGCGATCTAGAGACCCGAGTCAAGCCGGCAACCCGAGTCGACCTAACGACCTGAGTGATCTAAGTTTATTATGGTAGTTGGAGTTACTTATGCGACTCGACTGATCTAAGTTGGAGGACTTGACAACTTGGCATACTGAGATGACTTCATTGATGAGTTTGCATACTCATCAGCATTACTATTGTGCATATTGGATGTGGTGACCTGAGTTGATCTGGCTAGGGACCTGATCTGGCTGGTGACCTAAGTCGATGTGGTGACCTAAGTTGATCTAGCTCAGGACCCGACTTGATCTGGTGACCCGACTTGATCTAGAGACCCCACCTGAGTTGAGTTCATCGAGCGATCTAGGGATCCAAGATGATCTAGCTGACTACCTGAGTCGATGTGGTGTCCCGAGTCGATCTGGCAACTCGAGTTGATCTGGCTGGCGACCCAAGTTGGCTAGGTGATGTGGCAACCTGAGTCAATGTGGCGATCAAGGCTGATTTGGTTGGCGACCTAAGTTGGTCAGGTGATCTGGTGACCAGAGCTGATCTAGCGACCCGAGTTGATCTAGTTGGCGACCCATGTGATGACCTAAGTTGATTTGGCTAGCGACACGAGTTGATCAAGTGACCCGTCCCGATCCAAAGACCTGAGTCGATTCGGCTATGTCAACCCAGCAACCTGAGTTGACTTGATGACCCGAGTCGACCCCGTGACCTGAGTCGACCTAGTGACCCGAGTCACTATGGTGACCTAATTTATTATGGCTATCTGAGTTACTTATGCGACTCGAGTGATCTAAGTTGGGGGACTTGACATACTGAGATGACTTCATTGATGTGTTTGCATACTCATCAACATTACTATTGTGCATATTAGATTTATGCGATCCAAGTTTAAATGAGTTGGCCTAGCTTGATCGTGAGCGAGGTCAAAAGTTGTAAAAAAAATAGACAAAGGAGGCTCCCTACGACAAAAAGAATGAAAAAACCAGAGTTAAAAAAAAATCACTCAGGCCATACATGGAGTCACGCCCTTCTTATTGTCGAGCTAGAAGCGGAGACTTGACTATGATAATACTTGAAGAGGAGTATGGGTCAATCATTCAAAAAGTGGACAGACTCACTGGAGATCTAAGTAGGTCAGGCTATCTAGTGACCTGACCTAATCTGGCTGGTGACCCGAGTCGATGTGGTGACCTGAGTTGATCTGGCTCGGGACCCGACTTGATCTGGTGACTCGACTCGATCTAGAGACCCCACCCGACCTGAGTTCATCGGGCGATCTGGTGATCTGAGATGATCTAGCTAACTACCTGAGTCGATGTCGTGTCCTGAGTTGATCTGGCGAACCGAGTTGGCCAGGTGATGTGGTGACCCAAGCTGATCTGGCTGGCGACCCGAGTCGGTTAGGTGATTTGGCGACCAGAGCAGATTTGGCTAGTGACCCAAGCTGATCTGGTGACCTGAGTTGATCTAATTGGTGACTCATGTGGTGACCCGAGTTGATCAAGTGACCTGTCCTGATCTAGAGACCCGAGTCGATCCAATAACCTGAGTTGACCCGGCGACCCGAGTCAACTTGACGACCCGAGTCAACCCAGCGACCTGCGTCGACCTAGTGACCCGCGTCGACCCAGTGACTCGCGTCGACCCAGTGACCCGTGTCGACCCAGTGACCCGTGTCAAACTGGCGACCCATGTCGAACCGGTGACTCGTGTTGACCTGACAACCCGCATCGACCTGGTGACCCAAGTCAACCCAAGTCGACTCGAGGCCCGAGTTGATCTGGCAACCCAAGTCGACCCGAGTCGACCCGATAACCTGAGTCAACCGAGTCACCTGAGTTGATCTGGCTGGTGACCCGAGTTGGCCAAGTAATGTGGCGACCTGAGTCAATGTGGTGACCCAAGCTGATCTGGCGACCACAGCTGATCTGGCTGGTGACCCAAGCTGATCTGGCGATCCGAGTTGATCTAGTTGGGGACCAGTGTGGTGACCTGAGTTGATCTCGCTAGCTACCTAACTTGATCTAGTTGGTGACCCGTGTGGTGACCGAGTCGACCCAGTGACCTGAGTCAATCGGTTGACCCAGTGACCTGAGTCAACTGAGTCAACCCGATGACAAGAGTCAATCGAGTCGACATGGTGACCTGAGATGACCGAGTCAGTCAGGTGATTGAGTCGACCCAGTGACCTGAATCGATTGAGTCGACCCGAGTCGACCAGGAGACCTTAGTAGACTAGGTCGACCCGTGTCAACCCAAGTCAACTTGAGGCCTGAGTCGATCCAGCAACCCAAGTCGACTCGGTGACCCGAGTCGACCCAGTGACCCAAGTCGACCTGATGACCTGAGTCAACCGAGTCGACCCGGTGACCCGAGTTGACCGAGTCGACCCAATGACCCGAGTCAATCGAGTCGACCCGAGTCGACCCAGCGACTGGGGTTTCTGTGGTGACCTAATTTATTATGGCAGTTGGAGTTACTCATTGGCGACCAGAGCTGATCTAGCAACCCGAGTTGATCTAGTTGGCGACCTAACCTGATCTAGCTGGCGAACTAATTTTGTCAGGTGATTTGGCGACAAGAGTTGATTTGGCTGGTGACCCAAGCTGATATGGTGACCTGAGTAAATCTAGTTGGGGACCCGTGTGGTGACTTGAGTTGATCTCGCTAGAAACTTGAGTTGATCCAATGACCCCTCCTGATCTAGAGGCCCGAGTCAACCCGAGTTGACCCGGTGACCCGAGTCACTCGAGTCGACCCGAGTCAATCGAGTCGACCCAGTGACTTGAGTCAACCGAGTCGACCCAGTGACCCGAATCAACCGAGTCGGTCAAGTGACTGAGTCGACCCGGTGACCTGAGTCGACTGAGTTGACCCAGTCGACCTGGTGACCTGAGTCGACAGAGTTGACCCAGTGACCTGAGTCAACTGAGTCGACCTGGTGACCCGAGTCAACTAAGTCGACCTAAGTCAGTCAGGTGATTAAGTCGACCCGAGTTGACCAAGTGACCCGAGTCAACCGAATCGACCGAGTGACCTGAGTCAACTGAGTCGACCCGATGACCCGAGTCAACTGAGTCGACCTGAGTCAACCGAGTCGACCGAGTCAACGTGGTGACCCGAGTCAACTGAGTCGGTCAGGTGACTAAGTCGACCCGAGTCAACCAGAGTCGACTGAGTCAACCTAGTGACCTGAATCAATTGAGTCGACCCGGTGACCTGAGTTGACTAGGTCGACCCGTGTCAACCCAAGTCGACTCGAGGCTTGAGTCAATCCAGCAACCCAAGTCGACTCGGTGACCCGAGTCGACCCAGTGACCCGATGACCCGAGTCGACCCGGTGACCCGAGTTGACCGAGTCGACCCAATGACCCGAGTCAACTGAGTCGACCCGGTGACCTGAGTCAACCAAGTCGACCCAGCGACCGGGGTTTTTATGGTGGCCTAATTTATTATGGTAGTCAGAGTTACTCACTGGCGACTAGAGCTGATCTAGCACCCCGAGTTGATCTAGTTAGCGACCTAACCTGATCTGGCTGGTGAACTAATTTTGTCAGGTGATCTGGCGATAAGAGCTGATCTGGTTGGTGACCCAAGCTGATATGGTGACTCGAGTAAATCTAGTTGCCGACCCATGTGGTGACCTGAGTTGATCTCGCTAGCGACTTGAGTTGATCCAATGACCCGTCTCGATCTAGAGGCTCGAGTCGAGCCAGCAACCCAAGTCGAGCTAGCAACCCGAGTCAACCGAGTCGACCTGATGACCTGAGCCAACCGAGTCGACTCGGTGACCCGGTGACCTGAATCAACCGAGTCGACCCGGTGACCAGAGTCGACTAAGTCGACCCAGTCGACCTGAGTCAATCGAGTCGACCCAGTGACCTGAGTCGACCCGATGACCCGAGCCAACCGAGTCGACCTAGTGACCCGGTGACCCGAATCAACCGAGTCGACCCGGTGACTAGAGTTGACTAAGTCGACCCAGTCGACCTGAGTCAACCGAGTCGACCCAGTGACCCGAGTCGACCCGATGACCCGAGCCAACCGAGTCGACCAGTGACCCGGTGACCCGAATCAACCAAGTCGACCCGGTGACCAGAGTCGACTGAGTCGACTCGGTGACCCGAGTCAACCGAGTCGATAGAGTTAACCCAGTGACCCGAGTCAACCGTGTCAACCCAATGACCTGAGTTGACATGGTGACCTGAGTCAACCAAGTTGACCTAAGTCAGTAAGGTGACTGAGTCGACCCGAGTCGACTCGGTGACCTGAGTCAACTGAGTCGACCTGGTGACCTAAGTCAACTAAGTCGACCCGGTGACCTGAGTTGACCCAGTGACATGAGTCAACCGAGTCGACCCGATGACTTGAGTCAACCGAGTCGACCCTGTGACCTGAGTCAACCGAGTCGACCCAGCGACCTGAGTCACTGTGGTGACCCAATTTATTATGGCAGTCGAAGTTACTGGCTGGCGACTCGAGTTGATCTAGTTGGTGACATAAGCTGATCTGGCTGGTGACCTAATTTTGTTAGGTGATCTGGTGACCAGAGCTGATCTAGCTGGTGACCCAAGCTGATCTGGCGACCTGAGTTGATCTAGTTGGCGACCCGTGTGGTGACCTGAGTTGATCTAGTTGGCGACCCGTGTGGTGACCTGAGTTGATCTCGCTAGCGACTTGAGTTGACCAAGTGACTCATCCCGATTTAGAGGCCTAAGTCGATCCGGCAACCCAAGTCAACCCGGTGACTTGAGTCAACCGCGTCGACCGAGTCAACCTAGTGACCCGAGTCGATCGAGTCGACTCGATGACCTGAGTCAACTGAGTTGACCCGATGACCTGAGTCAATTGAGTCGACCTGGTGACCCAAGTCAACCGAGTCGACCTAAGTCGACCCGGTGACTTGAGTCAACCGAGTCAACCCGGTGACCTGAGTCAACTGAGTCGACCGAGTTGACCTAGTGACCTAAGTCAACCAAGTCGACCCAGTGACCCGACTCGACCGAGTCGACCCAGCGACCCGAGTCGCTGTGGTGACCCAATTTATTATGGCAGTCAAAGTTATTGGCTAGCGACCAGAGTTGATCTAGCGACCTGAATTGATCTAGTTGGCAACCTAAGCTGATCTGGTTGTCGACCTAATTTTGTGAGGTGATCTAGTGACCAGAGCTAATTTGGCTGTCGACCTAATTTTGTGAGGTGATCTAGCAACCAGAGCTGATCTGGCTGGTGACCCAATCTGATCTGGCGACTCGAGTTGATCTAGTTGGCGACCTGTGTGGTGACCTGAGTTGATCTCGCTAGCGACTTGTGTTGATCTAGTGACCCATCCTGATCTAGAGGCTTGAGTTGATCCAACAACCCAAGTCGATCCGAGTCGACCGAGTCGACTCGATCATCCGAGTCAACCGAGTTGACCCGGTGACCCGAGTCGACCCGGTGACCTGAGTCAATCGAGTCGACCCGGTGACCTGAGTCAACTGAGTCAACCCAGTGACCTGAGTCAACCGAGTCGACCCGAGTCAACTGAGTTGACGCGGTGACCCGAGTCAACCAAGTCGATCGATTCAACCCGGTGATCCGAGTCGACCTGAGTCGACCGAGTCGGTTAGGTGACTGAGTCGACCCGATGACCTAAGTTGACCGAGTCGACCCAGTGACCTGACTCAATTGAGTCGACCCAGTGACCCGAGTCAACTGAGTCGACCCAATGACTCGAGTCAACCGAGTCGACCTGGTGACCCAAGTCAACTGAGTCGACCGAGTTGACCCGATGACCCGAGTCAACTGAGTCGACCCAGTGACCCAAGTCGCTGTGGTGACCTAATTTATTATGGCAGTTAAAGTTACTAGCTGGCGACCAGAGCTGAGCTGGCAACCTGAATTGATCTAGTGGGTGACCTAAGCTGATCTGGCTAGTGACCTAATTTTGTCAGGTCATCTGGAGACCAGAGCTGATCTGGCTGGTGACCCAAGTTGATTTGGTGACTCAAGTTGATCTAGTTGGCGACCCGTGTGGTGACCTGAGTTGATCTTGCTAGCGATTTGAGTTGATCCAGTGACCCGTCCTGATCCAGAGGCCTGAGTCAATCCGGCAACCCAAGTCGACTCGGTGACCCGAGTCTATCGAGTTGACCGAGTGACCTGAGTCAACCGAGTCGACTCGATGACCCGAGTCAACCGAGTCGACTCGATGACCCGAGTCAACCGAGTCGACTGAGTCGACGTGGTGTCCCGAGTCGGTCAGGTGACCGAGTCGACCCGAGTAAACCAGAGTCGACTGAGTTGACCTAGTGACCTGAATCAATTGAGTCAACCTAGTGACCTGAGTCGACTAGGTCGACCCGTGTCAACCCAAGTCGACTCGAGGCCTAAGTTGATTCGGCAACCCAAGTCGACTCGGTGACCCACGTCGACCGAGTCGACCCAGTGACCCGAGTTGACCCGATGACCCGAGTTGACCCGGTGACCCGAGTTGATCAAGTTGACTGAGTTGACTGAGTCGACCCAGCGACCAGGGTTTTTGTGGTGACCCAATTTATTATGGCAGTCGGAGTTACTCACTGGCGACCAGAGCTAATCTAGCGACCTGAGTTGATCTAATTGGTGACCTAACCTGATCTGGTTGGTGAACTAATTTTGTCAGGTGATCTGGTGACAAGAGCTGATCTGGTTGGTGACCCAAGCTGATATGGCGACCTGAGTAAATCTAGTTGGTGATCCGTGTGGTGACCTGAGTTGATCTCGCTAGCGACTTGAGTTGATCCAGTGACCCATCCCGATCCAGAGGCCCGAGTCGAGCCGGCAACCCAACTCGACCTGAGTCAATCGAGTCGACTCGAGTCCACCGAGTCGACCCAGTGACCCGAGTCAACCTGGTCAACTCGATGACCCGAGCCAACCGAGTCGACCCAGTGACCCGGTGACTCGAATCAACTGAGTCGACCCGGTGACCAGAGTTGACTAAGTCGACCCAGCTGACTTGGTGACCTGAGTCGACAGAGTTGACCTAGTGACCTGAGTCAACCGTGTTGACCTGATGACCTAAGTTGACCTGGTGACCCAAGTCAACCAAGTCTACCTAAGTTAGTAAGGTGACTGAGTTGACCCGAGTCGACCTAGTGACCTGAGTCAACCGAGTCGACCTGGTGACTCGAGTCGACCCAGTGACATGAGTCAACTGAGTCGACCCAATGACCTGAGTCAACTGAGTCAACCGAGTCGACCCTATGACCTGAGTCAACCAAGTTGACCTAGCGACCCGAGTCACTATGGTGACCCAATTTATTATGGCAGTCAAAGTTATTGGCTGGCGACCTGAGTTGATCTAGTTGGTGACATAAGCTGATATGGCGACCAGAGCTGATCTAGCTGGTGACCCAAGCTAATCTGGTGACCCAAGTTGATCTAGTTGGCGACCCATGTGGTGACCTGAGTTGATCTCGCTAGTAACTTGAGTTGACCCGATGATCCATCTTGATCTAGAGGCCCGAGTCGATCCGGCAACCCAAGTCGACCTGGTGACCTGAGTCAACCGCGTCGACCGACTCGACCCAGTGACCTGAGTCAACTAAGTTGACCTGATGACTTGAGTCAACTGAGTTGACCCAATGACCGGAGTCAACTGAGTTGACCCGATGACCTGAGTCAACTGAGTTAACACGATGACTCGAGGCAACCAAGTCGACCCAAGTCGACCGAGTCAGTCAGGTGACTGAGTCGACCTAAGTCGACCTAGTGACCTGAGTCGACCGAGTCAACCCGGTGACTCGAGTCAACAGAGTCGACCGAGTCGACCCAGTGACCCGTGTCAACCGAGTTGACCTGGTGACCCGAGTCGATCGAGTCGACCCAGCGACCTGAGTCACTATGGTGACCTAATTTATTATGGCAGTCAGAGTTACTGGCTGGTGACTAGAGCTGATCTGGTGACCTGAATTGATCTAGTTGGCAACCTAAGCTGATTTGGCTGTCGACCTAATTTTGTGAGGTGATCTGGCGACCAGAGCTGATCTGGCTAGTGACCCAATCTGATTTGGTGACCTGAGTTGATCTAGTTGGTGACCCGTGTGGTGACCTGAGTTGATCTCACTAGCGACTTGTGTTGATCTAGTGACCCATCCCAATCTAGAGGCCTGAGTCGATCCGGCAACCCAAGTCGATTCGAGTTGACTCGGTGACCCGAGTCAACCGAGTCGACCCAGTGACCTGAGTCAATTGAGTCAACCCAGTGACCTGAGTCAACCGAGTCGACCCGATGACCCGAGTCAACCGAGTCAACCCGATGACCCGAGTCAACCGAGTCGACGCAGTGACCTGAGTCAACCAAGTCGATGCGGTGACCCAAGTCAACCGAGTCGACCCGGTGACCTGAGTCAACCGAGTTGACCTGAGTCAACCCGACGACCTGAGTCGACCCGATGACCCGACTCGATCGAGTCGACCTGGTGACCTGACTCGACCGAGTCGACCCAATGACCCGAGTCAACCGAGTCGACCCGGTGACCCGAGTCAACTGAGTCGACCGAGTTCACCCGGTGACCTGAGTCAATTGAGTCGACCCAGTGACCCAAGTTGCTAGTGACCTAATTTTGTTAGGTGATCTGGAGACCAGAGTTGATCTGGTTGGTGACCCAAGCTAATCTGGCGACCAGAGTTGATCTAGTTGGTGACCCGTGTGGTGACCTAAGTTGATCTTGCTAGCAACTTGAGTTGATCCAGTAACCCATCCTGATCCAGAGGCCTGAGTCGATCTGGTAACCCAAGTCGACCTGAGTCGACCTGGTGACCCGACTCAACCGAGTCGACCCGATGACCCGAATCAACCAAGTCGACCTGATGACCCGAGTCAACCAAGTCGACCTTGTGACCCGAGTCAACCAAGTCGACCCGAGTCAGTCAGGTGACTGAGTCAACCCGGTGACCTGAGTCGATTAAGTCAACGGAGTCCACCCAATGACCTGAGTCAACTGAGTCGATCGTGTCAACCCAGTAACCTAAGTCAACCCGGTGAATCGAGTCAACTGAGTCGATCGAGTCGACCCGGTGACCTGAGTCAACTGAGTCGACCTGAGTCGACTGAGTCAACCCAGTTACCTGAGTCACTGTGGTGACCTAATTTATTATGGTAGTCAGAGTTACTGGCTGGTGACCTAAGCTAATCTGGCTGGTGACTTAAGTTTGTCAGGTGATCTAGCGACCAGAGTTGATCTGGTTGGTGACCCAAGCTGATCTGGCGATGTGAGTTGATCTAGTTGGCGACCCGTGTGGTGACCTGAGTTGATCTCGCTAGCGACTTGAGTTGATCCAGTGACCCGTACTGATCCAGAGGCCCGAGTCGATCTGACAACCCAAGTCGACCCGGTGACCCGAGTCAACTTGGTGACTCGAGTCGATCCGATGACCTGAGTCAACTGAGTCATCCCGAGTCGACCGAGTCAGTCAGGTGACTGAGTCGACCCGGTGACCTGAGTCAACCAAGTCGACCTGGTGACCCAAGTCCATCGAGTCGACCGAGTCGACCCAGTGACCTGATTCAACCAAGTCGACCTGGTGACCCGAGTCAACCGAGTCGACCTGGTGACCCGAGTCGCTGTGGTGACCCAATTTATTATGGCAGTCAAAGTTTTTGGCTGGCAACCAGAGCTGATCTGGCGACCTGAGTTGATCTAGTTAGCGACCTAAGCTGATCTAGTTGGCGACCTAAGATGAAATGGTTGGTGACCCAGGCTGATCTAGTTAGTGACCTGATTTTGTCAGGTGATCTAGCGACTAGAGCTGATCTAGCTGGTGACCCAAGCTGATCTAGTGACCCGAGTTGATCTAGTTGGTTACCTGTGTGGTGACCTGAGCTGATCTCGCTAGCAACTTGAGTTGATCTAGTGACCCGTGCAATCTAGAGGCCCGAGTAGATCCGACAACCCAAGTCGACTTGAGTCGACCTGAGTCAACCGAGTCAGCTGAGTCGACCTAAGTCACCCTAGTCGACCCGGTGATCCAAGTCAACTGAGTTGACTCAAGTTGACTGCGTCGACCCGAGTCGACCGGGTCGGTCAGGTGACTGACTCGACCTGAGTCGATTTGGCTACCTGAGTCAACTCGGTGACCCGAGTCGATCGAGTCGACCGAGTCGACCAAGTCCACCCAGTGACCTGAGTCACCTTAGTCGACCGAGCGACCAGAGTCGTTGTAGTGACCTAATTTATTATGGCAGTATGAGTTACCGACTAGCGAGCAGAGTTGATCTAGCCACCCGAGATGATCTAGTTTGCGACCTGAGTTGATCTAGTTGGTGACCCGAGTTGATCTGCCTGTTGACCTAATTTTGTCAAGTGATCTAGCGACCAGAGCTGATCAAGCCGAGCGGAACCGAACCGGTCGAGCTCTCCGGGGAGCGGCGGGGCGGGATCGGCGCCGAGCTCGCTCCCGGGCGGGGTCGAAACTCGCGGAAAAAAAATGAACAAAGGAGGCCCCGTACGAGGATAAGAACGAAAAAACCAGAGTTAAATTAAAAAAAAAAAAAAAAAAAAAAAAAAAATTACTTTCGGGTCATACGTGTAGCCACGCCCAGCTCGCCCGCGGACGGGATCCCCATCGAGCTCGTCGAGCCGAGCGGCGCTCGCGGGCGGGGTCCGATCCGAGCGGAACCGAACCGGTCGAGCTCTCCGGGGAGCGGCGGGGCGGGATCGGCGCCGAGCTCGCTCCGGGGCGGGGTCGAAACTCGCGGAAAAAAAATGAACAAAGGAGGCTCCGTACGAGGATAAGAACGAAAAAACCAGAGTTAAAAAAAAAAAAAAAAAAAAAAAAAATACATTCGCGTCATACGTGTAGCCACGCCCAGCTCGCCCGCGGACGGGATCCCCATCGAGCTCGTCGAGCCGAGCGGCGCTCGCGGGCGGGGTCCGATCCGAGCGGAACCGAACCGGTCGAGCTCTCCGGGGAGCGGCGGGGCGGGATCGGCGCCGAGCTCGCTCCCGGGCGGGGTCGAAACTCGCGGAAAAAAAATGAACAAAGGAGGCTCCGTACGAGGATAAGAACGAAAAAACCAGAGTTTAAAAAAAAATTAAAAAAAAAAAATTACATTCGGGTCATACGTGTAGCCACGCCCAGCTCGCCCGCGGACGGGATCCCCATCGAGCTCGTCGAGCCGAGCGGCGCTCGCGGGCGGGGTCCGATCCGAGCGGAACCGAACCGGTCGAGCTCTCCGGGGAGCGGCGAGGCGGGATCGGCGCCGAGCTCGCTCTCGGGCGGGGTCGAAACTCGCGGAAAAAAAATGAACAAAGGAGGCTCCGTACGAGGATAAGAACGAAAAAACCAGAGTTAAAAAAAAAAAAAAAAAAAAAAAAAATTACATTCGGGTCATACGTGTAGCCACGCCCAGCTCGCCCGCGGACGGGATCCCATTCGAGCTCGTCGAGCCGAGCGGCGCTCGCGGGCGGGGTCCGATCCGAGCGGAACCGAACCGGTCGAGCTCTCCGGGGAGCGGCGGGGCAGGATCGGCGCCGAGCTCGCTCCCGGGCGGGGTCGAAACTCGCGGAAAAAAAATGAACAAAGGAGGCTCCGTACGAGGATAAGAACGAAAAAACCAGAGTTGAAAAAAAAAAAAAAAAAAAAATTACATTCGGGTCATACGTGTAGCCACGCCCAGCTCGCCCGCGGACGGGATCCCCATCGAGCTCGTCGAGCCGAGCGGCGCTCGCGGGCGGGGTCCGATCCGAGCGGAACCGAACCGGTCGAGCTCTCCGGGGAGCGGCGGGGCGGGATCGGCGCCGAGCTCGCTCCCGGGCGGGGTCGAAACTCGCGGAAAAAAAATGAACAAAGGAGGCTCCGTACGAGGATAAGAACGAAAAAACCAGAGTTAAAAAAAAAAAAAAAAAAAAAAAAAAATACATTCGCGTCATACGTGTAGCCACGCCCAGCTCGCCCGCGGACGGGATCCCCATCGAGCTCGTCGAGCCGAGCGGCGCTCGCGGGCGGGGTCCGATCCGAGCGGAACCGAACCGGTCGAGCTCTCCGGGGAGCGGCGGGGCGGGATCGGCGCCGAGCTCGCTCCCGGGCGGGGTCGAAACTCGCGGAAAAAAAATGAACAAAGGAGGCTCCGTACGAGGATAAGAACGAAAAAACCAGAGTTAAAAAAAAAAAAAAAAAAAAAAAAAAAATTACATTCGGGTCATACGTGTAGCCACGCCCAGCTCGCCCGCGGACGGGATCCCCATCGAGCTCGTCGAGCCGAGCGGCGCTCGCGGGCGGGGTCCGATCCGAGCGGAACCGAACCGGTCGAGCTCTCCGGGGAGCGGCGGGGCGGGATCGGCGCCGAGCTCGCTCCCGGGCGGGGTCGAAACTCGCGGAAAAAAAATGAACAAAGGAGGCCCCGTACGAGGATAAGAACGAAAAAACCAGAGTTAAAAAAAAAAAAAAAAAAAAAAAAAATTACTTTCGGGTCATACGTGTAGCCACGCCCAGCTCGCCCGCGGACGGGATCCCCATCGAGCTCGTCGAGCCGAGCGGCGCTCGCGGGCGGGGTCCGATCCGAGCGGAACCGAACCGGTCGAGCTCTCCGGGGAGCGGCGGGGCGGGATCGGCGCCGAGCTCGCTCCGGGGCGGGGTCGAAACTCGCGGAAAAAAAATGAACAAAGGAGGCTCCGTACGAGGATAAGAACGAAAAAACCAGAGTTAAAAAAAAAAAAAAAAAAAAAAAAAATACATTCGCGTCATACGTGTAGCCACGCCCAGCTCGCCCGCGGACGGGATCCCCATCGAGCTCGTCGAGCCGAGCGGCGCTCGCGGGCGGGGTCCGATCCGAGCGGAACCGAACCGGTCGAGCTCTCCGGGGAGCGGCGGGGCGGGATCGGCGCCGAGCTCGCTCCCGGGCGGGGTCGAAACTCGCGGAAAAAAAATGAACAAAGGAGGCTCCGTACGAGGATAAGAACGAAAAAACCAGAGTTAAAAAAAAAATTAAAAAAAAAAAATTACATTCGGGTCATACGTGTAGCCACGCCCAGCTCGCCCGCGGACGGGATCCCCATCGAGCTCGTCGAGCCGAGCGGCGCTCGCGGGCGGGGTCCGATCCGAGCGGAACCGAACCGGTCGAGCTCTCCGGGGAGCGGCGAGGCGGGATCGGCGCCGAGCTCGCTCCCGGGCGGGGTCGAAACTCGCGGAAAAAAAATGAACAAAGGAGGCTCCGTACGAGGATAAGAACGAAAAAACCAGAGTTAAAAAAAAAAAAAAAAAAAAAAAAAAATTACATTCGGGTCATACGTGTAGCCACGCCCAGCTCGCCCGCGGACGGGATCCCCATCGAGCTCGTCGAGCCGAGCGGCGCTCGCGGGCGGGGTCCGATCCGAGCGGAACCGAACCGGTCGAGCTCTCCGGGGAGCGGCGGGGCGGGATCGGCGCCGAGCTCGCTCCCGGGCGGGGTCGAAACTCGCGGAAAAAAAATGAACAAAGGAGGCTCCGTACGAGGATAAGAACGAAAAAACCAGAGTTTTAAAAAAAAAAAATAAAAAAAATTACATTCGGGTCATACGTGTAGCCACGCCCAGCTCGCCCGCGGACGGGATCCCCATCGAGCTCGTCGAGCCGAGCGGCGCTCGCGGGCGGGGTCCGATCCGAGCGGAACCGAACCGGTCGAGCTCTCCGGGGAGCGGCGGGGCGGGATCGGCGCCGAGCTCGCTCCCGGGCGGGGTCGAAACTCGCGTGAAAAAAATGAACAAAGGAGGCTCCGTACGAGGATAAGAACGAAAAAACCAGAGTTAAAAAAAAAAAAAAAAAAAAAAAAAAAATTACATTCGGGTCATACGTGTAGCCACGCCCAGCTCGCCCGCGGACGGGATCCCCATCGAGCTCGTCGAGCCGAGCGGCGCTCGCGGGCGGGGTCCGATCGGAGCGGAACCGAACCGGTCGAGCTCTCCGGGGAGCGGCGGGGCGGGATCGGCGCCGAGCTCGCTCCCGGGCGGGGTCGAAACTCGCGGAAAAAAAATGAACAAAGGAGGCTCCGTACGAGGATAAGAACGAAAAAACCAGAGTTAAAAAAAAAAAAAAAAAAAAAAATTACATTCGGGTCATACGTGTAGCCACGCCCAGCTCGCCCGCGGACGGGATCCCCATCGAGCTCGTCGAGCCGAGCGGCGCTCGCGGGCGGGGTCCGATCCGAGCGGAACCGAACCGGTCGAGCTCTCCGGGGAGCGGCGGGGCGGGATCGGCGCCGAGCTCGCTCTCGGGCGGGGTCGAAACTCGCGGAAAAAAAATGAACAAAGGAGGCCCCGTACGAGGATAAGAACGAAAAAACCAGAGTTAAAAAAAAAAAAAAAAAAAAAAAAAAAAAAAAAAAAAAAAAACTTTCGGGTCATACGTGTAGCCACGCCCAGCTCGCCCGCGGACGGGATCCCCATCGAGCTCGTCGAGCCGAGCGGCGCTCGCGGGCGGGGTCCGATCCGAGCGGAACCGAACCGGTCGAGCTCTCCGGGGAGCGGCGGGGCGGGATCGGCGCCGAGCTCGCTCCGGGGCGGGGTCGAAACTCGCGGAAAAAAAATGAACAAAGGAGGCTCCGTACGAGGATAAGAACGAAAAAACCAGAGTTTTAAAAAAAAAAAAAAAAAAATTACATTCGGGTCATACGTGTAGCCACGCCCAGCTCGCCCGCGGACGGGATCCCCATCGAGCTCGTCGAGCCGAGCGGCGCTCGCGGGCGGGGTCGGATCCGAGCGGAACCGAACCGGTCGAGCTCTCCGGGGAGCGGCGGGGCGGGATCGGCGCCGAGCTCGCTCCCGGGCGGGGTCGAAACTCGCGGAAAAAAAATGAACAAAGGAGGCTCCGTACGAGGATAAGAACGAAAAAACCAGAGTTAAAAAAAAAAAAAAAAAAAAAATTACATTCGGGTCATACGTGTAGCCACGCCCAGCTCGCCCGCGGACGGGATCCCCATCGAGCTCGTCGAGCCGAGCGGCGCTCGCGGGCGGGGTCCGATCCGAGCGGAACCGAACCGGTCGAGCTCTCCGGGGAGCGGCGGGGCGGGATCGGCGCCGAGCTCGCTCCGGGGCGGGGTCGAAACTCGCGGAAAAAAAATGAACAAAGGAGGCTCCGTACGAGGATAAGAACGAAAAAACCAGAGTTAAAAAAAAAAAAAAAAAAAAAAAAAATACATTCGCGTCATACGTGTAGCCACGCCCAGCTCGCCCGCGGACGGGATCCCCATCGAGCTCGTCGAGCCGAGCGGCGCTCG